>MVGT01000187.1:605547-706869 GCA_002174775.1 Macleaya cordata | reverse complement strand
GGTTTGGTACTTAACATCTTTATGTTGATCATTGATGATTCCCTGGTTTCTTTCTAGTTTCTTCCTTTCCATTTTCTTATTTTATTGATAATATTTGCTTTACTTCCAATACTAACTTTTAACTTGCATGTTCTCATTAGTATACCGATAAATTATTCTTTGGAAATATTCTCACAGTCAATTTCAGACTGTATCTTTTTTTCAAAAGAAAATTTAGATTGTATCAGACTTTCGGTTTTTTTTTCCTCTGCAATTTGCCTTGAAACTCGTTTTTGGATCTTGTTAAAAGGCTAACGAAGTGCCAATTTCTGTCTTTGGGGTGTTGATACAGGTCTGTGATGTAAGAGTATGCTTCCTAATCTAGAATGATTACTCAGATCAAACTGAATCCCAAAACAACTCTTAGTTGAAACCGTATGCAACCAGTTGGCAGCTAAATTTTGGGAGTTCATTATTTTCTTAGAATGTTGTCTTGAACTGAAATTAGTGGAGTAATAACACTCCATTTTACTCTCTACTTTGAGATTCGAGGTTCCAATCCTCTGGGATTTTTTTAGCTGAAATTGATAATTTCTTATTTGTTGTTTGTTAGAGTTAGTAGTTTATATTTTCTAATACAAGTCAAACTGATGAAATAGAAAGTAACTTAGAAAATAAACTACTATTCACGTGGTACTGTTCAAGTGAACAGTAACCTGAAAATATAAACTACTAACTTTAACATTGTTCTTTTATGTATTATGTATTATGAGCATGCCAATTTCTAATTTTTTTTGTTGTTATTTTTATTTATGACATTGTTAGTTCTTAATCTGATCTTAGTACATAATCTGAAGTGGAAAGCACAATCCTGCATCAGTGTTCCTCACTATCCAAGCTGTTTTCATATTTTAGACCTTCACCATTGTGAATGCTAGGGTGGACAATGGCTACATGGAGAGTAGGTACTACCTGGTAACTTGAACAATGGTGCGACATGGTTTAAGCCATTTTTTTTTGAGTCCTATAACTGTTACCAAGATAATGTTCCATAGGCATCAGAAGAAGTAAAATGTATGTGTCATGTTTAAGCTATCCTTCGATCATTAGTTAGCAGCATTTATATTGTTGATTTACATATTCAGCAGTACGTGTTCACTACTAGCTACTACTGTAACTGCTTCAGCCTGGGTTTACGAACTACAAAAGGAGTGCTTCTCCATGGTCCACCTGGCACTGGAAAGACGTCTTTGGCTCATTCGTGTGTTCACGATGCTGGGGTCAACCTATTCTCTGTCAATGGACCTGAGATTATCAGTCAGTTCTATGGAGAAAGTGAGAAAGCATTGCATGAAGTCTTTGATTCAGCTAGCTGAGCTGCACCTGCTGTGGTTAGATCCTCTTTTTTCTCTCTCCAACTTGGAAAAGGAGTCTTCTTTTTTTGTTCCATTTCTGTTTCAAATAATTCATTGTTAAGTTAATTCTGAAATGCTGAATGTTAAAGTATGTGGTTGTGCTATCAGATAAGCTTTTTCCCAGTTTTTTGTTTGAATGATTATTGTCTGTTTTGGCAGCCTGAAAGATATTTATTTGTTGGATGCTGGGTAGGCAACTTGAGAAGATCTAGTCTGTTGCCTTTTATGCCATCTATGCTCTCATCTTGTTTTAAGATCCAAATAGGATTGTGTATTTTATGCCATATGCATTCTGATATAGTTTAAGATCTCACTTATTTAGAAATGAAAGTCACTATCATTATCTTAATTCAAAAAAGAAGGTTGAAAAATTTACATAATTTCATTCAATTGGTTTGGTGGCAAGCATATATATATATTGTTATAGTTAAGGTCCATAGCTCAAGATTGTAGGATGTTCTAGTGCTTTATCATTTCTCCTCGTCAACTATTACGAGAAATTTTTTATCATATTAAGGTACTTGGAAGGCCTACATGATATAAACTTAAGCTATTCTTATACTTGTTCCGAAGAATGGACTCTGGTGCCGAGGAATGTTATAAAACTTTTAGGTATGGATCATATTCTATTGGGGTTAGGACCATTAGGTTGTTGCCTTTTTTTATTCCTTTTTCTGTAGTTTCTAGAATAATTTGTTGTGGAAATCCATTATTCATTTCCTTTACCTTATGGTGGTCGAATCCGTAAGCCATTGTTGCGGGATTCAAGTAATTTCTAACCTTAATCTGGAAGACAAACCATGATGAACTTCATAGAGGGCAATGCATTCTATTTTTTTTTGAAGTGGTCTAAGGTCTTGAAATAAAAGCCATTCCTTGGCAAATAATTGACTTTTATTGAAGTGCTACTATATGAAGTTAAGAATTTATCCCTCAAAAAAAAAAAAAAAGTTAAGAATTTCATCTCCAGGAACATGGTGTCATGCCCTTTAATAATTGTTCTTCATACTTAACAGTACTACTTAGAGGGTGTTCGGCAACCAAAAGTAGAAGTGCTTCTACTTTTAGAAGCACTTTTACCTCTGAGAAGTTAGAAGTTAGTTTGTAAAGTACTAACTTATAAGTTAATAAGTAAAAAAGTTAGTATGCCAATGTAACATAATTAAAAGTCAATATCACAAAGATGAAGGTGAGGTGCCGATGGTGGTGGTTGTGAGATGGCGATGGTAAGGTGGAGGTGGCGGGGATGTGGCGGTAGTGAGGTGGTTAGGTGGCAATGGTTATGTGGTAGTGGTAGTGAGGTGGCATTGGTGATGTGGTGGTGGCTGTGATGTGATGGCCGATGGTGAGGTGGTGGTGGTTGTGATGTGGCGAGGTGACAATGATGATGTGGCAATGGCGGTGAGGAGGCGGTGGTGGTGGTGGAGAAGAAGAGAAAATAAAAGGGAAAAAAAAAAGAACTAATGTGTGAGTCGTGTAAAAGTAACTTCTAGAAGTCGAGCAAATCTTTTTTTTTTGCTTCAAATAGGAGTAGCTTTTTTTACTTCTAGAATTTGTTTCAAATTGTTTCCATTCATGCTTTTTGTGGTTTTCGAAAGTCGAAAAGCAACTTCTTAAGGCGTTGCCAAATACCCTTATGTACTGATGCTGCTCTAGTTTGATTACTGAATTACCTAAACTAAAAGCTCTGTTTAAAATTTGCCAAAGTTATGCCTTCTTTTTTCTTCTTTTTGTATATTTGCTTACCTTGATCAATTTGTACCATTTATTCATTTTTTTTTTAACCTTTCACTATATGCTCCTCCTAAATTCCTAAATACAATAGCAACTCAGTCTCATTGCTTGCGTGTTTAATAATACTTAACTCATTTTAGGAGGCCCACTCACCTCAAATCTGCCTATGGCCTTATAGAGCATCATTTGTAAAATATGTTTTTGTGGACCATGTTTGTTTAGCTTTCCGATAATACAACTGTGTTTGTTTAGCTTTAGTGTGCTTCTATAACTAAAAAGGTGTTCATTTTAAAGGTGTTCATTGATGAGTTGGATGCTATTGCCCCAGCACGAAAGGATGGAGGCGAAGAACTTTCTCAAAGAATGTTTGCCACATTGTTGAATTTGATGGATGGAATTAGTAGAACTGATGGCATACTTGTAATTGCTGCCAGTAACAGGCCTGATACTATTGACCCTGCACTGAGACGCCCTGGAAGACTTGACCGAGAAATTGAAATAGGTATTTTCCAATATTTCATCTTAGAGTTTGTATGTTTCCATGCCCTAAAGTAACACTAGTTTTATAATCAGACACTATTATGAAGTGTTTGAGCTACAGTGATTGTTTTACATGTTCTGCTTTGTATGCTATGAATATTTCATTAGGAAATATTTGTGTCTTGTGTTTTTGGTTACTTTGACAACATTTCTTAATGGTTTCATGCTAATATTTGCATGGCTAAACACATTCGAAGAAGTGCAAACAATTTAGGATACATGCTCTAAGTTAAAGAAGCAGTGTTTAGAACTATAAAAGAATTCAGGATTTCTTTCTTGACAACCAAGTTAGTTTTAATGTAAATTTTTGGGAATGTGAAGGCAAAAATCTGCATTACGTGAAATATGTTTGAGTACCAAGCAGGTCCTTGATTCCAAATAGTTGTAATTATTCCAGTCTGCAATTATTTGGTACTAGTAACTAGTGACTTACAGTGTCAGTGTCTAATTTGTAGGTACACTGCTACTTAAATCTATTTATACATTGTTCACGAATTGATGTTGTGTTGAATTGTTTGGGTGCCTTCACGAGAAGATAGATTTGGTATTGCTGTTTTCTGTCCGTTGACTTTAAAGACATCGCTACAACGTTATTTCTGTCAAACAGCCCATGGCATTATTTATATTGGTGCATTGAATTAATTTCCCTTCATACAGATATCATTGTTTAAACCATGTGTCTTGTATATTTGTTTGATAGTAAATTTTTACAAGACGAATCCTTCTCACACAAAAAACTCAATTTCAGGGGTGCCATCTCCAAAGCAGCGATTGGATATACTACTTTCCCTTCTCAATGGAATGGATCACTCCCTTACAGACTCTCAAGTTAGAAATCTTGCTTCGGCCACACATGGATTTGTTGGTTCAGATCTAGCTGCACTCTGTAATGAAGGGGCATTGGTTTGTCTTAGGCGTCATGTTGCGTTCAAGAAAGCTTTTGATTCTACAGGAGGAACTTCAGATAAAGTGCATTCCAAGTTTCCATGTCTCGGATATGATAGTTGTGTGGATGTTATTACGAGAGCACTGGGTCCTACTAATGATGCAGGGCACATTCTTTCCACGGATCAAGTGGATTCTGCATCTTCGCCGTCCTCAGATCTAACTGTGTCGACTGAGATTAGTAACCTTCAAACATCAGTTCATTTCAGCTGTGACAAGGTGGCTTCTGTAATGGAAGAAGAAGCTTTGCTTATAGTGACATTTGATGATTTTGAAAAAGCTAAGATGAGAGTGAGACCCAGTGCCATGCGAGAGGTACCTCGTTACCTCCAGTTGTTATACTCTGTTTGGGAATACTTGGTAGAATATGATAGAAGTAGAACTATTCCCATCCTAAAAAGACCCTGACCACAGTATGTCCAACATGGCCTATCAAATCATATATCTGTACCATTTAATCTCTGGCATCTGTATGATGTGCAGAACCCAAAGATCAAACTGACTAGTTGTTTCCAATAATCCGATGGTTTGGTTTTAGATGAGAAGATTAAGATTTGAAAGTATGCTTCATGGGATGCCAACCATAGCTGCTTTCACATATCTGATCCAAGGAATTAGATCCCTTAACCTTTACTGATTTGTTGCACATAACTCATCCAGGAATGAACCAATGAAAGAACTGGTCCAGATAGGTGAAATGCTGGGCCACATGTATGGTATTGTGTATTAGTTCCATTGTGCATGATGTATTAATTCCCTCTCCTAGCCGTGTACTGTGCCTTTTTTTTTTTTTGAATGATTTGTGCCTTATATTTGATGAACAGTAATGTGTATCTAGAAATTTGACATGTTTGTGAGGGCTTTATTCCTTGGATGGTACTCTCAACTCCTAATTCTGATTGCCAGGTTATACTTGAGGTTCCAAAGGTGAGGTGGGAAGATGTTGGTGGGCAGAATGAGGTTAAGAAACAACTGATGGAAGCTGTAGAATGGCCACAGAAGCATCAGGATGCTTTTAAGCGAATCGGGACTCGCCCACCAACAGGTGTGCTGTTGTTTGGTCCTCCAGGTTGCAGCAAGACACTACTGGCCCGTGCAGTAGCTTCAGAAGCAGGGTTGAACTTCCTTGCAGTTAAGGGACCAGAACTGTTTAGTAAATGGGTTGGTGAATCTGAGAAGGCCGTTAGATCTTTGTTTGCCAAGGCAAGGGCCAATGCCCCATCAATCATATTTTTTGATGAAATAGATGGCCTTGCAATTGTCCGAGGACAGGAAAATGATGGGGCATCAGTTGGCGACAGAGTCATGAGTCAACTTCTAGTTGAGTTGGACGGTAAGAAAATGTTTACATGACATTTGATACATGAATTTTAGTCTTTTCTTTAATGGCTCAATACTTGCTTATCCATCACAGGTGCGTATGGCGTACTGTTTTTTACAAACAGATAACTGTAGCAATTATCAATATTTTTCCTCCTCTTGGGCCTTGCACTTTAAACAAGGAATTCAATGCATAATACTCATCTTTCTCAAAATTTTCTTTTGTTGATATTTTTCCTGATATATATCTGGAAGGAACTAAAGCTTCTAAAACCTGTGCAAATTCTCGTCCGACATAGTTTTTCTAAGAATTAGACGAGTGTGTGACTTCTATGCGAAATCACACTAGATGGCTAGTCTGCTAGAGTGCTAGTGTCTTTCTGGTGCTAAATTCTTATTTTATTGCTCCACTATTCACTATTATTATAACTCCTGTATGATGTCTTCTTTCTTTTTGAAAGTTAACTCCAGTAAGATTTCATCTATTCAGGTTTGCACCAAAGAGTTGATGTTACTGTTATTGCTGCTACCAATCGCCCAGACAAGATAGATCCAGCGCTTCTAAGACCAGGTGCTCATTCACATTCTCACTTCTATGGGATATACGCTATCTAAAAACATCTATACTATTGGATAAAGCCTACAGGGGGTTCCGACTGTTATTTAGTTGGATGTTGTGGCCTGCTGGTCAATTTACAAAATTGTCCTTTTTATAACGCAAAATCTAGAAAAATGTAACACAATATATTTTAGTCATTCCATTAACAGTTCTTTTTTGTTTTTTTGCAAAAAAATAACAAATACTCACATCCCATAATTACTCCCACCTTCGCCTATTACATGAGAAAAGTTATTATGTAGACCATGAACATTATTTTCTTGTATTAGGCATTAGAAGTTTAGAATATAACATGTGCAGAATCCGGTGCTGCCCACTGGTGATTAATAAAGGATCAAATATTTGGACAGGACGTTTTGATCGGCTACTGTATGTGGGACCTCCAAATGAAGATGACCGGGAAGAAATATTTTGCATCCATGTGCAGAAAATGCCTTGTGGTTCTGATGTCAGCATAAGGGAGCTGTCGATTCTCACCAAAGGCTGTACTGGCGCAGATATATCGTTAATCTGCCGTGAAGCAGCAGTTGCGGCTATTGAAGTATGTGGAGTTTGAATTCAACTCTGCACAGAATTCTTTTGTCTAAAGAGATTATTGATTTAATAATGTACAACTTTATCAGGAGAGCCGTGAAATCTCAGAAATATCAATGGCACATTTCAAAACTGCACTTGGACGAGTGCAGCCATCGGAGGTCCACTCTTACCAAGAATTCTCAAAAAAGTTTCAGAGGCTTATTTGCAGCGGTGCTACAAGAGATGACATGGAGTCTCAAGCGAGTCCGAGCTCATCCAGTCATCTCACTTTCTGGTAACTCTTCCCTCCCCTTCTATCTCTATTTCTAGTTTTTCTCAGCTACCTTAATCCAATATTACAATCATGAATCTTAATTGCCGCACCCATTGTTCCAATTTGACACCCACATGTGTAGTAAACATTCAAAAGGGTTTTTGGACATAAATCCTTATTTTTTTACTTTTTTCAATGTTAGTCTGACAACCCCCTTAGACTTTAGTCTAACTTCATTGACCAATAGAAAAATGTGACTTTTTAAAAAAAATTAGACAACAAAGTTAAGTTTGCATTGGTTTAAAATCGAAATTACTAGACTAACTTTCAATTTTTTAAAATTCTTAAACTGCCCTTGTGATACGCCTCTTTGTTGCAACTTGTGAGTGAGTGGATTGTGTGAGCATTTTAAAATGAGTGTTAGTTTAGTCATTTTGATTTAAAACTAACTCCACTCATTCTTTCCAATGTTTAAACATCATTTGACCAAAGTCCAGGGAAGTAGAATTAATATATGAAAATATTGGGGCTCGTACCAAATTTATACCTAAGAAGTATGGATGTGTTTCTGAAACTGTAAATCATCCAAATTTAATCCTAAGAAGTAAGGATGTGTTTTTGAAACTGTAAATCATGATGTGGTTGCGCAAAGCGAAAATGGTGGTAATTAGCTCCCTACAATCATACTACTTTGTTTTGAAATCTAGTGATCAATTAAGTAGCTGTAATTGGGTGAACAGGACTCGAATAAGATCTCTCTTGCCGACAACGCTTTTCGGGCTTCCTGCAGAAACACTGTCAAAGACTCCTTCCTAGGAGGCACCCCTCGAATGTAAGTATAACATCACAAATTTTGAAACAGATGGAACAATTTCGTATATACAGCTTATTGTACACTATATCTTCCATGAGCTTTGACAAGAAGAAAAGAATGCTGCTTGTGGATTTTGAAGTATATGAGCATGAGTAGAGTCCTTGTTTATTATGCTGAGATCATGTAAATATTATTGTTAATTTTTATGAGGTTAAGTTCATTTTATATTGCATAGATCAAAATGTACTTGAGATGCATTTTCACCTGAATTTGAAGTTATAACTTTATCCAGTTTTAGATGAAATTTTGTGAGGTTATCCTTTTCCTTAAACTAGTTGTTATTTGCCCATGCGAAGCGCAGGTCACTTTTAAGAAATTATTATTTTTGTACTAATTTAATTTATTATTAGGGAGAGATTTGTTTCTTTTATTAAACAACCTAATAATTGTAATTAAATTAGTAATATATATTATTGAGAGATTTGTTTCTTTAATTTAAAATTTGACATGTAGGAGGTTTCTGCAATAATAATTTAGTATAGATATGTTGTTAGAATTGTGTTTGTGATAATGAGCTAAGTCTGACCTTGCAATTTTATGATTTGCAATCCAGAAAAATTCAACCTTTGGGTTGCACTTATATACAGTTAGACCTAGCAAAACGTGATGCCACCAACTCAACTCAATCCTACCGTATCCCAACCCGTGAAACTCTACCAGGTAGCGTCTACCCTAATCTATGAAGCACGGACATTTTATTTATGGCATTGTGTTTGTATTGGACATATGTTCGACACTTGGACACATGGTAGACACTTTAAATAAATTAGCTCCCATACCCCGTGCAAGGAATGAGGGATTTTTTTAAAAATAAATTATGTCTTTTATGTTTTTTTATCTTTCATTATTGTCAGTTCTTTAAAGAATTTTATCTATGGAATAAATATTTAAGGTAAATATATACGAGTGAGGTTATATAGCCTTTTTTATATAACCCTCACATGTGGGGCCCACATACGATGTATTCAGGGGCTGATTTTTGGAGAGTATGTTCTCCTCGTTATTTATATTATCATATTAAAAAATCAGCTCGTTCTAAAACTTCTAACCCCCTCAAATTAACCCTTAAAACTTTAGTAAGTTTTAAACTTTTATTTTGACCGTTGATTTATAGGGGCAGATTTATGAGATTAGAAGTTTTAGAACCGGCTGATTTCAAGTGAGTATGTTCTTCTCACCATATAGATCATCCTCTCCAAAAATCAATTCCTTGATGCATTTTATGTAGGCCTTACAAGGTGGAGGAGTTATTATTGGGCTATTTAAGGGGGCTTATATAACTTCACTCAATATATATTAATAATTATGTATCCTTTCCGGGTTCACGTCTTACTTTTTTTAGATTTGGCGTTCGTGTCACTGTACGTGCTTCCTATACCCTTAACTCATCAACAGGCTTGGAAGGGCCGAGGGGCATCAATTTTTTTTTTTTATTCTCAACATTCTAAAGCAAAAGTTAGTTTTGATGGAAAGAGATGGCAGGCATCAACTGCTAGGTAAATGGAGATGGATAAGAGAATCAAACCGCTTATTCAAACAACAAACTATCTGATGGGTTGATCTGAACAGAATCAAACCCACCACCTTAATTAATTATTCAAACAACAAGAATTAGTTTAAGCACCATTCAGATATAAAGATGATATACAGAGACGAGTTCAATTCAATCGAGGTAGTCTTGGAACACAAATCCAGAACCATGCAACTTCTCTTCGATAAGGCGGTCTAATCGTTCCACCATGGAAGGTGTCAAGTAATTCTTCCAATCCCCAACTTCACCTTTCCTAAAAAATATCTTGTTGTAACAACCAAGCCTTGCCTTTCCATACTTGTTCACGTCCAAATTCCTCAATTGTTCAAAACTACATAAACTTAATATTTCATCTACCACACCTTCACTCTCTTCCTCTACTGAGAAAGGATAACCCAAGAATTCTGTTAGTCTCTTTAAGTGAGTCTTGGGATCCATTTTCATGTCTTCATACTTCAAAAACAACGTCGTTTGAGGCCGCTCCAAGCTCGCCTTCCAGTACCCAAGTACATGATCCCAGAAGGGACCAAACCTTGAAACTCCATTGCAGAACAAATCCAAGGCTTCTTCAAGTGGAAGTGACCGCGTGGGGTGGTCGTCGTCAACGTCTATCGTCCTCTTGGAGCTTGACCACCTGTTAAAAAAATGCCAAAGAGAGATGAAGTTGTCTTTGGGATTCCTACATAAATAAACAACCTTGCAATTGGTACTCTTGTTCTTAATGGATTCAGGCAAAGAAGGATAAGGGAGATGGGTAGATAAAAGCCTGGGGGACTGAATGTTGTTGAAATTAAGATGAGAAAGATCCCCATGATACTGATAGTCAAAGAAGGGCACAAGGTGATGAGATGAAGTAGTAAGCAATAGGTGTTGGTGGGTGTTTAGAAGAAGTAGAAGAAGTACGTGGGTAGCGAGTGCGGTTGACGATGGCAAAGGTCATGGACTTCAACCAAAGGGTGCCTGATCTGGGTGGTGTCGATATGATTAGATCGGTATCGTGGGCTTCGAAGTCTTGTTGAAGTGCAATTACAGCTTCTATTCGATCTGGTGGGCACCAGAAACCTTGAAAATAATGAAGATTGTCATCAACTCCCCCATCCATGGCCTTTGGGTAGGGAGAGTAGTAAGAGTTCTTGATGATGATGATCAGGTTCATCATGGAGGCTACTATTAGTATTAATCACTTCTTCTTCTTCTCGGTTTGCAGGTTGATTATTGCTGAAGGTAGCCATGGGTGGAGACGGGTGAGGTTTAGTTTCATTTATGGGGCACTCTTGATTCATTCAAGTGACAAAACTCCTGCGCGCATATATAAGAAATGAACAACTCAAATTAGGAGAAAATTCAAATATTAATAATGGTAGAAAACAGAAATAATCGAAATAAGCCAGGGTTCTAATTAGGAAACAAAATACTAATTTAAAATAACAACGCCATGCTTTGTACGGACCGTAATCATCTGCTGATGAATTCAATATTAATTAATATTACTAATATACTGTTTAAATTAAATCGTAATTATTGATGACCTTAATACTAATAATTATTTTTTGAGAAATTTTGCATGAGTCTCATCACAATTGTACCTTTCTATGACCGGCGAGACTTCCGACGTTGAAGTAACTCCGGCAAGATTAAGGGATTGAAGCTTATGGATCTGATTTTAAAGAGAAAAGGAGATAAACGCTAAAGTATCCATGAGAAAGAAGGAAGTTCTAGAAAACCTAAAAAAAATAATTCCTAAAATCAATTTCAATGGCCAAAAATGATCCTCCAAACCCTAAACCCCAGATCTTGAAAATTATGGTAAAATTGAAATAACCAAACTCTATACCCCATATCTACAAAATTAAAGTTTTACCCTAGTTTATTTTGAGTTGAGGAAGAGAATAAAAAATACCTGAGACAGAGAAAACATGGTCGGAGCTCTCAACCACTACAAACCAGAGAGGTAGAGAAATTTACTTTTGTGCCAACCAAGTGCACTACCGTTAAAAAAAAAAAAAGAGCATGTTGTTACGACGTATTGGGATATGTGGCTGATCCACCGTATATTTGACAAGAACGGATATATGGCGCCTCTTATATGGCCCAATCTTGAACACTCAATCTGAATCGTTTGTTCTGGATTAGGTTTATGGTGAGATTAATTACTGAAGTAGCAAAAAAATTGGATCTACTTTAGTCGGCTAACCTAGAACTAATGGCTTGGCTCCCTCGAAAACCTCACCCACGTTATATCAAAACCAAATTTCTCTCTTTTCTTCTCTCTTTTTTCTTTTTCTTCTCTCTTTCTTCTCTTTTTCTTATCCTCAACCCCCAAACGAAGAACCTGTTGAATGAGCAGAGAAGATGCCGACCTGAGATTTGAGACGGCGAACCTTCAGACCCTCCGACTGACGACTTTTCTTCTCCATTTCAAGGTATTTCTTCTCCCTTCTCTCCTTTTCAATTTCTTTTTCTATTTTTTTTTCTAACCTTAGATCCAATTTTTTTTTTTTTTCAGATTGACGGGAACATCAGCTAGCGCATCAGCCATCAATTTGAATTGTAGCCAGGCTATGGCTTGCACCGAACTTAAGTTCAATTCTATACAATTAAAGTCGTCTAAACCCGGAGTACAAGTTGGTTCTATCTGTATTAATGCCCATGGAACCACAACTGGAGCCATTCAGCCTGGCATTTCCTGTCTTCAAAACAGGACAGGATCTGAGATTTTGGGGGCCCAAGGCGAATTCCTGTAAACGGGGCCCTATATACTAATATTGAAATAAAAGTAACTACCTAATATTTTTTTTTATTAAATTACGATAATATAACACATTGCAATAGGATCAACCATAATTAAGTTCTTCTACAATATCCAGATCAAAGCTAACGCCTACTATTATTCTTTTAACACTCTCATAACAATAACGAACCACCCAAGAAAGTAGAGAAAATATAATAACTTAAAGATTATATTTTTTGCATTTTTAGCTGCAAAATGACCAATTAAACTTGCATAATCGAGAATCACTTACAACAGGTCCTCAATGGTTTAAATTCTAATGAGTGTGTGTTCTACTTAATCAATCCTTCATAAGAATTGAAGTTTCTTAAATTGGTGTTTTAAAAATTATAGAGATGACATAATTTTATCGAATATGACATATAGAGGATTTTTAGCTTTCTAGTGTTTGGGTTCTTTTATTATCAAAGAAAACACGCTTTGGTGAAAGATGGAAAAAAATAGTAGTTTTAGTAAGTTGTTTGGTAGTTTTTTTTTAATTATGGTATTTTAACTTATAAAGTTACTTTTAAAGGTATTTCTAAAGAGTCCGGTTCCATGGACATAGTTATATAGACATTGTTATTCATAACATCTGTGTGGGGTCCATATGAAGATGACATAAGAGATGATTTTTTATAGGGATGTTCTTCTCACCATGTAAATCATTTTCATCAAATATCATATCATTTTAAAATTACACTGATTGAAAAATATACGGCTTATAAAATCACCCTATTTTTTTATGGGGTTAAAATTTTTAAAATGATATGAATTTTGGTGAGAATGATCTAAATAATTAGTAGAATATTTNCCCTTAGTAAAACTATGTTCATCCCCCCAACCATTTTGAAGTATTTAGTCCACCCCCTATCATGTCCACCCCCCTAATATTTTTGAGAACCCCTTTAACAGCACCCTTTTTTTATCCCACTAGCGTTTGGTTAAATAAAAAAAATCTGCTTTTTTAAGAAGCAACCCGGTTTTGACAGCAGCTTTTTAAAGCAGCCAATAGGTTGCTTTTAAAAGCAGCTTTAAATAGAAGTAGCGGGTTTTATTTAATGAAAACTATAAAATACCAATAAAACCATCAATTTATTTTCAAAATGACAAACATATCCTTTTGGCAACCCAGTCGATTGAGACTAACCATCCTTATCGACTCTTTTCTCTCTCTCGCTTTCTCTTCTCTCTCCCTCTCTAGCTCTCAATTAAGGTTTCTTCAATTTGTTAGAACTAATTCGTCTGATTTACTGTATTAGGGTTTGGATGGTTCAATTTGTTAAATTTTGGAGTTGTTCTTTTCGATTTGTTAGGTTTAGGGTTTGCTCAATCGATTTATTAGATTTAGGGCTCGTCCTAAAGCTCTTTTTTTTTCTTTTTCTTTTTTTTTATTGGTGATCGATCTTGATTTTTCCTCTTCTTAAACACTCATTATTTTGAGATTCGCCATATTTCCTGGCCGCTGCTGCCAGATCTTCGGTATTATGATCAGCACCATTATCACGAAGAAGCATGGATTTGACTGATTCCCTCTCTCTCTCTCTATTAGGCTTTCTCTCTCTCTCTCTCTACACTGATAACAGATCTAGAGAATATCTCTAGCGTCAACTAGGTCTAGGAATGGAGTTCTTTGAACCAATGTAGTTATTGTTTACTTATTTTTGTTTTAGCATTTGGGAATCTCTTTCAAGAATTTTACAGCATTCAATTTCCATTCTAATTATATTTAATTGATCTTGAATTCTTGATGGAGTTTCATTGTGTTCTAATGTTTAAGTATTCCATTTTGTTAATTAATTCACAGATCAAAGCAGTCAAAAAATAAATTTCAAATAAATTGAACTTTTTACTTGTTAGTCGACGATGAAAGGATGTTCATCGATCACTTGGAATTTTGGACAGTACATTTTGTAGGGATGAAATTTAATTGATATAAACATCACATTTGTGCTATTTAATTATGAGCAAAGAATACTATAAAATTGCAATTGAACATTATAAAAATTATTATCATTGGTAATAAAAATTAATAATAGGTAATAATTATAATTGATATTAATAGGAGTAATAATTATTTTTTTAATCATTACAAAATAAGTGCATAAAAATAAATGTGAAAGTGCATTATTTTTGCCGGAGTTTAATATGTGAAAGCATATTCATCATGTCTTTTTTAGTCATTATACACAATCACATCACTTTAATACTGTATTTTATCAAATACCTTACTTCTGCTTTTGATAGTCACAGCAATTTAATAGTACAATTTACCAAACATTCAGCCGCTTTACTTCATAGCTGATTATTTTCGCAGCACAGCAGAAAGAACTTTTTTTAAAAGCTACAGCCCAAACTAACCCTTATACCACTGCTTGGTATGCCCACTGTAAATGTGCTGTGAACATTTACTGCTGCTTGGTATGCAACTGTAGATGCAAAAATTATCAATTTTTTCTTTCTTTACATCTCCACCTGCAAAAAATCGTTCACAACATTTTATTTATACAAATATCATTAAATAGGACAAAACAATACTACATGGGTCAAAACAAGTGACAACAAATCTTAAATCATACAAGTTCTGAATTTGGTTTAGTGTTGGGAGTTAAATAGTCCTTATCATTACTAAGAACATATTTCATGACTAGGTAGTTTGTGCAATAGTTTTGTAGGTGTTGGAAGAATGCTAAGAATGAATAGGGCAAAACAAGAGCAAATTTAGTAATGGGGTTCATTTTTATACATCTCTATCCATTGTTGCTTTCTATATCTCTTTGTTTTGGTTATGATGATGAGTAGATAGATTTCTGGACTTTCTTATGATGATGCCAATAGTGAAATGACAAAAGATACACTGAAACAAAAAAATATATTTAAAGTCTTGACTCCTCATCCTTATTACATATTTTACATCAGAGATATATATGGTCTAAGATTCTTATCTAACCATATATATGTTCTCCTACTCTAGCTATACACTTATATGATAATCCGATACCTGCATTGAGATTTTAATGGTTGGTCCATTCCCACTGTGCGTGTGAGAATCTCTCGGGTCATTGGTCAAGGGCTCCTACGCTATTACTTACAAATCATGGATATACATATATCACCCAAAAGAGTAACTTAGGTAGAAAAAAAAAATAAAGAAATAAAGAAAGAACCATTATTCAGTAATTGTCAACCACGGTTTTATGCTATGTGTTCCGAGAAATATCGAGTGATACGCGATATTTTCAAATATCGGGATATATCGGACAATATCGGCCAGTTATATAAATAAATAAATATATATCATATTATTGATAAATGTAAAAATTATCAAAAAAAGAAAAGAAAATTGAATACTTAAGATAAGCAAGTCTCAAACTTAATACTTAAGACCCACATTTCACAACCAAATCCATAATCATAAAGCATTCTATAATAAGTGATAAGCTAATAACAAGTAAATAGTTCAAGTGTTTAAGACTCCATCCAAGACTATCAAGCATTAATCCTCTCCTACATCCTAACAGCAGGGACGGAACTACCCTTGGGCTAGGGGGGACTTCAGCCCGGGGTGGATTTTTCTAAAAAAAAATTTTACCTAGGAATTTATCTATTGAGTGCACATAATTTTGGGGCTACAAGGTCTATAGCCCAAGCCAATTTGAAAATAGAAATTATATATATTATATAATAGTCTATAGATTACAATACTAATTGTACCGTCTCTTCCTCACTTAAATACTCAACTACCCTCTGTATCTCTCTAATAGAGGATATCTCTCTAATTCAAATAGAACAATGCGTATCTTACTTGAATTTATGTAATTTTTATCAAGTGTAGCTGTGATTTAGAAAAAATGGCAAACAATAATTAGTATTTAATTACTAAAAAAGATTATTAGTATGCTAATTAATCATTTAGAATGAGTTACTAATTTGTTTATCGAAGCAGTATACATTTTCATCATCACCAAAAATTAACCCCGTTCTATAACATCTAACTTATCAAAATTTAGTCTAGAAATCAACACTAAAAACAATTCCTATTTCATCCTTGATTTTCAATCACCTATAGGGGGAGAGATTTTAGAATTGACTGATTTTTAGTGATATTCTCGTTACTATGGAAATCACATCCTCACAAAAAATTAGCCTAAAATCTCTAACCCAACAATAGTTAGCTTAAAATTAGTGGTAAGAACAATGTCCATTTCATCGTTAATTTTCAACGAACTCTTGATGGGGATAGAGATTTCAAAAGGTGAATAATACAATATACTTATTTAATCTAATGTATATTGAAAAATATGAGAGTTGAAACCAATGTTAAATTTTTTTTGTAAAAATTCGGATATAAAACGTGAATTGAACGGATGATTGCTAAAAAGGCTTTATACTAGCCCTCCCCATTATAAATTCCTAGTTCCGTCCCTGCCTAACAGTAGTCAACTCCTTCATTATCTTCCTTCTCCATACCATCTTCTCCCTTCTTTATCACACCACAAGCATCGTCTTTATTTGAAGCCCCGGAAGAAGCCATTTACAAATCTAAATCTTAAGAAAATAGAATATAACAATTAACAAACAATATATATTATTAAGGAATACGAATAGCAATTAACAAACAATACATATTATTAAGGATTCTACAAAAACCCAGAAAAAAAAAAAATTGGAGGAAGAGGAGGAAGATGAAGATGCAAAATATGAAGAAGAACAGAAGAAGGCAAAAAAAAAACCAAAACTTACCTGACGACGGCAACTCTTCTCTTCTCTCTTCTCTGCGTTTTTTGTTGATCGATTTGGGGAAAATATAAAGGGGTTTTGAGTTTTTAGTCCCTAAAAACACAAAACTTATGTATTTAATCCAGGGGTAAAATAGTGTGTGTTTTTTGTCCATGGATTTAATGTACCACAAGTTAACTTTGTGTTTTTAGTAAGACCGGGCAAAATCAACCCTAATCCGCCAACCCGGCCCTAACTCGACCCTAATAACTCGGCCCTAACTCGACCCTCCAATTAAACGGACTGAGCTAGGGTTGAGTTTTTCAACCCGCCAAAAAATAGGGTTAGTTTGTATAACCCGCGAGCCAACTTGCCAACCCGCCTAAGCAAGCATCAATTAGAATTTTGATAAAATCATTTTGATTCCACTCATTCTTTCTCTATATAAAACTTTTTTTAGGTCTTCATTAAAGCTCCATTTTAATTTCATTTATTCTCTCTTAATTAAAACCTATTTCTTCTCCTTCATAATTAAAACTCAATTAATAAAAATCAAAACAATAGAGAAGATTAATATAACTAGAGTTATTAGAGTTAGGGTTACCAAGATTAGAGCTAGAGTTAGAGAAATTGACTCGTTTAATAAATGGGCTAGGGTTATGGTTGAGACTTCCTAGCTAGAAAATTCGCCAACCCTAACCCTAATAACCTTAACCCTAGCCCGTTACCAAGTCTACAAAATAGTTTGT
This sequence comes from Macleaya cordata, assembly GCA_002174775.1. Classification (NCBI taxonomy): domain Eukaryota; kingdom Viridiplantae; phylum Streptophyta; class Magnoliopsida; order Ranunculales; family Papaveraceae; genus Macleaya; species Macleaya cordata. The sequence continues at coordinate 688,884 of MVGT01000187.1, read as the reverse complement.
CAATTCTGTAGAGCTGACAGCACAATTACAAACTAGCTTGTCCAGTGTATAAAACTCACAATTTATTTAATGAAATTTGTATTATCAATCCCATGTAACTGACGAATAATTGGACCAATCTATTAAAATGTTGGATTGAAATTTTAGGCCTTGAGAAATAAAGCTCGGCTTGACTCCTGAGCTCCCTACCCTTTTTACATTGTGGATCCATAGGTTTTAAAAAGAAAAAAAATCATGTATTAAATGTGTTTAATTCAGGTAATTGTTGGAAGGATCCCGAGTTCTAAGTCTTCTGACTAGCGCATAAATTTTTTTTGTGAATAGGAAACTAATATTTTAGCCCACCTTTTTATTATCAATTGGTGCTATAAACCAAGTACTACAAAAATGGCACATCAGTTTCGTAGAATTGACAACATAATCAAAAAATAGCTTGTTTGATGTATAGGAATCCCAAGCCATTTTTGCAAAAATTTGTGTTGTTTAGACCTGGCAAAATCAACTCTAACCCGCCAACTCGGCTCTAACCCAACCCTAATAACTCGGCCCTAACTCGACCTACCAATTAAACGGGCAGAGCTAGGGTTGGAGTTTTTCAACCCGCTAAAAAATAGGGTTAGTTTATGTAACCTGTGAGCCAACCCGCCAACCCGCATAAGAAAACATTAATTAGGATTTTGATAAAATCATTTTGATTCCACTCATTCTCTATCTATATAAAACATTATTTAAGTCTTCATTAAAGCTTTATTTTAATTCCATTTATTTTTTCTCTTAATTAAAATCTATTTACTCTCCTTCTTAATTAAAACTCAATTACTAAAAATTAAAACAATAGAGAAGATTAATATAACTAAGGTTATTAGAGTTAAGGTTAGGGTTACTAGGGTTAAGGCTAAGATTGAAAAAATTGACCCGTTAGAGGTAAACCTTTAATGGCTTTAAACCTATAAAGTGGTAGTAAGTGATTAGAAACAGCTTATTACCCCTTAATGGGTTTAAAGTCCAAAATTAAAGGTTTGCCTTTAACTATCACTAGTTAGTAGCGAAAAATAAAAGCGATTTTGTGTGGGCTTGCCACTAATTAGTGGCAAGAAAACAAGGGTGTTGTTAAAGAAGTTCCTCAAAATATTTGGGGGATAGACAAGTTAAATGGGTTTTTAGTCAAAATCCCCCATCCAAATTATTACTCAATTTTAGTAAGGGGGAGGTGTGGGGGAAAAACTTACCTAACACTACTTTCTCTCTTCACCCTACTAAAATTTAATAGTACATCCATCCCCTACCAATATGACCATCATCTTCATATCCACTACTGGCCACTTCCACTACGGACCACTTTTTCATGTTCTTCTTTCTACACCGCCAGTCACCACTGCCACCGCCACCAGCCACCTGCAAAAAAACTTAAATATAAATCTAGATCTGAATTAGAGGTAAAGGTGAGAGAGAGAGGGAGAACGAGAGAGAGAGAATGTACAAATATAAATAGGTTCTAGTTCTGATTTGTTCGAGCTTGATTCTCATGATTTAGTTTTCAGATTTCATAGGATCAAGACCTATTATATATATACAAACAGTAGAGGAATATTTGGGTTCTAACTAGCTGGTAACAAATCACACAAATTGGAATCATAAAAAAATATAGATGGCGGAATGTACGAGCTTATCAAGGAGAGGGAGGGGGCAGAGAAAGACAGGGAGAGAGGGAGAGGAGATGACCTAGTCATCTCCGATCGGTGAAGGAGGGCAGGAAAAATAAAGAAGAAGAAGTGGTAGTGGCCGGAGGTGGTGGTGGTGACCGGCAGTGGATTAATGGTAACAGGAATTGAAGATGGTGGGTGTATTTTTTGTTGGGGTATTTTTTTTAAGGTTTGGATGTTTTTAAGGGATGTGGTATTTTTTGGGGTTGAGTTAAAAAATATCAACCCATTTTTAGATAACTACCCCCAAAGTAAAACTAAATCCATTCCCCCAACCAACTTAAACAATCTAGTCCACTCCCCAATCTTACATCTCCCTAACATTTTAACAAACTCTTTTAACAGCACCCAAAAACAAATAGGCTATGTTTTTATAGACCTCAAGATTTGTGCAGAGAGTTTGCACAAAACTTAAACTGCAAATAAGGTTCTGACCACCTTCACTAAACTTCGGTAGACTTCGGTAGCTACCGATGTCTGCCGACAGATGACATACATTCAATGACATCTGTCTCGGCAAACCCTCAGTGTGTCCTGAGGGCTCCTTCGGCAGACATTGATGTCTAACGATAGTACCCCACCCATTCTGAGCTTGAGCTCGGTGGGTCTCGGTTTCCCTTCGATAGACCTGTCGACAGACCTCGGTTTGTACCGAAGTCTACCTAAGAACTTAGTATTAAAAAATATGATCGTTGGGAGACCTTCGACAGACATAGGATAACACCAATGTCTTCCGAAGGTCTGCGATAAGTCTTTTTCTATTTAAAGATATACTTGTTCCTTTTGCCCTTAACTCGCCCATTCTTGGTATTTTTTAGAAAGCTTATGCCCTAACCCTAATACGACCGTTCCTAGCAGTCTCACTTGTTAGATCTACATAGAAGAGTGATTAAACACTCTCATTGAGAAATCCATCCTCATTCCTCCATGGATCTATCCTTCTCTCCTTTAACCTTTGAGTCTTGTTTACAAAGCTCCTGGGTTTCTTGAAAGAACCTTTAGATTAAGATTAGAGAACTCAGAGATCAAACCCTGAGCTTCTAATTTAATCTAAAGTTCCACCAACAAGATTGCAACATTTTCACCATTCATTCTTCAGCATATTTATGGAGTGAATATGTGGAGTTGAAAAAAGTAAGGAGTCTTAATCACAGGAGTTCATCAACTCAAGAAGACAACAAAGAACACAACAAGGGACTTCAATACTTGTAAGAGTATTTTGAGTCCTAAATTTCATATTTATATCTTTGTTATGGGATTAACATTCTTGTGCAGGATCTATCATCACATCTTTCCTTGTGTAGGATAGTAGAAATCCAGAAGAGTCTTTGTGTAGGACTTGCGATGTTGTAATGGTTGTTGGTTAACCATAAAAACCTTATTAGCCTTGGTGGATATCCAGGACAACTTAAGTGGAGTTGTTGATCGAACAGTGGACGTAGGCATTTAGTCGAACCACTGTAAATCGTGTGTTCTTGTACCTCTTTACCTTAACGTTCCTATTTTACTTTCTAGACCTAATTGTGTTACATAAGCTTGAGGATGTTTAATTTTATGTGAATAACTTGAATGATATAACATCTCTAACTAGCTTATAACCATTATTGAATGTATGCTTGAATTGGTTCTTGTAGCTTATGGCTTTAAATTGTTTGGGTGTTGTGATTAAAGAAGACGGTGTAACAATTGTGTTATAATAAGCCAAACATTTAAATTAGTCCTATTCACCCCCCTCTAGGACTTTGGTAAGGTTTCAACTGCACTTTTATTTGGTATCAGAGCGGGTCACTCATTATAAGGCTTAACAACCTTGAGTGGATCTTATTTTGGAAGTTGGAATAATGTCGACGTTGGAGAGTCATGCTATTAATAGACCTCCACCTTTCGATGGCACCGGCTATGCTCATTGGAAATCGAGGATGAGAATATTTCAAAATTAGATATAGATCTTACCTTTTTATATTACCTTAATTTTGATGATGACTTAGGTATATAAGTTGGGAGCGGTTTCAGTGCCATCGCTAAATTACCATCGCAATGATATTTTTGGATGACCATGGCTTATGGGTCCCACATATAAATGAACCAAGGGTTAATTTTTTGTAAATATGATTTATATCGTGAGAGGAACATTGTCACATAAAAATTAACTTATTCTAAAATTAGCAATCTATTCATCAATTTTTTAAAAAATTAATTAACTTTTCATGTAAGGATATTAATTTTTATTTTGAGAAAAATTTGCATATACAAACTATGACCTACCTTCACGTGGAACACACATATAAATGATCCAACTATTATGGTGAGGGGCGGTGGTCATTGCTAGTACCCTTAATTTTAAATCGTGTTTGGATAAATGCTTGCAATGTTTGCAAGTTAAGATTATCGAACCGAAAGCTTGACTAGTTTATGCAACACTAATCATTTATATTCATATCATAACCTTTATTGTGATGTTGTTCTATATGGGCATCGTTCAGATCACATTAGCATATAGATCATCTCCATGTGAGCTCACTCGGTCAATACCCCAGTTTTATTATTAAACTATACTTACATGCCACGAGTTCTACATGAAGTTGATTCGAGGGATGATTTTGTTTTTTGGTGACGAAGATCTCCTACGTTTAGATCCCATCAACTTATGGGTCGTCTGTAACTGAGCCCACCTAATATCCTATTTATTCTTACACTTCATTTACATATATCTATGGGCGCATATTAAGACAATCTAAGGGCTGCGTTTTTGTGGCGATGATACTCCCATCATGTAGATCAAAATTAGGCGGTGGTAGTGATGGGAGAGGTGGTTTATCAAGGTGGGCACGTAGTTTGCTGACTCACTTGATAGGGATATGTAGTGAGTTGATACAGGGCATATCACTGATGAACTCAAATCACGCGTGTTCGATATTTTTTATTACGGTAATGCTTGAGTTACAGCAAATTCCTACAGAATTTGCTACCACTCAAGCATCCAACGGTCAAAGTGATTTGCATCTCCTCGTATTTCGCATCCCATCCTAAAGTGTTATGAATCTCACCGTGAAATGTGCCTGCTGTAGCAAATTCGGTAGGGATTTCGGTAGCCCTAGCACTACCGTTTTTATTATGTATAGTTAAAAGATTACACCGTATAAAATGGCTAGCTAATTTGGGTGAAAATATTGGCACCCAAATTGAGGCAAACAAAATGAGGTGCGTCTTTGCCCGCGCAATTTTCTTCTTTTTCCATTTCTTGCAAAAACATAACACTCCCTCACACTCTCTTTCTAAAAGCTCATCTGATACAACTCTTTTTCTCTCTTCTTCCCTCTCTCACTCAAAGCTCTCAGGAAGGTTTCGATCTCAAGGCTCTTTGCGTGGTAGGTCTCTCTCAAAACTATATCTCTCTCTATTTTTCTCTATCTCTCTTGTTTTATGCTATCTCTCTATATTTCTGTCGATATATTTCGTTTTCTAGGTTGTTTTCCTCTTCAAAAAAATTAGGGTTTCGGTCTTGGTTTATTGTTTCAGATTAGGGTATTTTCATCGGTTTTTTTTTTTTTTCTAGTTAAATTAGGATTCTTACTCTATTTTAATAGATTAGGGCTTTTGATCCTTACAGAGGAAGGAGGACCTAAACGAAGTTATTACTCTAAAAGACCCTCTTTCAGCAGGTAAGCCATTGTTTATTGTCCATTTTTTTTTTCTTTTCTGATTTTTGGAGTTGTACCATTTAGAAACCTGAAGCTTCTAGAAAGGCATGGTTGTGTTCCTGGAGTTGTTTCAAATACCAAGGGCATGATTGTGTTTTTAGGGTTTCAAAAATTATGATCTTTTGGGGTTATCGATTTCTGTAAACTAGGTTTTATTTAGATTTCATGTTTTTATATTTTGTTGGTTTTGAGCTAGGATTTAGTTTTTTCTTATTCAATTCATCTTTTATATTATGTGGTTATTGATATCTGTAAACTAGCTAGGTTATCTTTGTTGTTTTTTTTTTGTTTGTTTGGTTATGAATAAATAATGACATTTAGTAATATTACTTGTTTAGGGATTGAGTAATAGATATTAAGTGGTTGATTGGTTGACATTTAGTAGTACTACTTGTTTAGGGATTGAACATTACAGGGCATTACGAAAATGACAAACAAACTGACTTTACATTTTTTTTTTTTGATCTATAGTTAAGTGGTTGATTAGAGATGCCTTGCTAGCTAGTAGTACTACTTGATTCATAATCTTGCTAGTTTGCACTTATAACTCAATTTTGTTCTTAATTTTTGTGCAAATTTATTTATTTATTCAGTTCAGTTTTTTTCTTTTTTGTTTATGAATAAACTTGTCTTTAAATATCCATTTAATTTAAATACAGCACTACAACTTCATTTATTTTATACAACTTGTTCTATGTGTTTGGGTTTTAGTAGGGGTAGAACTAAGCTTGAGAGGAAGAAGAAGATCTATTTTATGAAACTTCATTAAGGTGAGCTTTGTATGGTTCATATTGATTTATTATGAAATGTTGTAGGATAAATTGAAAACTATCGATCATCTTTATTGTGTGAGCTTCAACAAATTAAGTTTTTCTAATATTGGTGTATATGCAAACATTACAAGTACTTCAACAAATTGGGCTCATGCTAGGAGTCCTTGGCTCGTTATGTTGTATTAAATGTAATTGTACAAGTAAACATTATGTTTTGCCATTTTAGTCCATTCTCATGGAGGATAGATAAATTGGGCGCATGCTAGGGTTTATAATTGGACCACATCAAAAATTTTACATCACTAAAGGGGGACCAGAATTTAGTTTACCCTAGTAATAATGCAGATGACCCTTGCCTGCAATAGTCTCTTTGTTTACAATTTAGGGAATAGATATTAACAACCTGCTACCTTTCTCGTATATATACATGCATGTGATGAAAATAATGCATGCTTACATTAGCTAGAATTTATTAACTTCCAGGTGGCTCAGCCTTAAGTTACATTATTATTAATTAGTTCACACTGATATTAGTTCATCTTCAATCACAGTCTTGTTTATAAGTTATACTAGGAATAACCTGTGCCCTTTGGGCATGGGCAATTCCACGTATCCCTTTCGTCTTCTCATGGCTGTCTTTTGCAATTACAATTCGTTCCACATATTTATCATGTGCAAATACAAAAAGTATTCATCTTCATAGAATGACAACAAAACATTATAGTTTGTCAAGTCCAACACAAAATAATATTCATCAAGTCTTATACAGTTTTATTCATTTTGATATGAAAAAAAGAGGATGATGTGCATGAAAGCATGACATATATTTAACCTACTTAAAATCAGAAGGCCTATGATTTAGACTTACAGTATAAGAATACCTATTCTGAATGCCGACGTAGATGAAAATTATTTGACATTTCCATTATTTGGTTTTTTTTTTTTTTTACTTTTACAAAACTTTATTTTTCTTAAGAAATCTGAATATGGTGAGTCATAATACCCATGGAAAATGAATCAAATCTGTATACTCTGTATATTGAAGCTAAGAAGGCTAATCTTGCACAATTTGAGACGTATAGTGTACACCCTTTCGTTTTTCACCAATTGTACCAGATAATCAAATGAAAATAAGATAACACAAAAACCCGAAGTTCTCAACATTTATATCCCATAAGAGTCGAAAAAGTAAAAAAAAAAAACAAATAAAAAAAATTAACATAATCCTCAAAAAGAGCAAGGGAAGCTTATGCATCTACTTCTGCTTCTTCACCCCTCATCAGACCTGCAAGCAAATAGGGAGAGAACATAAAGTGAGAGGGAGATATATATAGCAGAAGTGATGAGCTTTACATCTACGAAAAATAAATCAGTTTTGCATCAAAAGTGCATAAATTACAAAGCAACTCTATTATTGACTTGGAATCAATGAAACACAAAAGGAATGATGTTGTTAGTCCCATTATAGGGGGGAAAGTGATGGTTTCTTCTAAAGTTACAATGCATAATCATAGATCTTGCTAATGGTTTTTGTAGATTTAGTTAGTGGCATGTATATAATTTGTAAATCAAGTAACAAAGCGTCTTTTAACCCGAGGAAACTAAAACCAAATTATATGAGCAAATCCTATAACTAAAGATGATAAAAGGAAAAAGAAAATAGAAACTCAAAAAAGTACCTGTTTATATATAAAGAGACGGGGAGATGATCGAGGAGTCAATGAACTCGCTTACCATGCTGTCGTTACCTAAACTTAGATCATCAGATCTACTTTTTCCTTTCATGTCCTGTAAAGGATAAACATAACCAAAATACAACAAAAAAAGATTAAATGCATGCCACAGCAAAATGGGGGTGAACTTGCTAACAAAGAGAGAGGGGAAGAAGAAACACCAATAGAACATAATTGAATCTAATAAAAAAAATTGATAGTGCATCCATAAAACGATTAACCTTGTAATTAAACCCTTAATAGAAATGATTAGTCCTATAATTTAACCCTTAGTAGAAACAATTTGACCCAAAATATAAACAAATCAGTTGATAGAAATAAGAGAGAGTTTGATTTATCTTTAAAAAGGCACCTGAATTTTTAGTTTTGAAAAAAAAATCATTAATTTACCTTGTGAACTACTGAAAATAACTTGAGGTTCAATTGGGGCTTAAAGAATCTGTGAGATTGAGCAAGAGTAAAGAGGAAAGTACAAAATAGAGTAGGAGTAGGAGGTGAACCAAAATCTAGACATAATATGTAGTTGAAAAATGAAAACTGAATCCCCACTCTCTTAGGGTCTTAAACTATATAGAATTTCTTTAATCAGGGTTGCATAAAGAAAGAACCCACAAAAAAAGTTAAGAAACCTTTAAAAAATAGGGAACATAGAAAATGAAGTACTTCTTGTTCGTTCAGGGTTTCAAATGCTTCAAAAAGCATAGATTAGCACCAAAACGATGCCACATTCATGGTTTACTTCTCAGTTCATAGTAATCACCTCCTTTTGCTCATCGATCAGGAAAATTTCACCTCTTTCAATTCGCTGCTCTAATATTGTAATGTAACTCCACATTGAGCTAACTACGTGTACTCCACACCCACTCTTACAGCTTGAGAATCTATGTCCAACAGGTTATGCAAGAAGAAGCTAAAATCAATCAATGATTTAACCTGTAGAATGTTTCTTCTTTTTTATTTTTCTTTTTAAAAAAAAAAATATATTTACAAAGCTATATTACAAAACAAAAACCACGTGCTAAAGATATATATAACTTCAACACAAAAAAGAAACATCTATATTGTATGTATCATGGTCACCATTCTCTCAACTTACATTGTTCACAATCCATGGGCTTGCCTATCTTTTTTTGCTAGAAAAATTGTAATATATATTGAAGAAAAGAAAAGATTACAAAAAACAAAATACACAACCAAAATAGAAAGAGAAAAGAGAGCACAAAGACGCAAACTACATATGCTTGTTGTCCTGCATGATGTCTAACCACATATGCATCATATATCACCTATTGCCATGCCCAAAATAAATTTCAGACAGTAATAACTCAAATAAAAGATGAAAGAATTAATAGAAGATGAATATGCATCATATATCACCTATTGCCATACTTAGATATGCATCATATCAGCTGACATGAATATGCTTGTTAGCTTTTATGTTCTCCTTGGAGTATAGTACTATAGCTAGAATATGAACAATTCTAAGTTAGACATGCCCAAAATTGAAATGTTACAACTTACAACCACGTAAGGGAACCAAAAACCCATACATCAAAGAAGATTAAAACCAAACTAAAATTTAAGAATGAAGAGAGTAATTATGTCATAAATCAAGCATAAGATGAAAATTGGATTGGGTCTAGATATGGAGTGGGTCCAAAGAATTTATAGTTTTCTCGGATGATGTTATCAGGTTTGCATAAGCTTAGAAAAAAGACTTTTAGTAAACAACATATTAGTCATTTCTGAATGAGGATCCTTGGGGCCCCTATTTGTTAAACTTTTATTTCTATAGAATTAGAAGACTCAAAAAGTTCTCATTTTCTGCAATTAGATATTAACTCGATAAACTGAATATTGTACTTTCAATAGAACACATTAATTAGATATGGATTTAGAAACTATGAACTGTATGCTATTAAACTAATAATGAATCTCATCCAAATTAAAATTACAACTTCCTTTTAACACTACTTTAGATCACCAATACACCATAATTAGGTTAAACATTTATCAAAAAGAAAATAGAATTTAGACAACAGGTTAAAGTTCAGATTTTAAATAAATAAATAAATAAATAAAATTCAGGTTAGGTTATCCCTCCCTGTCAACAAATAAAATGGATTCTACCCCATCTGACCTAGATTAAGTTCAGGTTATGTTCATCCTGACAACTTCCCCACTCATCTTGTCTTGATTATCTAAAATTGAGTTGAAGTCCCCTATGAGGGTCCAAGGCATAGAGTTTTCCATAGCGTACATGGCAATTTCATCCCAAAGAGATCTTCTATTAGCTAATTAAATTATCTCCATACACCATAGTGAGAATAAAATGTTGATGATTATTAGTGGTAACCTCTATGAAGATAGCTTGAGCAGAGATGGTAAAGGATGGAAATGGAGACGTCAAAGGGATCCCACATAACCCATATACAACCACCACCACTAAATTGATAATTATCAACATACCTCCACGATGGGAGAAGATTATTCTGAACTTGATCTTTATTGATAGCATTGACATGAGTCTCGACATTACCAAGAATACAAAAATTATTAGACCTAATATAAGATTACAGAGATTATTAGTCAAGTTATGTTCATCCCTCCCCATCAACAGATAAAATACCCCAAACCAATAATAATAATAAATTCAGGCTGCAAACCAACAAAATTCTAAAAGGGAAATAAAAACAAACCCAACTAACAATAAATCTATACACAAACCAACAATACAAAAATAAAATTCAAACCCAATTTATTCAGACCTTTCAAAATAAAAATAACAATAAAGTATAAAGCACCTGATAGAAACCTTGTGAATGCGTCTCATGGGTGTCTGACCTGCAAATAGAGACATTGTAAACTTTATAGAGAGAGAAGGAGGGAGGAAGATTGAGATAAAAAAACCTTACAAAAAACAGATGAAACAAACACACAAAATGCTGGAGATGAAAAACGGAAAATAAAAATAAAAATTGGTGAACCAAAATGCTAGATGAAAATACCCTAAAGAAAACTTGGATTAAACATGCTGGAAAAAACCCTAAAGAAAAATGCATCTGTAAACAAAATCCCTAAAAAAGACTAAACCCAGCTGAAAAACGCATAAACAGAACTCTTAATCTTGCTTGAAAAATGGCAAATTAAACAAAAACTCAGTATTTAAAAAAACCCTAAACAAAAATTGAAGAAGGAGAGGAGAAAGTGGAAGAAGTTTATGGGAAGATAGAGAGAGAAAGAGACGAATAGAGGAAGAGAGGATCTGGATTACCTTTGGTGTTAGAGAGAGAGAGGGCTTGGCTAGAGAAAACATTGAAATGAAGAAGGCAACGTCAGATTGGGAGAGATATTGAAATTTGAAATCTATCAAATAGGCCTCCTTTGGAAAAAAGGAAAATTGAGCGGGATTGGGCGAGAGTTACAATTTTTTGGGGAGACATAATATAAACCGTTGGATGGTCTTCTATTAGATGTTTCTCAGCCATTGATGGCAAACATAAACCAAGACCACCCTCCCTTAGTATATAGATATATGTATAGGAATAAGAGCTAGTAGCTTGTAATGTGTTCTTTAGCAAGTTATATATTTTCTTTCCGATCAGTTAGTTTCTATATATCACTTTAATTTCTAGCAATAGTGTTATTCATTATTTCACCACTAAATTTGTATTAGTATTATACGATAGATATGAAGGTTTGTTGGTCGTTCTTTGTTTTATTTGTGAAGGTGTTGTTGTTAAAAAAAAATTAAGTGTTAATGGATAAGAGTTGGATGCAACTTGATGAGACGAATTTACGCGGGTATTTAGAGGGGGTTGATAAGTTTCTTGACTATGCATTTAAGGAGAAGAAAAAAAGAGATCAGAGGAAGGGAGTGAAGAAAAGTGACGATTTAATTTATTGTCCATGTATCTTTTGCAATAATAGTAAGAAGTTTGATCAAGAATGCGTGCGAGCTGATTTGATTTGCAATAGGATATCACTAACATATATCCATTGGGTAATGCATGGGGAATATGATTCGATGTCCGATGATGATGATTCGATGTCTAAGGATGATGAATCAGAAGATGCAGGAGATGGCATCACTGAAATATTACAAGATATTAGTGGACCTCCCAATATAGATTCTAGGGCCAATGAAGAATTAAAAGACTTTCTTTTGAAACCAAGACTTCAAAGGTTGTTTATGTCAACAAAGACAGTTGCTAGCATGAGATGGCATCATGAAAAGCATGTTGATGATGGGGTGTTGAGGCATCCAATAGATTCTCCAGCTTAGAAGAGTTTTGTAAGATGCACCCTGTATTTGCCTCAGAGCCTCGCAATGTCAAACTTGTAGTGGCAAGTGATGGAATGAATCCTTTTGGGAACATGACAAACCCTCATAGTACATGGCCGGTTGTTATTGTTAACTACAACTTGCCTCCGTGGATGTGTATGAAACAACCCTATTTCATATTATCCATGCTGCTTATCCCAGGTCCTAAGTCTCCATGAAATGATATCGATGTGTTCCTACAACCGTTGATAGAGGAGTTAGAAGAATTATGGGAAGTTGGTATCGAGAAATACGATGCTTAAAAAAAATAGAATTTTCAAATGCATGTGGCCGTGTTGTGCACCATTAATGATTATCCTACTCTTGCTATATTGTCAGGTTGGAGCACCAAAGGAGAACTTGCTTGTCCTTATTGTAATTGCGATCCGTATGCATATCATTTAAAGAATGGAGGAAAGTGGTGTTATATGGATCATCGTCGCTTCTTACCAGCTGATCATAAGTGGCGTTATCAAAAGAAGTCCTTTAATGGAGAAAATAAACTACGACCACCACCGAAACAAGTATATGGGGATGAAATACTTGATTAGTTGACTGATTTTGAACAAGTGACATTCGATAAGAATGGAATAAGAGAAAACATATGGAATCCACCTTGAAGCATAATTGGAAGAAGAAGACCATTTTTCATGTACTAAAATACTATAAAACCCTACCATTGTCACATAATTTGGATGTAATGCATACCAAAAAGAATGTGTGCGACATTGTTGTTGGTACAATAATGAATATGTAAGGGAAAACAAAAGACAATATAAAAGCCTATCTTGATCTTGAGGACATGAGAATTAGGAAGGAATTTTTTTTAGCTTCATAATACGATTTTGGCAAAGATGCCATAGGAAATTCCTTTATCAACAACTTAAGCAAGATGGTAAACAAATTGTTGCTCCATAAAAGATAATTTTGTATACTTCTCGCATTCTAGGTAAAACTTTTAACCTGCATCCCTCAACAATCTAAAAATATCTCTCGTTTCCTCATTCGGCCAATTAAAGTAGGAGATAAGTATAAGATACCTACCGCATGCTACACCATGTCAAGGAAAGAGAAACAAATTTTTTGTAAAACCTTAAAGGATGTCAAAGTTCCAGATGAATATTCATCAAACATTTCTTGATGGGTGAACCTCAAAGAACTAAAAGTTTTAGGATTAAAAAGTCATGACTGCCACATTCTTTTTGAACAGTTATTGGCGATTGCGATACGTGGACATGACTGCCACATTCACCTTCGGTTGTTCCTTCTTTTTCTTCTTTCCCCTCCTCTTTATCCTCTGAGCATAGTAGTGTTGCTTCATTACCAACCGCACCTCTCCTGGTTCCTATTCCTCCTCGAGATCCAATACTACCTACCCATCCTATGGTTACCCATGCTAAGGATGGTATCTTCAAGCCTAAGATTCTCATAGCCTATACGTATTTTAGTTATTGATGATGGTTTTGAGCCGACATGTTTTACACGGGCTAATACTGATCCTGTCTGGAGGCAAGCTATGGATGACGAAATTAATGCTCTTCTTCAGAACGACACTTCGACTCTGGTTCCTCATGTTCTTGCTATGAATCTTATTAGTTGTAAATGGGTTTTTCGTATCAAACAGAAGGTTGATGGCTTGGTTAAACACTACAAGGTTAGGTTGGTGGCCAAAGGGTTCAATCAGCACGAGGGTGTTAATTTTGGTGAGACTGTTAGCCCCGTCGTGAAACCTTGCACAGTTTGGGTTGTTCTTACTCTTGCTCTTGGCCTATTCGTTAGTTAGATGTCCAAAATGCCTTTCTTTATGGTATTCTTGATGAAGTTGTGTTTATGAAGCAACGACCTGGTTATACTGACTTTTAGTTTCTCGATCATGTCTGCAAATTACATAAATCTTTATATGGGCTCAAACAGGCACCTCAAGCCTGGTACCATCGTTTGAGTATGTTCCTTGTTCGCATTGGTGTTTAGATATCCAGGTCTGATTCCTCTTTTTATTCGCAGATCTGATCAAGGTGTTATTTTCTGACTGGTTTATGTTTACGATATTATTATTACGGAATACAATCAGTAGTGTCTTTGGTCCTTCATTACCACTCTTCAATCTGAATTTGCTTTAAAGGATCTTGGTTCTTTGTCTTCTTGTTTATTTTCTTGGTATTGCAGTAAAATGAGTTCCTGAATGACTTTTTCTGTCTCAACGTTGTTATATTGAGGATCTATTGTGTCGAGCAAAAATGGATGGGGCCAAATCGATTATAACTCCTTTGGGCACGAACCTCTCCATTGAATCTGTTCATAGTCCTTCTCCCACTGATCCCATCACATATCGTAGTATTGTTGGAGGGCTCCAGTATCTCAATTTTACGTGACCTGAACTTGCTTATATTATTAATAAAGTTTGTCAGTTTACGCATCACCCAACCGAGGTGCATCTGAGAATGGTTAAATAGATCTTGCGTTACTTAAAGCACACATCTTCTTATGGTATACTCCTTCAACCTGCACCTCTTTATGTTATTATTCATTCCCTACACTGATTCTAATTGGGCTAGGAACTTTCTTGATCGTTGATCTACTAGTGGTTTTTGTGTGTAATTTGGGCGGCAACATTATTCTTGGAGTGCTCGTAAGCAAAAGACAGTTTCTCATTCCAGCACTGAAGTTGAATATAGGGGCAACTACTTACCCATGTCCCTCCCTCTTTTTGTGCGCCTCTTTGCTTGCTAGTAGAGTAGAGATGCTTGAGAGGGAAATTTATAACTGCTAGTTATTGTTCCTCTTCTTCTTCAATAAGCATGAAGCATAGAGAGTACCTAGAATCATGTAAAACCTAGTTAAAACCTCAATACAGTGTTGCCAGTGCATTAAAGCAGCATATAAAACCTACCAAGACCACCTTCCAAGCAAATGTCTATGCTAGACATTTATAATCAAACAATTTAAAAGAGATTGGGAAGAAGATAAAACAAAATAACAATCTATATATACCAAGTTGAACTCAAGAGAGAGAGAGAGAGAGAGAGAGAGAGAGAGAGAGAGACGTGAGTACCTAGAAGCTCTCTTTTCAATATAAAGCAAGCAATGGATTTACCCCAAATAAAAATTCCAAACCCAAACCCCAAATTAAACGCAGAAAAAATAATTAATCTAAACCCAAAATTAAATAGCATCTATACTAAACCACATAACAAAAGAACACATATCCAGGTATAAAATAGCTTAAACCCCCAAAATTAAACAAAATAAACCGCAAAATTGAAGCCATATACACACATATTAAACAACATAAGAACCATTAAAGGCATTTAACTAATACAATTAAAACCTGCAAACAAAGGTTCAATGGCTGAACGGTTTAAACCAATGGAGCTAGCCAAACATTTGTCATTCAAAAGAGTTCATTAACAAAACAGAGAAAAAAAAAAGTAAAAGAATCCCATGGCAAAAAACATTCTCGAACTAAACAAAGTTGCCGAAACTATAAAACTAAAACTAAACATAGCCGGTTGCTCAAATTAAAAACTTAAGATTAATCCGAACAATATGGATATTAAAAAAACTAAAACCTAAGAACTAAAGTGAGATTAAACTTAGCTACAACAGATCTACATACAAAACAAAAAAACAACCCAAAAAAAACTCCACAAAAAGAATCAGAGTGAAGTCTCAAAAAAACTTATAAGCCATCAAAGGTAAACCAATATAAGGCTGCAGTAAAATATAAGCCTTACCAAAAAAATGCTTCATAATTACAGTGATAGTGCAGGAAAAAAATATGAATAAAAAACCCCCAAGCTAACCGATTAACCCCTAAAATCTGGATAATAGATCTACTTGCAGTGAAGGCGTGAAGCGTTTGTTGAAGGTTCCAATAGAGTAGCATCCTGCAAAACAGAAACTAAACAAACCCTATAAAATTATTGATAGGAAGAAACATAAAGAAAAGAAAAGAGACGAAGAGATGAAGATAGGGGTTCAGGAATGCCAAATAGAGTTTACCTTTTCTGCTCTGTTAAACAGCTAAGATGACTACAGCTGGAGAGATCATAAGAACACAAACATCATAAGAACCATTAAAGGAAAAAATCAATTGAAGCTAAAAATCTATGAACAAAAAAAATCGATTGAAACTAAAACCTAAACAAAAACCAAACCCTAGAAAATATTAAACAAAAAAATCATTTGAAGCTAAAAATCTATGAACATTAGTTTGAAAAAGAATTTTTGAGAAGAGAAATTACAGTCCCTACTGCATTCTTTTCCTTTTCGACTCCAACGATTTTCTGATCTGGTAAGTTGCTCTCTGCTTCTTTCTTACTGATCTGGGGTTTTTCATTCATAGGGCTTAGTTTGTTGTTTATATCTATGCTCCTTTTTATCTTCTGATTTTTTTTAATAGTTTCTAGGATTTTATGTGCTAGGATTTTGCTTAGTTTAAGCTGATTTTTATTTTGATTTGAGTTTAATCTGGCCTCTAGCTACTCTATATGCTCTCTATCTCTCTATAACATGTTCATAGTAGTTCAAAGTAGTTTAATCTGTTCATACAACGAACTCTACACAATGTGGGTAATTTTTTGTAAGGGTGGATATTGGTCAGTTTGCTTCTGTATTTTTTGTTCAGTTGAAATAAAGAGCTTGAGTGAAAAAAGTTAAATTGGGGAAGAGTTGCTCTCTTTCTTTCTCTTTGTTGTTCACAGTTATTATCATTAGTGTATTGATGAAGTGGTTGTGGCGATTGTTTGATTAAGTGGCATTGCTTAATGAAAAAAGTCCTCTATGATTCAGATGCCCCTTGGGTTTATCCTTTTTAAGGTTTAGGTTTTTATAGATAGGGTTACATGGATTTACTTCCTTGGTAACTTCACTGGAATAGCTTTCTATATAAGCATGCAACCTTAAATATGTTTTTTTGTGTTTAATTTTGTGGTTGTAGGGGATTTTATTCTAAGCATGCAACCTTGGTAACTTGAATTCATTGAATTTTGTGTTTAACTGTTTCGTATTTCCACTATGATTTGTTTATTGTTTAATCTAAAAAAGCACTCAGGTCGGTCCACTTCAAACAATATGTCCATCACTAAATCAATTAGGGTTTTCATATGGTCATTAATCCAATGGTTCACGTGTGATGATTTTGGTGAGTATCTATTGCAATTGAACTGTCCATTTCACTATTGGTGGTTTCGTGGTTGATTTCCAAATAGGTTCAGGGGTTTTCCTATTTCTTTTTTCTCTTTTTTGTTTTTTTTAACCAAATTGATTTCAGGTTGGGGTTTTGTTTGTTTTCCTTACCAATTGGTTGTTGTTCTTACAGTTGTTGATTGTTGTTCTCATAGTTGTTGGTAATTAGTTAGTAGGACTTCTTTTTGTTTTAGTTGTTGTATCTTGAATATCTGAATGTTTTCCAAGCATTGTGTTAGCAGCAATCCTTATTCTTTAGTTTGGCTATTGTTATTTTGTTGGTTATTCTTAAATGTTTCTTGCTGAATGTTTTATTTTAAAATATGATTCCAGTGGGTGTTTCTACTTTCTGGGTGTTTTTTAGAATCCATTTTTGTGTGGGTTAAAGTGTTCACTACTACCAATTTCTTTGTATATTTATTTAATATAGATGCTCTTACATGTCCCATACCTTCATTTTATTATAGACTGTCATTGCTATGATGTTGCTAATGCAGTTTCACTCACTATAATAAGCACCCTCCTTATTTTTTTTCCTTATATTATTTACAAGTAATTATAGATGTTTTATTTTGAAATTTGTTTTAGGCATTTACATATCTATATTTTCACATTTTTATGGGATATCTGATTTTGTTTTAGGGCTTATTTGTTTTAGAGGTTTGGCATTGTTTTTTTCTTACTGTTTTTGGATTTGGATTTGGTATGGTCACCAAAAATGAGCTGTAAACGTTAACAGCTGCTTGGATGCACGGAATGCAAAAAAATTCCATTAAACCACATGTCCACATCTCTATCAGGCATTTCATCGAACATCTATTCTATCCCCTAATTATCAGGCAAGCCAAAACCTTCACTCTTTGGTTTTGGACCGATTATAAACAGTAACGTTACTAATCTATTGAAAAAACAAAAACATTCACATAGAACATAAAATCCTATTGACATATTGGGGATGAAAGGTAAAAATAAAATAAAATTGATATACCTTGTATGCATAAATAAGAACTTCAAAATGTGATTACGATTTTAGGATTATGCATAGATGTCCAGAAATTTTAATCGATGTCCAAAAAATTAAGATCTCATGCATAGATTAATTGCAATCGGAAACAGTGAACAGTGAAACCCTTTTTGTTAGGTTTTGGAAGATATCAAATAAGTTATAAGAAAAAAGAAAGGGGGGTTTAAAAAACTTAAAGAATATGAAGGAGAAGAGGACTTTACTAGTAGTAGACGAGTTAGTAATGTTCCGTGGTCGAAAGGAAGGGGTGAATTGTCTCCTAGGGCACAAACTGGAGAGAGGGAGATAGAGTTAAAGTGATCCAATAGCTAGAGAGAAGAAAGAGAGGAACTTACAGAGGTTGAAGGGGCAAAGGTTGAAGGGAGCTGTAGGAGAAGAGGCTTGTGGTTGAAAATTTGAAATCGTGGATGGGGAAGAACAAAAAAGCTTTTCAACTCCTGAGTCTCGATAAAATGATAACGAACGTTCACGATTAATGGGATTTACCAAAAGAATACCAAGCACGCTAAAGTCATAAGCGGGGCCTTAAAAATGTAGGATTTGACTCATTTGAGTAGCAAAAATAGAAGTATGAAGTTTTAGGCATTAAGGCCCTGCTTGGTAGCACTGTAAAGGTTTGCAGTTGGGAAATGTTTGCTATGGTAAATGATTACCACAACAAATGTTTGAGGCAAACTTTTATTAGTGCTTGGTATGCTCACAGTAAATGAGATGTAAAAATCACATGGCATGTGATTTTAGTTTGCATTTAGGGGTGCAACCAAGCAGCAGTAAATATTTACATCTCATTTGCTGTGAGCATACCAAGCACTAATAAAAGTTTGCCTCAAACATTTGTTGTGGTAATCATTTACCATAGCAAACATTTCCCGACTGCAAACCTTTACAGTGCTAGCAAGCAGGGCCTTAATGCCTAAAACTTCATACTTCTATTTTTGCTACTCAAATGAGTCAAATCCTACATTTTTAAGGCCCCGCTTATGACTTTAGCGTGCTTGGTATTCTTTTGGTAAATCCCATTAATCGTGAACGTTCGTTATCATTTTATCGAGACTCAGGAGTTGAAAAGCTTTTTTGTTCTTCCCCATCCACGATTTCAAATTTTCAACCACAAGCCTCTTCTCCTACAGCTCACTTTAACCTTTGCCCCTTCAACCTCTGTAAGTTCCTCTCTTTCTTCTCTCTAGCTATTGGATCACTTTAACTCTATCTCCCTCTCTCCAGTTTGTGCCCTAGGAGACGATTCACCCCTTCCTTTCGACCACTGAACATTACTAACTCGTCTACTACTAGTAAGGTCCTCTTCTCCTTCAAGTTGTTTAAGTTTTTTAAACCCCCCTTTCTTTTTTCTTATAACTTATTTGATATCTTCCTAAACCTAACAAAAAGGGTTTCACTGTTCACTGTTTCCGATTGCAATTAATCTATGCATGAGATCTTAATTTTTTGGACATCGATTAAAATTTCTGGACATCTATGCATAATCCTAAAATCGTAATCACATTTTGAAGTTCTTATTTATGCATACAAGGTATATCAATTTTATTTTATTTTTACCTTTCATCCCCAATATGTCAATAGAATTTTATGTTCTATGT
Organism: Macleaya cordata; assembly: GCA_002174775.1. NCBI lineage: Eukaryota > Viridiplantae > Streptophyta > Magnoliopsida > Ranunculales > Papaveraceae > Macleaya > Macleaya cordata. Next base: position 668,841 of record MVGT01000187.1, on the reverse strand, counting down.
GAATGTTTTTGTTTTTTCAATAGATTAGTAATGTTACTGTTTATAATCGGTCCAAAACCAAAGAGTGAAGGTTTTGGCTTGCCTGATAATTAGGGGATAGAATAGATGTTCGATGAAATGCCTGATAGAGATGTGGACATGTGGTTTAATGGAATTTTTTTGCATTTACCCGTGCATCCAAGCAGCTGTTAACGTTTACAGCATATTTTTGGTGACCATACCAAGCACCAATTAATGTTCACATAGTAAACCTTTACTGCAGGAAACCTTCAAAGTTGCAATCTTTTCCCAACTGGAAACGTTTACAGTGGTACCAAGCAAGGCCTTAGGGTCAAATTCCATACGGGTGATTCCCCTTCTTCTTCTTCTTCTTCCTTTTTTTCTTTTTTTTTTTTGCTGTTCTATACATTCATCGCAGTTTCAAATTACAATTGAGTTTCAAGGATCTAGTTCTCGTTTGAGTTCATTTGATGTTTGTTTTGTAACTAAAAATTGTTAAACTTGGTCTCTTTTTTGTTCTCTTTCCTTTTCAGATTCTATCTACCTACTGTTGTTGGTTTGTTGATATGGATCCTGAGGCTGCTAGGAATGCTCGTGAATCGCTGGAACTAGCATTTCACATGTCGAACATTCTAGAAACGGGGCTGGATAGGCACACACTATCAGTCCTGGTTGCACTATGTGAAATGGGTTTGAATCCGGAGTCACTCGCCGCACTCGTCAAGGAGCTCAGAAGGGAACCACCACCTCACCCTACTACTACAACAACAACAACATCCACCACCATCCCCACACTTCCCTGATCAGGTCTACCCTTGAATACCCTCCTCTTGATTTTGCTTTGATTCTTGTTAAAAGATTATTAGGAGAGCCAAACCTACTTGCCCAAAAAACACCCCTGATAAAAGACAAAAAATAGAGAGAGAGACATTTGAAAATTTTGGCACTTAACTATATTGGATCAAAATACTTGACAAAAGAAAAATATCTAGATAATGACAGATTATTTTTTACTGATTAAGTAGTTTATGTAATTTATTTCTGTTAACTACCACTTTCTCTAAAAGCTCAAACTATTAGAGAGAGCCCTCTTAACGGGGAGGTGGATCACTTTCATCTAACAATCTGAACCTATGCAACAATGAATTTCCATTTTCTGAAAATTTGCTGTGTCATAGACTCTTTAAATTTCATTGTTCGATAGACTCTTCGACACTTTAAATTCAACAAAATTATCTGAACTTTTTTATTTCTGTTTTTCAACTGTTTTTATTCATTTTCCCATGATTTTAGTGTATATCTAACTTAAATCTATTATAGTGTTAAAACTTGCAAGTATCTTCATTTTTTATAAACTTTTAAAGTACCCTTCATATAACTTTCACAAGCAAAATGTATAATAGAAGTTGTAAATTCTTTTCATAAGGGTATATTTGTCATTTAACAAACTCCGACTTTATTAAATAACACTAAATAGTATTACTTAATGTCAATTAACTTAAATAAATGACAACTCTTCCTACCCTTCTTCCCACATTTTGGTCTCATTTTAATGAAACAAAATTTATTGTGTAGATCACAGACATGACTTTCGCATATTAGACTTCCTCAATATGATTTACACATGCAAATGCATGAGCCACCCAGCGAAAGTGGTTTAAATGTATATTTCTGAATACTGATATCTGTTTGTTAGGCTAAGAGGGTTACTTACTGTGGTTATTCAACAACATTGCCTTCTCTAACATTCTTGAATTTGCAGAAGTACCTGGCGTTTCCAAACAGCTCGTGAGTCTCAATTTCTTTTGCATTCATATTTTTAGCACATAATATGTACTACCTTTGGTTTAGAAAAAATGGTCTCGATGGATGAAAAATTGGTATATTAGAAACATTCAGCTTTTTCCGACCGAAACACTTCACAAAAGTTGAATTTGTTTTGTGCATTGTCACCAAACATTCTCAAGATTTTTTTTACATTCTTCACAGAAGAGGGACCATTTTGCAAGAAAAACACCATGTATTTTCTGTCATCACCTATGCATCTTGTGGTAGAATGTAGATCTCTTTCCGATGCAAAAGTCCTAGCCCATCAGCTGCATTCAACATATTGTGTCATGGTTGCTTTGATCATTTTCTGAAGCCAATTACTTATTGAAATTCTGAAGAACACTGATAATATAAGTTGTAGATAACTTAGATTTAGATTTCAATGTATCCCACATGGAGTTCTCTGGCTCTGTGAAACCTTTTTCTTTTAACCAAGTCCGACTTTGGAGGCCAAACTGAGGTTTCTGTCTTATGGTTCATAACAATGTTGATTACATGGTAGTCATTACTTCTCGGCCTTTAGAAATTTCTTGGTAGAAAATTAGCAAATTCTGAAGAAACAAAACCTCTCAATGAAGCTGAGATACATTCTGTGTTTTCATTTGTTTGAAATACATTTTCCTGTATCGTTTACTTTGTTGAACTGCATCAGTCCTTTTAAGAGTTGCTTAGCATAACTATAAGTTTTTCAATAGTTGGAATGACTTACTGCTTGTTCTCTCATACAGGACCCCTGCCAATTTGATGATGCTTCCCTTGGTGCAGCCTGGAAGGAGGATCTCACTATTCTTCGATGTTTTACTATGTACATTTGTTGAGTGCCCCTACTACTTACCCCGACTCAGTTGTGCTGGAATCACTTCAAGATGGAGTTTGAGCAAGCGTGTCTATTATCCAACTGAACTCCGTTTATTTCTTTTGAACAATTCATGGCCTATTGATGTGTCGTTAAGTTTAAGAACCTTTTCTTATTGTAATTCTCACTTACACTTCTGCCTTTAAAGGACTCAATATTAAGTAGGGATGGCAACAGGGCGGGGCGGGGTCGGGTATGCCTTCCCCGTCCTCATCCCCACCACCATTTCTATTCCCCATCCCCGCCCGATTCCCCATTTCGAAAGAGGCGGGGTGGGGATGGGGAATCCCCTATCGGAGCTGGGTTCCCCATGGGGATTCCCATCCCCATTCCATAGTAATCACACCTGAAAATATTATAAAGTTTTAAATGAAAATTTAAAATATAATGTAAAGATAATACCCACTGATACCATGCATTAATCTATCTAACCCAAGTACTCAAACCACATAAATAAACAATGAGCCATAATAAGTATAAGCCATTGGAGCTTTCGTGATGGAGCAGCTTAGAGCTTTCGTGAATCGTGATGGAGCTTTCACTATGATGCAAAATGGAGGAGTGGGTTTCGTACGTGATGGAGTAACAATGGTGAGTTCTCACTTGTGAGATAGAAATTAGGTTAAAACTTCAAAGGGTTCACTATGATGCAAAATGGAGGAGTGGGTTTCGTACGTGATGGAGTAACAATGGTGAGTTCTGACTTGAGATAGAAATTAGGTTAAAACTTCAAAGGGGGAAAGGGTTCGATGTTAATCATGTTTGGCACTTAGGGTTAGGGTAAGTTACTGAGTTAGTTTAAATATAGTGTGAGAGAAATAAAGGGTAGATGTCAGATGTTGGATGGTTTATAAGTATATGCTCTCAACCGTTGATGGCTATAGTTATTAGAGCATCTCCAATGCAAATGTGCTCTGCTTCCTATGTGGCATGGCTCTCAAGAGATCCCCTTGAGACTTACTTCCTATGTGGAGAAAAAAGTTCCACAATTTATGTTGAAAAAAAAATGCATCTCCAATGCAAATGTGGTGTGGTTATTAGTTTTGCCTATGTGGCATCTAATTAATTAAATAATTTATTTTTTTAGTTGTAAAAAAGAAAAGAGAAAATGAAATCTTTAACAAGATTTGCTAAAAAAGATGAGAGAGAATAATATATTTAACTGAATTTGCTGACTAGGATGGGAAGACATCCTCTTGGTGAACCTCTAGAACAAGAGGATGGACTAGAGGATGTCTTCCCAACTACCTGCCACATCATCTTCACATTAGATGAGCACATTTGCATTGGAGACGGTTTTAAGAAAAAATTGGATGTGCTTCTTACGTGGCACACCACTTTTAAGCAGACCATGTTTGCATTGGAGAGGCTCTTATATATATAGTTCGGTCGGGGCGGGTATGGGGCGGGGATTATGACCCCCATCCCTGCCCCGTCCTCGGCGGGGATTTAGATTAGTTCCCCCGAATCCATCCCCGTCCTCGAATAGTGTTCCTTATACCTGCCCCATTAGGGGCGGATCCACGCGGGGACCCAGGTCCGTGGAGACTTTGGCCATCCCTAATATTAAGTACTCTATATTAAAAAAAAAAAATGTTTGTTCCCATATTTGGTTTGAGAACCAGTTCAGTCCCGTATCAACTATCATTTGTTTTATATGGCTTACTATGGTAAAAGAAACTACTTGCGTTCGCTATCCAAAGTACTTTGCCACAACAGTGAATATTATGAAGTGTTTTGCTCCCCGAAACTTAAAACTTTTATGTCTCTTATGATGACTTATCGCATTCTGTTCTGCAGAAATATATGGTATTTTTCCTTCTTTTTTTTTTTGAAAATTTTTCTCCTTTCTCTTAAAAGAAAATTATATGCAATAATTAAATGCATATTATCTAACCCTCACATTATGAGGACTAGGTATATCCCGTGCCTCCGGGACGGTCAATACCTCGTTTGCCTCCTCACACACGCATGTGTGACCAAATTAGTAGGTTACAAACACGCTACATCCTCACAGGCGTAAATTAGCTGTTCATCCTTACGCATGTGCAAAATGCATGTATAAATACCACATTCTAATTGAAGTCATCCTATAAGATCCAAATAAACTACTTTTATTAACTATGAAGCTGCAAAGAGTATATAAGACCATTTTTAATACATTACTCATTTAATGTTGTGTAAAACAAAAAATGGAAGAAAAGATTGATAGGAGTATATGACCCATTTATTTTTATACTAGGTATATCCCGTGCCTCCGGCACAGTCAATACCTTGTTTGCCTCCTCACACAAGCATGTGTGACCAAATTCTTAGGTTACAAACACGCTACATCCTCACAGGCGTAAATTAGCTGTTCATCCTTACGCATGTGCAAAGTGCATGTATAAATAACACATTCTAATTGAAATCATCCTATAAGATCCAAACAAACTACTTTTATTAACTATGAAGCTGCAAAGAGTATATATGACCATTTTTTATACATTACTCATTTAATGTTGTGTAAAACAAAAAATGGAAGAACCTACTTGGGATGTACTCAAACTATAGTGATGCAATTCTCACCTTTGTGTAGCAAAATAACAGAGATGTATTTATTCAATGTTAATCAAAGTTAGCTTGTTGAGAGTCATTTGACACATGCAAATTTCATTTTGGCAAATGCAAATTTCATTTTGCATATGCAAAATAACATTTAACACATGCAAACGACATTTGGCATATGCAAACATTTGGCATATGCAAATTTCATTTTGCATATGCAAAATAACATTTGACACATGCAAAAGACATTTGGCATATGCAAATTTCATTTTGCATATACAAAATAACATTTGACAAATGCAAATGTCATTTGGCATTAGCAAAATAACATTTGACACATGCAAATGACATTTGGCACATGCAAATGACATTTGGCACATGCAAATGACATTTGGCACATGCAAATGTCATTTGGCACAAAAAATAGCACTTGGCACGATTAGGCACGGCTATGGCACGAGCTGGCACGCTAATGGCACGGTTATGGCACGATCAGGCATGCTAATGGCACAGTTATTGATGGCACGGTTGCTGACACATTAATGGCACAATAAGACACGGCTAATGGCACGACTAATGGCACGGTAAGGCACGGCACGGCACAGCACGGCACGAGCGTGCCGTGCCAATGTGCTGTGCCGTGCTGGCACGACACGACCCACTTAACACCTCTAGTTGCAGATTATAATTCAGGTCAAATGGTCAAAGACTTTTATCAGTTTTGAAGTAATGGATTACTCCCAAGAAATTACTGATAAAAAATGATGTAATTAAATGGTCAAAGTCAAAGGTATTCCGTACTCCCATTACTAGTAGTAATCTAATTAGCGAAAATTTATCACACAGTCTAATTTGATAATTATAATTTATATCATAAATTTGTAAATATAATGTTGCAAATATACTTTTTAAAATAATATTATTACTTAAAATAATAAATTATATTAATAATTAATTTTATTAACTATTCAATAACTTATTATATAAATTTATTTAATAATTTTTTTTATAGGACGTCTCTGGTACCTTGGTTATAGGTACTATAGTATAATTCTCTCTATCTTCATATCTTGATTTTTATATTCATTTAATTTGAAGCTTAAAAGGTGAATTATTATGCTCTTTAATTATTTTACATGATTTTTATGTATAACAGTATATATTTTCATATAAATATACTTAGGCACTCCGAACGCGCTCTGAATCTTATAACATTTCTAATTAGTAATTAGGTGCTCCGACACTCCCGCTCCACGCTCTGGTTACTTAAGTCCAGCATATAAACGTCACTGATAACCAAATCAAATTTGTTTCTGTTCTCTCTCAACATCTTTAGTGCCATACCTGCCTGAGTGGTCGTAGTAACGTGATACCGGCATTTCCGAAGGAGAGCTTCCAACACCCTCAAGCAAGTCAGATCGTCATCAACGGCCAAAACACACGTACCTCTAGGAAACTGATCATTTTTCTGATCATCTTCACTGAAACTTACCCTAATTTCCTTGATTGACATTTTTCAGTAATGATATCCAAACCAAAGAAGAACAAAAAGAAATAACCACCAAATCCTTGCAAGTTCTTACATTCATCACTCATATTTATACAGTGAAGGAAACCAAAATAAGGAAAGAACTTGCTCCCTAAGAATTCTACCTACCTCAATAAGGTAACCCTTAATACAAGGAAACTAGGTGATAAATCAACTTAATCAAAATGGTCAGAATCTTCGAGAACATAATCATTGGAGATGTCGATGATCCTCTTTCCTAATACAATCAAAGCTCCAAAAGATGGAGTCTGCAGCACTAGCATGAATGGGAAACCTTCACAGAAGTCAAAGACTGCATAGCAGAACCCATCTCTCTAAAGTAATTAAGAACAATTTTGATATCAATAACTGGTATATGGCTATATGCAACTAAATATTCACAGAATATAACTGATATAAACCGATAGAAGAAGAACAAAAATGATGAAGCTTAATGTGCAATTAAGTCAGCTCCTTAACTACTTGCTCTTAACCATAAAGTTGTTCCATGATAAACATCAAGATAAAAGTTAATTACTTGCTTCTAAATTAAGTAGATTATGGGAAAGTGAGGACTGTAAATTTACAAAATTTCCACAAAAATACCTCATCGTCCTCTTGCAGCTTCATCCAACTCCTCGATTGTTGAAGGAAATAACTCTATGTAACGACTCCCAAGTGTCATTCTGTCTTTCGCCATTGCCGCCTTTGAATCCACAGCACTTCTGAACTCTACAAATGCTTCTCCAGTTGGCCTTCCATCTGAATTAAACTCTATATGAACAGAGTCTTCTGAAAGCACAAATTCTTTGAAAAAATCCAACACATCTTCCTTCCCAGCTGAAAATGGTAATCCTCGTAACCGCAAGACCCCTGTATGTTCGACCGAATCCTTCGCATCATCATTAGACCTAGCCCTTGGGGCACGTCGACGTGGTGAACCACCTCGAAAATCTGAAACTTCATTAGCTATGGCCTTATAGTATTCTTGCCTCTTACTTCTAAAAACCTCAACATATCGCCTACCCATGTTCTGCCTGTTTCGCTGAAGTGCATAATCAACTTGAAGAGGGTACCCAAGGACACAAAATGCCTCCCCGCTGAACCTACCGCTCTTGTTGACTAAGAGAACATCAACAATGTCGAGACCTTGGAAGAACTCAACAATATCAGATTCTGAGCAATCAAAAGGAAGACCTCGCAATCGAACAACTGGGAAAGGTGGAGGTTGACCGATACACGCATACGGAGAAGCCGTGTACATGAAACTGGAACTTGCTGAAGTCCCATAGAATGACGGGATCTGATCAACTACTCGCTGCCTTTTTGAACCCAATTCCCATCCATCGCCACCATCCATATACTTCCTTTGTTCCCGGAAACCCATAGAAAAAAATAAAAAACAAAATAAATAAAAAAAAGAGACTAACCAACCCACTTTTCCTAATACGTTCTTACACTAACCCACTTTTTTTTCTCTTTGACATTCTCCAGGGAAACAAATAAACCCCCCAAAAAAAGTAGGAAAAAAAGGGTTCTTGATGGCATAAAATTATAGTTTTGCCTAAGACTGATTATATTGAGAATCCTAAGATTCTCTATGAGCCATCCTACACTATGAGCCATCCTAGTTTTTCTAAAATCAACTATGTGCTATCCTAGGATCATACTATGAGCCATTTTTATTTATAATAATAAAATAATAAGGTTTTATATTTTTTAAAACTGCCTTTATAAAAATTTTATTTTAAAATAAATCCTCGTAAAAATTTCTATTTTCAAAACAATTCTTTCTCTCTGTTTATATCCCTATGATTTTTTTATTTTCAACTAAGTATTAATTTTAATATAAAATATATAATATTTTATATTAAAATTATAAGATGACTCATAGTAAGAATGGTCAAAATTAATTTCGACCAACATGAATTTCACCTAGGATGGCTCACAGAGAATCTTAGGATTCTCAATATCATCATTCTTTGCCTAAATGGTATTTGCCCATTTCAGCTTATGAGAGTAGACAAACAGAGGAATAAAAAATTGTCAAAATTCCCAAAAAAATAAATAAATAGAGAAGTTGAAATTTAGGTTGTAAATTGGAAAATATCGACATTCAAAACCATTTGGTTCAACATCTCTTCATGCCAAAACAGAGAAACTCATAAACCAATAGCAAGAAACGAGTCTAGGGTTACAGAATCAAGGTTCCCAAATTATTGTACTTACAGATTTCATCTTGGAATAATCATGAAACAACATGAAATTTCTTTGTCAAAAACTAAAAAAGGAGGAAAACCCAGATTGTCGAATTCCAATAAATATTTGAAGAATCGAAGTTAAATGTTGCAGATTTAGATATATCTTAGTGACAGAGCTTGCACCATAATGGCTTAAACTGAATGAATAAACAGACATAAATTTGATTCAGCAAAATAATTTGAACAGAACCCAGGTTAATTTAAAGAAGATAAACGAATAGAATTGATGAAAGAGAAACAAAACGCATAAATTTGAATCAGAAACCTAAAAAAATAGTTACTAATAAGTTAGATGAACTTGAAAGTTGAACCCTCTTACCCTCTATAGAACATTTCTCCTCAATCGCCAGCTATCCCTCCTTACCCTTTTTTTTCTTTTGGGATTTTGGCTCTGAATCTCTGATTACTGTCTCAAACTTCAGGAGGAAACCATTGGAATGACTTCATAGAAGGAATTTTTTACTTACGCCCTGCACCCTGCCACTTTCGCCTTTATACTTGCAATTATGAATTTTGGACCGACAATTTTAGGAAGGGTCATGTTAACGTCACAAGGTTAAAATTGTAGGAAAATGCTAAAAGGCAGGGGATTTTTTTCCCCCAAACCCATACCATTATTCCCTCGTGATTTGAATCACATCCTCGAGTTTCGTCTTTTCCAAACTTCAAGGCATGGACTACCGTCCACCTTAGGGAGGGATGTAAATCTTCCAAAATGTGCGTACATTCTAGCATCACTCAAAATTGTAAGATGTTTTTTGAAAGTTTTTTTTTTTGAGGGGACTATTGCCCTGTTCACATAAGAGCATCCACAGTGTTGTAGGGTAAAAAGCCATTTTACCCTACCATTTTTCAGTCTACAAGACCCACATCCATAGTGATGACAAAATTTAAGAAATTAATAAAAAACCTAAATTGAGGACAAAATTGACATTTAAAAAAAAATTATATTTGGGACGTGGGGCTATGGTTTTTATATTTTTTTTTTATTTTATTAATTTTTTTACTTTTTTAACCTATTTATGAAAGTGATTTTAAAAAAAAAAGAATTATGCTTGGGTGTGGAGCTATCTCCACGCCTGCATGGGGCGTGGAGCAATCTCCACGTCCCATGCAATTTAAAAATTTAAAAAAAATTGGGGCTAGCTTTACCTCTACGCCCCGTTTCAAACGCCATCATACTTCTACGCCCCATTTGGGACGTGGTGCCAGATCCAAGCCCCGTAAAAATAATCTGCAGATGAGTCTGGAGAAGGCCAATTTTAGCCTATCTCTCACTCTCGTAGGCTAAACATATAATTTTACCTTACCTACTAATCAATTCGGGTAAGGTAAAATGCATTTTTACCTTACCACTGTGGATGCTCTAATGGTGCAGTTATACGCAGTGGACGTGTGAGAAGCGCAGAGAAACCGCCAAGAACATTGTCACCAACGAACGCAGGAAAGGCACCCACCAACATGCACAGAGAAACCGCCAATAACAACGTACCTTTATTTATTACCAGATTACATGGGACAAACTTAAAGGCAATACCACGACCGAGAAATTTTGATCCTAAGACCTCCCACTACCAAAAATTTATGAGAGGGATGCACAACCATTGAGCCAAAGGCCCACGTACCCTTTTTGAAAGTTATACGTCTTCAAAACAAATCATTTTTTATAGGTATAATTTTATCAACACTTACATAATGTTTGTAAACAATCAGCTCAATCAGATATCTTTAACCCTCCAAAAATATCACTTATAATGTCAGTCGTTCGTTAATACTATTTAACACTAAATTAAATGATCATGCTAGTAGGAGTCTCTAATTGAGCTGATTTTTTATGGACATCATGTAAATAATGATAACACTACCTTTTCACAAAAAATAAGCTGATTTGAAGATCCATAACATACAAAAAATATGAAACAACTTTAACCCTATCATGTGCCCTAAGGGCACAAGTTAACAATGCCCTTTTATAGAACATATGCCAGATTCTTATGTGGTAGGGTGGGATCCACTACATTTTCCTCCCAAAAATGTTATAAAGGGATTTCTAATTGATGTGGAAGTGGGACCGACGATGCCACCTTTGCTTTTGGCATTTGATCGGGTATTTAGTCGGTCCAAACAACAGTACTCTTATAGTTAATACCCCCACTTTCTCTTACACCCCGTTTACATCTTTACACCATCCATGATAGATTTTGCTATTTGAACACCAAAAATGGCATCCATTCTAAACACCTAGCCCTTAGGATCAACTCCAAAGGCAGATTTATATTTTCAATCAACTTTTGAAAGGGTTAGAAGTTCTAGAATTGGTTGATTTTTTTTTTAAGATGATCTACATGGTAAAGAGAACATCATCACAAAAAATCAGCCTTTAAAGTGGGCCCTAAGGGCTTGGTGTTTGAGAATCAACACCATTTTTATGTTCAAATAACAAATTCAATCTATGAGATTCCGCTTAGCAGTTGGCACACTTATTAGTTGGTACCATCATACCATGTTGATAAGGAGAAGGTTGTGAGTTCAAAACTCATGGATGTATATTGCAGAAGATTTTCTCCATGTAATTTTGTTTATTTTGGGAGTTGTACATAATCTAAAAGTGTTTGCATAAGTTTTATTTACCAATGATTAATCCGTCGGTGCTAACAAATTAGTGGTTTCTATTTCTTTCCTAGATCACAGTGACAGTTTTATTTGCGTCATTAATAGCACATTCTCTCGGCTCGTTGGTGGGGAACCTCTCTATGTTGTGCATGGGGATTTTTCTATGTTTGTTGGTGGCAGTCTCCTTCTCCTTCACACTCTTGTTTGTATTTTAATTGGACAATGCTTCCATAATAATAATAGTAATAATAATAGTAATAATAATAAAAATAAAGTTAAACTTAAGAAAAGTTAGAAAATTTAAGCTTTTTGAATTATCTATATCTTACAGTTAATTTTCAATTAATTTTTTATGTGGTTAAGAACATGAACGAAAATAAAAAAAATTTAAATATATTTAACCAAATGAGATCAAAAGTATATTTCATTGTATATTCTAAAGACAAAAAAGTATGTTTTATTTTCAGTGAGCTCGCCACGTGCAAAATGTTTGAGTTGGTAAATCGAGTTGTTAACCTTGGTGAAATTATTGTGTTGAATTTTTTTTTTAACTAGGAGTATAATTAAAAAGCAATAATTTATAACCTCATAATCATCTACAAAATCGCTTTTTTTAATAATAGAATAGCTGAGCACAGAAACACCATATCCAAGGTAAAAGTTGTAACTGCATTGGTGAATCACACTAAATGCACACCCGTATGAAAAAAATTCATTTTGACCTTTTTCATGAAAACTAGAAAACGAGTTAGGATTGATACCCTAATTAGCAAATATCTTCATTGCTCAATAGTTAATACCTTGACTCGTTTTTAAATGGGTCAATTTTTCTAATTCTAACCCTAACTAGTTTAACCTTGTTCATCAAAACAAGGCAACAAATTAGGATTGACCGTGACCTCACCATCAGGGTTAACCAATCTTGGATTAACGAATCATGAATGCTTAACCATACATTGAATCAAGATCAAGTTGAAAAGAGTTAGGTTTAGGTCGTCGTACGAGTCGGATCGGATTTTGCATCATGGGTACAGGGGAGGCTAACTAGAATGATAAGGAGTCCAAATTCCATAATCCTACACTTTTTTAGCCAACTTATCTAAACGCGTCTCGATTAACCACATTTTGACATAGAAGACCAAACATCATTGCACCTCCTCCTTCTCAAAACACCCCCACTTACAAGGGGGTCCATAAGAAAGAAATGATATTTTATTTCAACTCTATTTTTTAAAAATTAATATGTATCACACTTATTTTTACATTCTGTTTATGCTGGTCTATAGGTCCAATGTAAAATTATTCAAGGGTTGATTTTTTCTTTTTTGAAAATGATCTTTTCACAACAAATTACATCTTTATAAAACTTTTAACTCCACAAAATTTTTTAAGGTGATTTATTTGAAGGATGATCTTTTTTTTACAACATAGATTATCAACACAGTATATCAACCCTTAGTCATTCTATACCATAATTGGTGTAAACAAATGGATATTCATAGAGAAGAAATGAGGTGGAATTAAAATCTTCTTTCTCCCTTTTTTTATTGGTCTTGTTAACGTGTGCCCTTAGGGCACACGATAAGGATATTTTTGAAGGGATTTTTTTGCAAGTTACGGGTCTTCAAATCAGCTAAATTTTTGTAAGCATAATATTATCATTATTTATAAGATGTCCATAAAAAATCAGCTCAATCAAAGATATCTAACCCTCTAAACAAATCACTTTAAATGTCAACCATTCATTCATACTATTAAAGTCTAAATTAAGTGTTCATGGTGCTAGAAGGTGCTAGAGGACTCCGATTGAGCTGATTTTTTTAGATATGATCCAAATAGTATAAATAACATACATATCAAAAAATAAGCCAAGTTGGACAACCTTAAGAAACTAAACAAAACATAAAACTAAAAAGCTTAACAGGTGCCCTAAGGGTTAACAAAATCCTTTTTTATTATCTTTTTCTCGACCCTTTCAAATTGGAGGGGTTTTGGCGGGCACAACCAGGTTCGGCCAACATGGAAGGAAAAAAAAAAAGTGAGTGCCTTTTTCAGTGTGACACTTGGCGTTATTTAATTGGAGTAGTTACGATTGCAACCTGGCTTCGCGGAACATAGAATACAAAAATCCGAAAAATCGTATATTCCAACTCACCATCAGCCGTAGATACAAGATCCAACAGTCCAGTCCAAAAGCCAGAATAATTTTCAACTATAAGTACTACATCAAACCAATCAGATCTCCATTTATTTTGTTTTTTGGCTGATCAGAATCGAATAACTTTTTCTCTCTCTTCGTCACTTCTCTGAACTCTTTTAACTGACTGAGAGAAGAAGCTCTGAGTTCCGCCATTAATGGCGTCCATCTTGCTTACTTCTTCATGCAAAGTGGGACTTACCTCTTTTCCATCTACCAGATCTCGCTCAATAAAATCTCCACCTGTAATAAATCTCAAATCCACCACTAGATCTAATCCATCTTTTCATCAAAATCGAATTCCCCCCCGCTCGAATCCCCTCAACAAACAATTCCTCGGCGTTCTTCCATCAAATCTCTCTATAAAACTTCAAAATTTGACTCCTCTCTCAAATCGGACCTTCTCTGTTAAAGCTTCAGCTACATCTACTGTTGTACCTTCTGAACCATGGCAAGGAGCTTCTTTGAAGCCATTAATGGCTTCAATTGCTACAGGTGTTATCTTATGGTTTTTACCGGTACCAACCGGTGTTACTAAGAACGCGTGGCAGTTACTTTCAATCTTCCTCGCTACGATCGTTGGTATCATCACTCAACCGTTACCTCTTGGTGCGGTTGCTTTAATGGGATTAGGTGCTTGTGTTCTCACTAAAACCCTAACTTTTGCTGCTGCTTTTTCCGCTTTTGGTGATCCGATTCCATGGTTAATCGCTCTTGCTTTCTTTTTTGCACGTGGGTTTATTAAGACTGGACTTGGTAATCGAATTGCGTACCAATTTGTTTCCCTTTTTGGTAGTTCATCATTAGGGTTAGGTTACAGTTTGGTTTTTAGTGAAGCACTTTTAGCACCTGCAATTCCTTCTGTTTCTGCTAGGGCTGGTGGGATTTTTTTGCCACTTGTTAAATCCCTTTGTGTAGCTTGTGGTAGTAATGCTGGTGATGGTACAGAACATCGATTGGGATCTTGGTTGATGCTTACTTGTTTTCAAACTTCTGTGATTTCGTCTTCAATGTTTCTTACTGCTATGGCTGCAAATCCATTGAGTGCAAATTTGACTTATAATACTATTAAGCAGACAATTGGGTGGACAGATTGGGCTAAGGCTGCAATTGTGCCTGGTTTGGTTTCTTTGATTGTTGTTCCATTGCTTTTGCATGTGATTTACCCACCATCAGTGAAGAGTAGTCCTGATGCACCAAAACTTGCAAGAGAGAAGTTGGAGAAGATGGGTCCCATGTCCAAGAATGAGATTATTATGGCTGCCACTCTGCTTCTTACGGTAAATTTTCCGAATTCATCCTTTTTCAGTCCTTTAGTTTATTTTCATGCTCTTCATTTCTTTAGTTGCGATTACATGTGCCGTCATTTTCGATCTTTATTAGTTAGTGAGAAGAAGAATTCTCTTTAATTAGATAGCTAGCAGTAAGATCCCATTCAAAAAAAGAAAAGAAAAGAAACTACCCATTCAAAAATTCAGTAAGATCAGGCCATACATGGCTATTAAGAATTATGACTCTTATGTGAAGACACATCTCTTAAATTTTGGTGTTTGAAGGAACTTAGAAATTCTATTAAACATATCAAATATCTCACTGTAGTTCTTTATTCTTTGCCCTATAACCAGGTAGCACATATATTCAAAAGTTCCCCACATAATGCAAGTAAGGGGTATCTGACTACATCTACATCAACTTATACTTAAAGCTTTTTTGATCATCTTTTTTTCGTACTAAGTTTAGTTGAGAACTTGAAATTTCCTCACCAGTATATAGCTTTTTCTCTTCAAATAGAAATATCAAACAATCCTCCACCTCAAGGATTGATGGCTTCCTTCTCTGCGATAAAAGTGGAGCTCCATCACGACTTATTGAAGAAATTTATGTTCAGGTTGCAAACATGAAGACATGTTCATTTAGATCTATAAATGACTAAATTGCTACTGTAAGCCTGAAAAAATACTTAGTAACGTTGGAGCCATGTATTTAATTTGGGCTTTAGTTTTCAATTTTTTTTTTTTTTTTTTTTGGGAAAACGCAGAAATTTTTTAGTGTGGAAATTATGTTTATATAGAATAAAAAAACAAACTCAGGAATAGGCATAGTAATGACTCATCATTTTACAGTCAACAACCATTTGGAGTAAGAAAGTTAGGTCAACAACATTAGGTATATGCTGATGCTGGCATTTGAAACTCAGACCGAGAATATGACTTACAGAATTAATTACTCATGATTCTATCTTTTACGTCCATTAAAGCAATTTTCATCAGTTTTAAACCTGGAGAAGTCATAACCACATGAACTTACACTTTAGGTTTCCTCTTTTTTTTGAAAATATTTGTTTAATTAAAAGAGTTAGATTGCATATGCAATTTAACCAGAAAAAAGTTTATATATAACCTTTCCTTTTGGTTTCCATGGAAATCAAAATATTTCGGTATATTTTTTGATGTATATTAAAACTTTAACATCTTGCATGAACCAAAGATTAGATGAGTATCTTAGAACCATTCTTTGCACATTAAAGATCACCCTAAGACAAATATCTGGTTGTTATGAATCTTGGTAGTTGTGAAGGCACTCAAGTTTCTTAGCAAACTGTACCACAGTGGTCAAGTATGCCCCTATTATATGTAGATGGTACCTAGTGACTTTCAAATTAGAGGTTTTGTAATTTGTATTTGATTCTGTTGACTTGCCTAGAGCCCTCTTTCCCATAATAGTGATCGCAACCCTGAGATTGTAGTGTAGGCACGAGTAACGTGTTCACTGTATTAGGGTCTTAACTCTTAACTCTTAAGTACCTAGGCAATATTAAGTAGGCAGTTACCTAGGCACATCTTGCTGCTAAGGCTCAAGGGGTCTAAGACTCCAAGCATTACCTTAGGTTGGACTAGATTCAATTTTTCCTTGCACTTGACACATTAGAGAACTGAAAAAGTATACATACCCAAACCTTATTTCTTTTCCTTTTTTGGTTCTTCTTCTACTGTGTTGCTTGGATAAGCTTAAGAGCTACGAAACTAGGTACAGAAGCATGGCCCCTAGGCTAAGCTCAGAGAATCAATTTTAGCATGGGCATACACGTTAAAAAACTGAAAGTATGTACTGTGTAGACATGCAAACCTTTTGTCTTCTCAAGTAGACTTGTTGGGCTTGTAATGGCCATATGCATTTTACTTTTGAGCGCCTCCTTGATTTTGTAAAACTTGTTTAGTTCAAAAGAAAATTTCCAGTTGTGCCACTTTATAAAGTTAATGTAAAATCTAGTTTGATTCGGTCATTTAAATAAGTCAAATTCATTTTTTAAGGGTTGCACCTCTTGGGGTACCTTGTTTTCTAGGCACCACTTACGTTTTTGAGTACGTTGTGTGGAAAACAATGAAGATGCCTGGGAGCAATTCTTCAGACCTGCAAGATTCTCATCTTGGAAGCGAGACATTTTGGGAGAATAAAAACATCTTCAGACCACATAGCTAATGGTCATGATCTTTTTTTCATTTTTAAATTTTCTTTTGATTTCTTAGTGACTCAATAGCTTATCTACTAAGGTTGATAAGGTTGTTCCAAAAGCCACTCTGCTTCTTAATCTTTAAAAATTTTAATGGATTCAATCTGTTAGATATCTTTCTTCTTTGCTGTCAATTTGTTTTAATTTCTACTGATCTACGTAACAAGGACACTCCATTTTCTGAAAATCTCGTGTTGGATTCCAGTCATACTTCTGTGTCCAACATACATCTGTACACTTTTGAAACAGCCTTAGTTTAGTCCAAAACTTTGTTTAGACTTTAGAAGTCTTATTCAGCTAATCTAAATACTTCTTTCCTGCACTGTATGCCTAAAGTGACCCATTCGTTTTGATATGCACAAATCTGTTAAATACTTCATCCAATGACATCATGCATGCGAATTTTTGTTTGTTGTGAGCTGTTCTTCCCTGCAGTTATTAATCTCTCCTCTCGTTGTCCTCGTATTTAGGTGGGTCTCTGGATTTTTGGAGGAATGCTAAATGTGGATGCTGTCACTGCTGCTATTCTTGGATTATCTGTCCTTCTTATAACTGGGGTAGTGACATGGAAGGAGTGCTTATCTGAGGGTGTTGCCTGGGACACCCTCACATGGTTTGCAGCTCTTATTGCAATGGCTGGTTATCTCAACAAATATGGTCTCATCTCCTGGTTTAGTGAAACTGTTGTTAAGGTCTGTTCTCTTGTCTACCTTCTGAGTTGACTTGCTTTCTTGTTTTTTTGTTGTTTCTGGTTTGATTGATAACTAAATTCTATTGTAGTGCCAAAACTTGAAAGTTAACGGTGAGGCCATTTTTGCCAAACTCTGAGATTAATGGGTCTTATAAGTTTTCCTATAAGCGAAATGTGTAAATTTTTTTTTTTGGTGAAGCGTATATTTAGCATTTAACGAACTTAAGATTAAATAACATAACTCTAGTACCTTCAGCAACCAAAAAATAAAAAACTTTACTCTAGCATCAAGTCTCAAATTAAATAGAAATAACTCTCAAATTAAATAAGCAACAACTCCTCTCACTCTTCCATTATTATAAAACAATAAGAGATAACTTACTAATTACTATGATATCATACACATCACTTTTGCATATTATTTATAATGTACACGCACATTAGTAGTGTATTATTAGGTTAGGCAGATCAAGTTTCCTCATTTTCCCATTTTGACTAATTTTAATACGCGATGAGGTCTAGTTTTCAGATATCCCAGTAAGAAATTAAATGCCATTCGACATGCATGACACCACCAAAATAACTCATTTAACTTGATCATCTGCTTCTTTGCAGTTTGTAGGTGGGCTTGGTCTATCTTGGCAGTTCTCGTTCGGAATTCTGGTTCTGCTCTACTTTTACTCCCACTATTTCTTTGCTAGTGGAGCTGCTCACATTGGTGCCATGTTCACAGCCTTCTTATCTGTGTCAAGCGCGCTAGGGACCCCACCACTCTTTGCGGCCATGGTTCTCTCTTTCCTCTCCAATCTCATGGGTGGCTTAACTCACTACGGAATTGGTTCCGCCCCAGTTTTCTATGGTGCCAATTACGTGCCTCTGGCTAAGTGGTGGGGTTACGGATTCCTAATCTCCATTGTCAACATAATAATCTGGCTTGGTGTTGGAGGGGTCTGGTGGAAGTTCATCGGTCTGTGGTAAATGCGCATATACAGGATTTTTTTTTCTGTTTCAGCTATGCAGTAATTACCGATTTTTGTTCGTTCCAGGCAATATTATAGAAAGCTGTTGTCTTGTTAATTGTCATTACTCTTTGTTGTGGGGAAATTATTTTTGGTAGCATCCATGCATGTCTTTACGAGGAAGATAAGAGGCAGAGACATCCAATTGAACCGAGTGACTGTCATGGAAGTATGATTCATTGTTTTTTGAAAACAAGGGATACAAAAAATCCCAAAAGTAACACACGTTAGGTCGTTTTTAGAATGAGTTTTTGGATGCAATCCTGAAAAACAGCCCAAATGATCACCATGATTGATTTTCACAGGCTCGAGCCCTCTGTGCACATGCGTGCGTGTGTTCTTTACTTTTTAATGTTTGATTTGTATCTATGCATAGAGATTATCCAATGATTGATTTTTAACTACATTATAAGGAGATCATCGTCATAAAAAATTAGCATCATCTACATGCAAGCTCAGATTGCAGGTATAAGTGGGGTGGAGGAATAAGACGACTAAAAGTGTGTAACATATAAAACTGTGGGGCGGAATATCTGGCCCTGTTGATCCCAACAATTTACTAGATTGTCCCAATTATAAGACAGTTATGTGGAATCAACAATACTTATCTTACAAAATGACTTGTTGGTTATATGAACCAGACTAGTCATTGTGCTCTCAAACAATCATTCTATTTATTTTCAAGGTAACACTCTATTCAACAAAATTCAATCGTAATAACTAGAACTGAGAACTATTGTAAAAATGTGACACTCACACTCTAGAACCCCACTCCTACTCTTGTACCGCATTTTTTTTAGACGTTTGGGAACTTTCGCTCTGGTTACTTAGAATCCAATACATACTTCACGAATAAGGGTTTTATGTATTTGTCGTCCCACATATAATCAACCACATTTAGGCTGTGTTTAAT
This sequence comes from Macleaya cordata, assembly GCA_002174775.1. Classification (NCBI taxonomy): domain Eukaryota; kingdom Viridiplantae; phylum Streptophyta; class Magnoliopsida; order Ranunculales; family Papaveraceae; genus Macleaya; species Macleaya cordata. Next base: position 648,875 of record MVGT01000187.1, on the reverse strand, counting down.
AGCATTTGAATTCTATGGAGTTGGATTAGATTCATGGAAACAACATAAATTCCACTATTTATTTGTATTTTCAGTTCCACGAAATTGATGGCCTATCCACTTTAAAACGTGACTAATAGTTAGTTTTCTATGTAATTATATGGAATAGACTTTTTTGGCCCCCAAAGAATATAATACCGCGGAATTAGTAGAAATGAACATATATATGCCAAAACACACTTCTTGCTATCCAACACGGTCTGAGAGAATGCAACTAAAATAGAAAAACAACAAAAACTGAATCATTGATGTGCACTCCAACATTACATGTGAAACGAGCAACCTATCATAGCCTTAGAATTGAAAGTGAAAGTCATGACCTGATTATCCAGAATGAGGTAGAAAAAGTCCTCACGTTTAAAGTTCTGGCTAGTAAGATCTCACCCTAACCACCACAAAAAACGAAACCCTTTCTTGAAATTTAAAGTAATGCTACGCTACGTAACATGCCCCACAAAAATTCGCCTTATGAGTGTAATTTTTTGATGCCTTTATTGAGGTGTACTTGGTGTGACTTAGTTGTGCCAATTTTTTTTTGAGGTGGACTAATGCCTAAGATATAACAAAGTTTAGATACACTACAAGAGGTGTGTGAGAAGTACATAAACTACCTTTAAATATCATCTCCGATAGAAGTCGCCATTAACGAACAAACACAACAGAGGGAACCAACAATAGATGCAGGAAAGGGCGGCCGTCAACTTAGTTGTGCCAATTGAGTTGCGAATAAAATCGAGCCATGCCATTAGGGACGTGTCTACATTGTAGTCTAGTGGCGGGGCAAGTGTCCCACCTTTTGGAGCGGGAGCATCAGACCGATCAATTAGAAAATGTTTCAAAAAATATTTTTAAGTTAGAAGTATTTAAATTTAATTTGAAGCGAGAGTGCAAAGTTCTAGAATAAGAACATCACTATTTACACAATTGTGATAACTAAGGTGACTCCCATCAATAATATGTAAAATTCTACCATTTAGGTTCTAGATTTCCCATACATTACCAATAATTAAGACATTTCCTCCCAAGCATTTTTCAGTCTCATACTGAGGATATTCCGAGTGACCTTACATGTCATTGTATAAGACGCTTTTATCTTACACATCTACCTGAGGGAGGTTTAAGGATATTAGTTTCTTGCTAGCTCTTTTCAAAGTAGGGTTCAAATTATTTGAATGGTAAAAAAGTATTGAAAACCCTAGCAGTCTTCTTCACACATAAAAGTAATGACATGTGTCACCATTCACTAGGAGGTTATTTGAAATCCTATGTGGACCATTTTTGCATGACTTTTTAGTGCTAGAATCTCCTTTTGCCACAGAATAATAAAGGTTGTGGTTGAGATTAGCCGTGGAATTAAAAGAAAGAAATTAATATACATTTTTTTTTTTGCTTTTAACTATTGTTTTTGGTAGAGATTGTGAGATGCTGAAAGCAGAACACTGATCATAAGAGTAGAGAGAGAAAGAGAGATCACAAGTTGGTTTCTGTGGGAAATTAAGGAATAAGGAAGGTGATCAGATCATAAGTCTCTACCTTCTTAATATTTATTTCTCTTATAAAAAAGGTATGGTTTCAATTTTTACAAGTTATGTTTGATTTATTAGTCCTAGTTTATTTCATATTAGGGTTTTGGTAGCACTTCAGTTCAGTGTAAGATGATGTTTTTTCACAGATAAAGTAAATAATAACCTGGCATTTGTTGAGGATATAAACATCAGCAAACTTTAATCTCTAGGTTATTTTTAGGGTTATTCTGAGGTTTAAATTTCACCAATCTTGACCCGTCAACTCATTAATCCGCCGAACGACCCTAATCCTAACCCGTAGGTACCAGAGTACTGGGGTTGATGGTTTAAGGCCCCCACAAATTACATGGTGGCATTAGGTTCACCAACATCAAACATGGTGAACAAAACCACTGTTTAAACTTTAAACCTACTTAGGACCTCGGACCTCCGACCTCCCATGTGATGAATTTAACATCAGCTAAAAGTGAGTCTGTAAAATTGAAATCCTACCAGAGGGCTCGCAAGTATTTTTTTCCCACACTTAACATGGGTGAAGAAAACCCCGTTTGGTGGAAACGGTTTTAAAAATGTCAGTAGTAGCATAGTAGTGATGATCCTTCCCCTCTCAAAAAAAAAAAAGTATTGATGATCCTTCAAGTCTCTACAAACCACATGGTTGCTTGGTGAACAAACAGTACTTCTATTGTGACCGATCCCTACATTTGTCCAACATGACAGATTGAGGTGGCGCCCATCATCCATCATCTTTTGTGTATGTGTGGAGCCTACATATATACAAAAGATGGTAGGTGATAGATGCCACCTCAATTTGTATTGTAAGACAGATTATAGGCCAGTTCCAAAATCATTTTGGGTGAACAAAACACGTAAGAGTGGACATGGAGTCGGCACATTACCATGATTCATCAACTTTAAAAGAAAATTGGTATTTTATAGATGAATTTTTTTTAAAAAAAGTAGCTTTACAAGTTTGGACCAATCAGATGGTGGGTATATTTCACCCACGTTAATCGTAGGTCAACGGAATCGCAGTCTGCCCTGGGACCAACAGTCGACGCGTTTCCCGCCAATCGAGCGCGATTTATAACCGGTTTCACCTCAAAGGTCCTCAACTGAGTTAACGAGCGATCCGGAGATACTCGTTCAGAAATTTGAGAGTAAAATTTTTGCAAGGGATTGTTCAAAAAGCGGTTGAGAATTTTAGGGTTTGATTTGTTGATTTTACTAGGGTCCAGTATAACAATATGTTCTACAAAGTCAGATTTTTTGCTTGATTCTTTCTGATTATCTTTGAAATGGAGGTAACAGAGGCTGTTTCCTGTAAAAATCCGAGACTTTATTGGTCAGAAATGAGAATCAGACGAAAATCTTAGGCGAAAAAACACCGGAAGATGAAAAAATGAAGTTCGTTGGAAACAAGAGTGTTTTTGACAGAATTCTGACAGAAGACAGAAAAGGAATCACTTTATGGAGAAGTGGCACGAATTGTTAATGAATATGCTTCTTTCAGTAAAATTCTTACGAATTCCGTTTCGGAAAAGATGTAATTCGATGCTTTTGATACTGATTGAACTCAGAAAAACCCTAACAGTAGTAGGGCTGGAATCCCTTTTGAAAAGAAGCAGAGCAGAGGAGATGATGATCGAAACTACATTGAAAGAGCTCAAATTTCCTTATTTCCATCAAAGATCATTTCTTCAAAGTAAGAATCCATAATTTTTAAAACTTCCCATGAAAAATCTTTGGGTGAAAGTCCAAACAAAGAAGTTGCAGGTTTGATCAGATAAGAGTGTTCTTCAAGAACTTCTGGTGACGTTTTTGTTTGTATAAGAAGAATTTAGGGTTTCAATAAGAGTTTAGTACCGTTTTTTGCTTGCGTAAGCATTTATGGAAGCTTCGTTCTCTACACGTACTCATACCTAAAGAGAAAGTACATACCAACTGTTTTTTTCTTTTTTACTGAAACCGCCAAGAAAACTGCCATTTCTTCTTTGTTTATCTTTGATTGCCATTTCTTCCGTTTTTGAATTGGGTTTTGATGCTTATCGCTTGTACTGTAGACCTAACAACCATTTTGAATTTCGGAGTTTTTGGTATTAATTTGGCGATGAACAAATGAAAGTTAAGGGTTTCATTTTTCTTCATTAATCCTTAATTTTTCTTTTCTTTTTTCCTTTTTGGATTGATTCTGTTTTTTTTTATGACGGTTTCTCAGTCTCTAAAGTTAGGTAACAGCAGTTAAAATTAGCAAACCGAACTATCGAGGTTTTAATGATTATTTCTAGTATTGTAGTGCTGACGACCATGATGAGTTCAGTACTATAAGGGGATGAACCAAATGAACTCACTTGAGTAGGGTTTAAAGCATACTGCAACAACCCCCCACTTCTCTCTCTTTCTCTCATTTGAATTTGCTTCTTCTTCTTCTGGTTTTTTTTTTTTTTTTTTATAAAAGTGAAGATTTTTTTTTTTTTTTTTTTATAAAAGTGAAGAGAAGATTTGTATTTCTCTAGCAGCTAATCAAATTACCCTTTTCTGACACTTGCAGGTTTTCTGAACGGAAGGATGTTACCTGTAATGAAGGTTAGTTTCAAATACTGACAACTGTGCTTTTAGTTTATAAAATTTTGCTGCCCGACTGAGTTTTCCAGCCACTAATTTTAGTTGCCAACTTGTGGTTTTCTGTTTTGCTTCAATCTGCTTTGAAGAACTTAGTCATATTATACGCTTCATTAATTTTGGTCCTCTTGATTGTAGAGGCTTGTTCCAGTCATTTCTTGTTCTGGTTGATCCAACTTTTTGCCTAAATGTTGTTCAATTATGCAGGGTACAGAGCTAGATTTGTGAAACTTTTAGTTGTCTTTGGGGTACTGTAAGCTTAGTTGTGTCTGCTCTGCTGCATGTGGGAAACTCCTACTTCGAGGTATCATTTTCCCATAAGGTGATTTTTCTGTTCCAATTATGCCTGAGGAAGCTAATTTGAATGAAAAGAAAAGGAATATGCCACTTTGTGTTTTCTTCAAGGATGCAAGGTAAAATTTCTTTCTACTTCTCCTCATGTAACAAAGTTTCTTTATTGTTTGAAGCTGTTTGATATATATATATATATATATATATATATATCTGTTGGTTAATGAATTTTTATAATACTTTGTCTTGCTTAATTATGTACATTAATTTTCAGGCTTGAAAAGGACATTAGATTCAGCTNCGTGGTGCTAAAAATGCTTCCGTTATTGTATGACGGCTCCTGTTTGCAGGAGGCTTTGTTTCACTATGATTTAATTGAAATTAAATTCTTTCTTTTTCTAATTTTGTTTTCCTCTCTTATAACTAGATACGTGGAGCTGACAATTGCTTCAATGATTGTTTTGCCAGGCTTCTTTTCAAGAAGGATGAGCTTGGCTTGGAGATATTACGTATAGCATTTCCTGCAGCATTGGCGCTTACAGCTGATCCCATTGCTTCTTTGGTTGATACAGCATTCATCGGCCATATAGGTTTGTTACTCTCTGGTTATCTAAAGAAGTACATTGGTCACACTGCAAGGTAGATTGAAAATAGTTTCCTCTATAATCGGTGCTTCTATGTGTCAAGGGAAGATACAAAATGAGGCAGCCCTTGTTTTCATATTTCTGTCTTGCTTAATATGGGTTTTAATTTACTTCTCCATTTATCTTCAATATTCGCGAAATATCCTATCAGGCAGTGTGTCAAAGGGCGTAAACCAGTACAAAAAGGAAATGCTGGACTATATCTCCCATGCTTGAGTTAGGCAGAAAGTTATCAGCTACCGGCAGTATATAAAGGCCTCATCAACAAATAGGCTACCTTCTGCAAAGAAACGAACACGAACAAACATAAATATTCTAACCTAATTTTTGCTTCTCCATTCTTCAGTCATGACTCATGATCTCTGGCCTTCAAGTGCAGCAACCCTGATGAAATATTCAATGAAGAGAGCATGCTCTTTGACTGGTTCCCTATTCACAACGAGTTAGGTTGTTATTAACTGGAAGGCAAAAATAGTTGTTGATTTAGCTTACACGTGGTTAACTTCCCTAGGGAGCGTAAATGCTTTTGCGTTTTATTCATTTATTTACTTATTTATAATCCTGTGAAGATATGATTACTTTTACAAGAAATTAAGGGAAAAGTTTGTCCTTTTTTGGTCTATCATTGGATAGAATATAAAGAAAGTAGGTTGGAAACTGTATGGATGACTCTGAGCTCATTCTATAAGTCTTGCTTGTGAGAAACTAATGTAGCGAACCTTTCCAAGTTGTGGTTGAAAGACCTGTATTCCATAGTGATGGTCTAGGTTCTAGTACGACTTGGAACAGGATATTGGATGGAAAACTGTATCCGGAAAATGATATTGATAGTGAGAAACTTTTTAATTACCTTCAATGATTCTTTATGAATCTTTGGCACTCTAAGAAGTGTGAGATTGGTCTTCTTCTATTCTTTTCCCTGGTGGAGTTGGTCCATCTTAAACATGAATCATAGACTTCGCTCATGAAGTAAATCATCTCACTACAATATTCATGGTTTCGGTTTTGGTCATTTTATTGTGACAATTACTGTAGTGGGCTTATTTCTTGAAAAAAATTAATGAATCATGCGGTAGGCTTATTGGTAGATGCTATTGAGTAATTTTGATTGTTACGCTGAATATCCTCAAAAGTACCTTACACATTATGATACCTGTTTTGAGAATTGTAGGTTCGGTGGAGCTTGCTGCTGTTGGAGTTTCTATTGCTGTATTTAATCAAGTATCAAGAATTGCTATATTCCCTCTTGTCAGTGTAACAACTTCTTTTGTTGCGGAGGAAGATGCTATCTGTAGAATGAGCACTGAAGAACAAGAGGGTGATGACGTGGAAAAGGCATGTTTTGGGAACAGCGAGATGAAAGAGTTGATTACAGAAGTTGGTATGTCAATATTAAATACACTTTTCTGTCAAAGTGATGCATGTATTGGTCCACTTGTCGCATTAACTTCTTATCAGAGCTTTTCTTTCGTGGGAGTTCATCTTGCAGTTTATTTCGTTTAGTGTACTAAATAGTTCAAGCACTTGGTCATGAGATGCTATTTTTCTTTTGATGTCAATCAGATTCTGGAAAGACTGTATACAAGTTGTTGCCCTCTATTTGTGGCAATTATAAGATGACAAAACTTGAGCATCAGAAGAGACACATTTCATCAGCATCATCGGCATTGGTTATTGGTGCAATGCTCGGCCTTCTTCAAGCCATCTTCCTCATTTTGGGAGCAAAGCCTCTCTTAAACTTCATGGGTGTGAAATCTGTAAGTGACTTCATTAGATATACTGGAGGATGGACTTTTTTAAGTGCTTCTGTTTGCTTCTTAAGCAGAACGGTTAATAACTTAAATCATTTCTGATTTTGGAAGTGGTAAAAATTGTGATAGTAGTAGTATTTTGCTCTAATGAGGATTACAAAATTTTGAACTATGTGATTCTGGGAATGTTACGGATGTCAAGCATAAGGAGTATTTTTTGGAATTGTAGGGTCAGAAAGATGTTTCCATAATCATGGTGTTTTAATTGAATTCTGATGTCTAGACACATTTGAATGATCGTGGTGCTTTTATGGGAGTTGCTGACTGGAATGAAAATTTTCAACTGGCAATACATTCGGTCAATACGAGATTATAAGACCTTGGGCGTGTAATTTTTCATGCATGATATAAAGGAGATTTGCATTATTAAGATGTTTTCAAGTTGACTTTGAAAATCTAGGATTCATTGCTTCTACTATAACGCCTTTTTTGCAGACACTATGATCTAGCAATTGTGGGTCTTTGGTCCTTTTTTCTTTATTGTTTGTTTTATTACAGAAGTTGGACTGGTGAAACTAGTTCAGTTCTCAAAAGATGACTCTTAATAAGTGAATGTGAAACAAGTTATTTGGCACTGTTATTTGCATTTTCTTTTAAATTTAAAGGGGAAGGAATTTCTAATTCTCTACATATAGCAAGTGTATACTGGCAGTACAGTTATACAATAAGTAACATCAGCAATATTTCTTAAAATAGGACTCTCCTATGCTAACCCCAGCACGGCAGTACTTGACCTTGAGGTCACTTGGTGCTCCTGCAATTCTTCTCTCTTTGGCCATGCAAGGGATCTTCCGAGGGTTCAAGGATACAAAAACTCCTTTATATGCTACTGGTAAGCAGAGACCAGCTAACTTTGTTATTGGCTTATTGCAACAATTGTTAAAAATCTTGTTTGTATGTCTTATATTGCTGAAGATGACTACCCACATAAAATGTGGACTATCAGTAACTCAGAAAAGTACACAAACATATACTTGAATGATACATGATGACTGCTACTCCCTTGTCAGGTGAAACTGTTCATGACCATTTCTTGGTCACGGCATTTCCCCGCGACTACCGATGGTTCTTTTTTGAATTATTATCCAAGTTAAACTACAATACTTGCACCAGAATCTTAAATAGGGATGTCAATAAAGTTCCTTTTTTGCATTATTTATAATGATTAAGGTGATTCATTTCATCTTAGAGGGTCTTCCTGAAATTTTATTGAAACATAATCTATTAGCATGCTTCCATTCCATCAGCTTGGGCTTTTGAATTGCATTTAACTCTAACTCATCTTCTATTAAATCAATTTAGTGGCGGGAGATGTAACAAATATCATTTTAGACCCGATTCTTATGTTCTCTTTCGGTTTGGGTGTAAGTGGTGCTGCCATTGCACATATAATTTCTCAGTAAGTTATATCTGGTTTATGTTATTACTGCTTTTCTTTTTTTGGTGTTCTGCTATATCTCATGTACCTACAGATTTTAGGATCTTATAATTTCAGGCATGTAGCATTGGTATTCCTCACAGACCATGTGATCATTACAGGTACCTAATTTCAACAATATTGTTATGGAAGTTAATGGAAAGAATTGATCTCTTACCTACAAGTATCAACGATCTGCAATTTAATCGATTTCTTAAAAATGGTAAGGGTTTTGATCCAACATCAGTATGATGTCCAACATACTTGTACTCTTTACAGTCTTTGAAAATCTCCTTGTTATGTTGACATTCCAAATTTCACAATGACACTTGATAAGAGATGCAGGTGCATCGGACATTCTTGTATATCTACGTTATATGTATGACGAGAAACCATTGTTGGATCCACTTTAAGAGACTGACAATAATATTCGTCTGCATGTACCAACTTGGGGAAAATTTAGACTTTTTGCTGCCCGTGGTGTGAAGAATTCTGTTTTTCAGTTCAGTAACTAATATATGTGCAAAGGATCCTAGTTCATGAGACTGACATTCCAATTTGTATTGACACCCATACCTCTGTTTTTGGTATTTGATCTCAGGTTTTCTATTACTAGCAAGGGTAATAGCCGCGACATTCTGTGTGACCTTGGCTGCATCAATGGCTGCACGCAATGGATCAACATCCATGGCTGCATTTCAGATCTGCTTACAGATTTGGTTAGCAACATCTCTTCTTGCTGATGGATTGGCAGTTGCTGGACAGGTAATATAAGTGTACTATTGTCAATTATTAGTATTGCCACAGGTGTAATTAAACATCTTGTATATATTTGGATTATCCTTGGCTGTAATTTACATTTATCAGTTTTTCACAATTGTCAATAAGGTGCTGTTAACTAGCATCAGTAGTCATATTATTTATTACCAACAGTAAATAGGATATTTCTATGAATGTAATTTAACTCTCAGATGAGCTCATACACCCACTAATAAGCAAGTGTTATGGCACTCGTACAGTGGTATTATATATTATTTTTAATTTATAAAGGTAACTGACTTTCTAATATCATGGTTTGAGAGTGTTTTTGGTCCAATTTGGTTTTTATGTAATACAAAATTAGCATTTGTGTTATTTGCTAGCTCTGTTTAGGCGGCTGATTTAGCTGATTCCTCCCAAAATTTGGAATTGTTTCTATTCTGAATTTTGTTGTTCATATATAGTTGACTTTAAAGGTTCTAAGCTCCTTCAGGCAATACTTGCGAGTGCTTTTGCTGAAAAGGATCATGACAAGGCAACAGCCACTGCATCCCGGGTGTTGCAGGTATGTTGCTTTTAAACAAAATAATCACATTACATTGTATGTGATAGTTTGTCTAAATATTTTTGAATGGTTCTATTCTGCAGTTCGGTTTGGTTTTGGGTTTGATACTTTCAATTGTTCTTGGAATCGGCTTGCATTTTGGATCAAGCTTATTCACGGATGACATCAACGTTCTGCACCTCATAAGTATAGGCATCCCGGTACGGTGTTACCTAATCTCATCTTTCTTTTTTTTTTATTTATTTTTGTTGATCCATCCAAATAATTCTGACTGGAAATTCTTTTCCTTCACTAATGATCAGTTTGTAGCAGCAACTCAACCAATCAATGCCTTGGCCTTTGTTTTCGATGGTGTAAACTTTGGTGCTTCTGATTTTGTATATTCTGCTTACTCCATGGCAAGTTTACCAGCCCTTGCAAAACAATTGTGACTTGATCTGTACTTTCTTCTATTTGATATAATAATGTTTTCTTGCTCTTATTTATTTCTTCAGGTTATGGTGGCCATAGTGAGTATCTTGTGCCTGTTTCTTCTCTCTTCAAGTCATGGTTTTATTGGAATCTGGATTGCTCTTACCATCTATATGAGTCTGCGCATGTTTGCTGGTTTTTTGAGGTAATTTCCCCGTACAACCGCTAAATTTCAGTTTTCTGCATGGAGAAATTATACCCATATGGATTTTACCAAAATTTGTCCTTCATCCTTCTTTTTCTTTTTTCTTTTTTTTAAATAAATGAAACCCATTCAATAAATAGGAAATTGTCAAAAACCCACTTTTATGCGAACATGTTTTTGATTTTAAAGAATTCTCAAATCCAACCCAGATTTTGGATCAGAACCAAACAAGCCAATATTTTTAGTTTAGTAGCCCATATCATAAATTTAGGGTTTAATGATGACTACTAACAAAATCTGGAGTCCTTAATTGTTGATTGGAAATCAAGAAAATTCTAACTGGTTGGCCCTTTTTTTCCCTGCTTTATTCTTTTTTCAGAATAGGAACTGGAAGCGGACCTTGGCATTTCCTCAGAAGTTGATTATTGCATCCTGTTGTAATTGTTTGTTATGTTAGGTTTCCAGGCTTTTTCTTCAAGTTGGGGTACATGCTTTCCTTTTGTTGTTTCCATAAAGATTGATGTGTTAATCCGATCTTACTTGGAACGTTAGTTATGTTACAATAATGTATCAGAATTTGAGAGCCTTACATCAATCAGACATTTAATATTAGTGCACACGATACAATGCAACTTTTGATGGGGTTAAATATTTTATATTAATTTTTTTTTTTTTGGCTAAACCCACCCCTTAAAAGTTTTAGAACAATGTGAATTATTGTGTGGATAATTTACGTGGTAAAGATATCACTCTTACAAAAAATTAACTATTGGATCATCTCTATTTGGATCTTACATGCCGGTGTAAACAAGTGTAAGAATCAGTGGAGTTCTAAAAATAGAGACCTCATGCCAAAGAACCCTAATTGCATATAGTTTTACTGTGGAATACCTTGTTTCCCCAAATCTCAATTAATTAAACTAGGCGAAACCAACAATTGGGGTTTTAATGCCTATTGCTTGGAATGTACGTCCCAAACCTTACTGAATATACAGTTTTTTTTCACTACTTATCTGGGGATGATGAACCAATTAAAGTCAATGAGGAGTTTCATTCTTTTTTATCTGTTTAATTTCACTTGAATTTATTAATTGGGTTAGGGTCTTTAAACCTGCTTTTTAAGACTAAAAACCTAGGTTGAATAAAATTGTAGTACCCAATGTTTCCATTGGTAAATAAACAAGAGGAGGTATATTGGACCCAGTGAAAAAAAACTGTTTCATGTGGGGCTTACAAAGATTGATCCGAAGGTTGATTTTTAGTGAGTATGTTCTTCTCATCGTGGAGATCATTCTCGAAAAAAATGGGCTATTGTAAAATCTCTAACCCAATAAAAAGTTAGTATGAAATTAATGGCAAAAACAATATCTATTTCACTATTAATTTCTAATCAATTTCTAATAGGGTAAGACGTATTTAAAATTGACTGATTTTTAGTGAGATGATTACAATGATTAAAAAAATATGTTCACAAAAAATTAGCCTTTGGATCGTTGGTATAAACCCACGTCAACGCGGCTTTATAACGACTAAACGTCAACGCGGCTTTATAACGACTAAACGTTGGTTTTGCCTGGTGCAACACTTAATTAGTGGCTAAGCAAACTACTTTATGTAAACTGTATAGAGGGTTTTACTAATAATGCTCACAATAATATTATATTAGAGTTTCCAGTTTTATCTGGGGATGAACCAACTGAAGTACCAAACTTACCTGATGGGAAGGTGTATGCCAAATTCCTCACCACTCATCTCACCTCACCTCTCTCTCTCTCTCTCTCTCTAAATTTGCTTCTTCTTCTTCTTCTTGTCTTGGTAAAGTGAAGAAGAGACCATTTGGGTTTCTAGTTCATCAAAGTTACCCTTTCTAACGCTTGTGGGTTTGGGTTTCCTGAACAGAAGATGAAGAATTAATGTTAATGAAGAAGAAGGTTAGCTTCAAATTAACACAAGCAACTATGCTTTTAACATAAGAGTTTGCTGCCTCCTGGCTGAGTTTTCATCTACTTTGAGAAACTTATTATTAGTCATTTTAGATTAGACCCTTCATTTATTTTGCTCTTCTTCTTCTTCTTGATTGTAGTATATATAGGATCATTTTTTGTTTGTTTTTGTTTTGATTGATCCATCCATTTCAACTAAATGTTGTTCAATTTTGCAGGCTGACCATAGAGCTTGATTTCTGAAACTCTGTCCCTTGTGATTAATTTCTCTGTTCCAATTACTATGGCTGAGGAAGCTAATTGGAACAAAAGGAAAACGAATATGCCCCTTCATGTTTTCTTCAAGGATGCAAGGTACAATTTATTTAATTAAATTTCCTTTTTTCATATGAGTTATGACTAGATACATACATGGAGCTCATGGAAATTGCTTCAATGAATGTTTTTATATATGGCCAGGCTTCTTTTCAAGAAGGATGAGCTTGGCTTGGAGATTTTGAGTATAGCATTTCCTGCAGCATTGGCAATAGCAGCCGATCCAATTGCTTCGTTGGTTGATACAGCATTCATCGGCCACATAGGTTTGTCACTTATTGACTCTGGTTAATTATCTAAACTAGTCGATCAATATCATACATGGTGCAGGGTTAGATTGTGAATGGGTTTCCTCTCTACCTAATTTCTGCTTTTCCATTCTTGAGTCATGACCAGTTTGTTGTTAATTCTGTTGTTTACATATGATTAACATCCCTATATTAGTGGAGGATACTGTGTATTATCTTTTGTTATATTGTGAAGATTACTTTGCAAATTAGTAATGAAAGAGTTTGACTTTTTCGACCCATCTCTGGATAGAACGGAAAGGAGCTAGGTTGGAATTTGTCTTGATGAATCTGAGCTCATTCTATAGATCTTGCTTGTGAGAAACAGGTGCTGCTGTGTAGGCTTATGTAGCCATCTGTTCCAAGTTGTGGTTAGGGACTTGTATTTCATGGTGATGGTCAAGGTTCTAATGTAGTTGGGAGTACCCGGATATTGGATGGAAAGTGGAAACTATATTCACAAAATCATAATGACATCGAACTAGGAAATTTTTTATATTAAACACTTCTAGTTATTCTTTATGAATCCTTGGTTCTCGAAGATATGTGAAACTGGTCTTCCCGATCCTATTCTTTCCCTGGTGCAGCTGGGTCATCCTGAACTTGAATCAGAGAACTCTCCCATGAACTGAAAATCATCTCGCTAGAACATGAATGATTTTGTTTGCCATCCAGTTTATCGTGACGGTTATTTTCTGCAGGCTTGTTGATATATGCTATTGAGATTGTCAAGCTGAATGTCCTCACAGTACCTTATACATATTACATTTGTTTTGATAATTATAGGTCCAGTTGAGCTTGCTGCTGTTGGAGTTTCTATTGCTGTATTTAATCAAGTATCAAGAATCGCCATATTCCCTATTGTCAGTGTCACAACTTCTTTAGTCGCTGAGGAAGATGCTATCGCTGAAGAACAAGAGGGAAATGACCCGGAAGAGGCATGTTTTGGGAACCGCGAGATGAAACCGTTGATTACCAAAGTTGGTATGAAAATATTAGATATCCTATTCTGCCAAAGGGGGTAAAAACACTTGGTCCATTTTAGTATACTAAATAGTTCAAGCATTTGATCAATTATATGTTTGTTTTTGTCTGGAATGTCAATCAGATTCTGCTAAGACGGTGTACAAGTTGTCTCCTGCTATTTCAAACGATTATAAGATTGCAAAACTTGAGCAAGAGAAGAGACATATTTCATCAGCATCATCAGCATTGGTTATTGGTGCGATGCTTGGCCTTCTTCAGTCCATCTTCCTCATTTTGGGAGCAAAACCTCTCTTGGGCTTCATGGGTGTGAAATCCGTAAGTCACTTCATTATATGTACTGGAGCATCGACTTTCCTAAGTTCTTCTTCTTTGCTTTCTAACTAGAAAACTTAATATCTTAATTCCCCTCAAAAAATAAAACTTAATATCTTAATATTTTTGTGATTTTGTAAGTGGAAAAAATGTCATCATAATAGTATTTTGAGCTAATTAGGATTATAAAATTTTGAACTATGTGATTCTGGAATTGGAATGTCACGTATATGGAGGATTTTTTTTTGAATCTGTAGTCTCAAGAAGACATACTCCATGATCATGGTGTTTTACTTTGAATTCTGACACATTTCCATGATCGTGGTGTTTTTTCTGGAGTAGATTTTTCAACTGACTATACATTCAGTCAGTACGAGATTACTAAACCTTGGTCGTCTGATGATACAATGGCGATTTACATTGTTTAGATGTTTTCAAGTTGCCTTCAAATTTTTAGGAATTGTTGCTTCTACTATCAAGATGTTGAAGTACACAGCTTAATCTAGCAATTAGGGAACTTTGGTCCTTTTTTAATCATATACTTTATTACAGAAGTTCGATTGTTGAAACTAGTTTAATTCTCCAAAAATGATTCTAAATAAGTGAATGTGAAACAAGTAATTTGGGAATTTTTTATGGGCATTGATCTTACAAATTTATAAGGGAAGGAATTTCTAATTCTCTACATGTCGCAAGCATATACTGGCATACAGTTTTATCATATGTTACTTGATACATCTTTGTTAAAATAGGACTCTCCTATGCTAACTCCAGCAAAACGGTACTTGACATTGAGGTCTCTTGGTGCTCCTGCAATGCTTCTTTCTTTGGCCATGCAAGGTGTCTTCAGAGGAATCAAGGATACAAAAACTCCTTTGTATGCTACTGGTAAGCAGAGACCAGCTAACTTTGATATGTAATTATTATTATTTTTTATTTTATTTTTTGCTATTTTCTACTGGTAAGCTCCTTTTTATGCCTACTTGGATGTATCTCTTAAATTGCTAAACTCTAAAGATGAATGCCCACATAAAACATGAACTGTCCTTAAATGCAGAAAAGTACATTTTTTTCATGGGAAAGACCAACTAGTGTGGGAAACCATTTTCTGCAACTAATGATGATTCTTTTTGATTTATTATTGAAGTTAATCTATGAACTTACTCCATCATCTTAAATAGGAATATTTTTTCTACATCTGTCGGAACTTCCTTTTTTGCAATATTTATTCTCACTGAGTGATTCATCCCATCTCAAGAGGTTCTTCCTGAAAATTTATTCAAAAGAATCTATTAGCATGCTTCAATTCTATCAGCTGTCTCACTCAAGCCTTCACATTTCTTTTGACTCTGATTCATCTTTTATTAAATGAATTTAGTGGCAGGAGATGTAACAAATATAATTTTAGACCCGATTCTTATGTTCTCTTTCGGTTTGGGTGTCAATGGAGCGGCCATTGCACATATAATCTCTCAGTAAGTTGTATCCGATTTATGTTATTACTGCTTATCTGTTCAGTGGGTTCTGCTATACTTCATATACCTACAGAGTTTATGATCTTATATCTTCAGGCATCTTCCATTGGTATTCCTCACATAACTTGTGATCACTAGGTACCTAATCTCGACGATACTTTTATGGAAGTTAAGGGAAAAAATTCATCTCTTACCTCCAAGTATCAACAATTTGCAATTTGGTCGATATCTTAAAAATGGTACGGGTTTTTGTTTTAATATCATCAGTAAGCTGTTCAATATAGAATTTGTACTCTTTAAAATCTATGAAAAATCTCCTTGTTACAGGTTCATTTCCATTTCCGTTAATGACCCTGTACTCTACCTCTGTTTTTCGTACTTGATCTTAGGTTTTCTATTGCTAGCAAGGGTAATAGCTGCGACATTCTGTGTGACCCTAGCAGCATCAGTGGCTGCACACCATGGATCAACATCCATGGCTGCATTTCAGATCTGCTTGCAGATTTGGTTAGCAACATCTCTTCTTGCTGATGGATTGGCAGTTGCTGGACAGGTAATAATGATAAGTGTATTGTTGTCAATGAATAGGATTACCACGCGCGGTTAAAATTAAACATCTTGTGTATATTTATATGTATAATCTATGCTGGTGTTATTTGTATTGTCAGTTTCTCATAATTATAAATAAAATCCTGTTAATTAGTATAAAATCATCGGTAAATTAGTATATAAGTTGAACCAAAGTTTGAAATGTTTTTATACACTTTCCATGTTCATATATAGTTGAGATTTAAAGGTTTTAAACTCCTCTAGGCAATACTTGCGAGTGCGTTTGCTAAAAAGGATCATGACAAGGCAAGAGCCACTGCATCTCGGGTGTTGCAGGTACGTACGTCGCTTTTGAACAGAAAAAAGAACATTGCATTGTATGTGATAGTTTCTCCAAATGTTGGTGAATGGCTCTTTTAATTCTGCAGTTGGGTTTGGTTTTGGGTTTGATACTTTCGATCGTTCTTGGAGTCGGCTTGCATTTCGGATCAAGCTTATTCACGGATGACATTAACGTTCTGCACCTCATAAGTATAGGCATTCCGGTACGGTGTTACCTAATAATCTCGTCTATATATACAAATTACATTTATATTTTCTTGTTGATTCAATTTCAAATAATACTTGACTACTGAAAATTCTTTTCCTTCACTCGATCATGATCAGTTTGTAGCAGCAACTCAACCAATCAATACCCTGGCCTTTGTTTTTGATGGCGTAAACTTCGGAGCATCTGATTTTGTATATTCTGCTTACTCCATGGCAAGTTTACCAGCCTTCACAAAAACAACTTTGAATTTGATCTCTACTTTCTTCCATTTGATGTAATAATAATGATTCCTTACAAGAATTTATTTCTTCAGGTTCTGGTGGCCATAGTAAGTATCCTCTGCCTGTTTCTTCTCTCTTCAAGTCATGGTTTTGTTGGAATCTGGATTGCTCTTACCATCTATATGACTCTGCGAATGTTCGCTGGTTTTTGGAGGTAAATTTCCCTGACCTCATTAGTCACTTTTGAATTGAAGAGAGTGAAATTGTAATTATTTTCACAGTTACTTTTGAAAAAAAATATATATATATATAGTTACTTAAATTTGAAAACAGTTTTCGGATTTAAATCTAATCTTGTTTTTAAATATTAAAATGTTTTTGAATCCAACCCTGATTTTTGTTTTGCTAACCAAATACGGCTTAATATTTTATATCAATAATCCATTTCATAAATTAAGAGTTTAATGACTACTACTCACAAAACTCCATTGAATACTTACTTTAATGGGAAATCCAGAATTCGAACTGTTTGAACCTTTTCATACCTAATTTTTTTTTTAATTTAATTTTGTTTTCAGAATAGGAACTGGAAGCGGGCCTTGGCACTTTCTCAGAACTCCTTTATGATATTGTTTGTTTGCAATTTTAGGGTTCCAGGCTTTTCCTTCAAGTGGGTGTTCATGCTTAATTCCTTGTGTTGTTTCAATCATATATATATATATATATATAGGTGTTAAGATCCTAGTTAAACTGTGATTATAATTTCCCTTGAAGCCTTAGGATACCATTCAAACAGTTATATTCTTAGAGATCAACATGTGGCTCAGTTCATTGTATATAATTGACATTTAAGTCCGTGTACAATTTCCAAACAATAATGAAATATGACTAATGATATTGAGCATCCTATCAAATATTATGAGCCATCCAAATAATAAAAATTCTGTGCTCCCCAAAATATCATTTCGCCAAAACATGCGGGGCTTTCATCAGAGATAAAAAATTTTTTTGGATGGGGTTGTTATTACAAGTAAATGTATCAATTCGAGGCTGAGAATCAGGGATTATTTGCAAACTCGACCTAGAAAAAGCTTATGATCATATTAATTGAGGAATTATTGAGGAGCTGCTTAGGAAGATGGGGTTTGGGTGGAGATGGAGAATATGGGTTACCACCTCTTTAATTAGTGACAAAAAAAATAATTACCTCTTTAATATTTTTGTTTTACCAAATAAGGGATGGAAGTGATGGCGGCCTTTTCGACCGGTTTGTAAAGGGCTTTTAGGGTTTTTATTTTACTATAGAATATATATATATATATAGGTCTGGTTATATAGCCCCCTTGGGGTTCACATTTAATGCTTTCGGGAGTTGATTTTTAGAGATGATATTCTCTTCACTATGTATTTCATCATATTAAAAAATTAGCTCATTCTAAAATTTCTAACCCCTCAAATTAACCCTTAAAAAATTTACAAGTTTTAAACTTTTATTTTGACCATTGATTTAAAACAGGTAGATTTGCGGTTACAAGTTTTAGAACAGGCTGATTTCAGGTAACTATGTTCTCTTCACCGTGTAGATCATTCTCTCTAAAATTAGCCTTTAGATGCATTTTATGTGGGCCCCACAAATGAGGGGTTATATAAGAGGGTATATAACCTGACCTATATATATATATATGCAATAAAAGAAGGGTTTTGTTAACTTGTGTTCTCGATCTATTAATCGTATATACCCTATTTCCTTTTAGGCTTCCAATTAACTGTTTTGAATGAAAGACTATTGGAGGATATTTAGAGAACTTCAATGAGAAGGTGTTGGTTTAAGTGGAGAATTATGTATGTGGATTTTGACAGGTTCTAATCGAATGTTAATCAGAGAAGTAATACTTAATATTTTAGAAGGAAGTAGGAGTCAAAAGTATTCAGAAAATGTAAAAACATCCTTATTTTGTAGGGGATAAATAATTTTAATCCCTCACCAAAATACATACTTTTATAATTTTAATCATACTTTTAGGATTTTAGTCTTTAAAAAAGTAAAAATTACAAAAAATTGTAAACTAGTTTTTTTGGAAATACCTAAGATACTCTTGTTCACGATTTTAGGATTTTTTTTTTTTAAGTTGGACAAAAATTGCAAGTCTGAACTTGCAATTTTGAGAAATTTCAGATTTGAACAGCCGGTGAATAGTTCGCCAGCCGCCGAAGAAAAATTCACCGATCACTGGAGAGGAAGTCGCCGGTCTCCAATGAGATGAAGCCGATCATTAGAATTTTTTAGATATGAGATATATTTAGAATAAAATATTTTTAAAGGTTAGTATTGTCCTTTGAGTTTGTTTTTAATCACAAAACCCCATAATATAATATTTTAATAGGAGTTTGAGTTTGTTTGGACCGACCATTTTACAAAAGTGGTGCCTGATGCTTATGTGGCATGTTCGGTCCCACTATCATGTAGATTGAAAATCTTTCAAAAATACCTTTTGAAAGAAAAATTAGTGAGTCCCACCCTGCCACATAAGTATTAGGCACTAATTGTTTTTAATAGTTATTATTTGAGTTTTAGTAGGAGAAGAATTGTTCATTCCGTAATCTATATATATATATATATATTGATAGCTAGGTATGTAATTACAGACTTGTAAGAAAAGTTATAAAAATCTAGGTTAATTGCCTGAGGTGATCCGCCGGACGTGAGATATTTGTGTGTTTTCTGATTTTCTTCTTCCTTGCTGGTACCAGTAAGTGTACAACAATAATAAGAAATACCTAATTGGTTTCTGGTTTTACCTGATGATGCAAATAAAATTAAGAAAAAAACTTAAAGAAGGGTTTTCAATTTCATTCATATTTGTTGAGTTTTCCGGGTTGGATGGACTTTTTCAAGAACTAATGGTGTCTTTTCCGGTGATTTGACTGGTTTCCGGCAATAATTGTTTTCAGTTTTATGATTTTCCGGTTTGTTTGTCGATTTCCAGCCATCGCCGGAATCTTACTGTTTTCTGGTCTTTTTTTATTTATTTTGGTCGGATTTTTGACCGTCGGATGTGTGCCGTGATCGTAGCGGCGGGTTTTGTTGTGGACACTATAGGCTAGGGTTTCTACTGGTTCTACTCTCTTGTCTTCGGGAATATTGAAAACGTGTTGTTTTTCTAGTGGTTTTCGAGTTGACTCGGTTTTGACCTGGTTGACTCGATGGGTTAGTGACCTATGATCCACATTAGTGAACCGGGATAGTTTAAGTGAACCGGATCGAATTGAATTGACCCAATCAGGGACCAGACCCGCTCTTATGATCTAAACCCATTGGATGAGGACATACCCGACCCGACTTATGTTACTTGAACCGGACTATCTAAAATTATTGGTTTGAACTGAGACCCATTATGTGACCTGGTTGACCCATATTTAACCCGACCTGAGTTCTGACCCAATCTGCATAACTATTTCCTAGAACCAGAACCTGATTTAAATAAATTGGAACCAGTTTACCGTTAATCGGTTCTTATTTAATTCCAAACTCATTGCGGCCGTTTTTTAGCCGTAAAAGCTGGTTTTGATCGATTATTCTTGCTTGATTTTTATTAATGTTTGTATACTTATGCATTAGGGTTAGGGTCTTGTTAGTTTCTGATTAGTACAACCTTATTAATATCTTGACCCTATTTTCCATTTACTCTTGCATGCTATATATTGTTATATATCTTATAAGTTTAATAACCATTATGGTGGTTGCCAAATATTTTTTGTAGATCATGGAACAGTGGACGATACCAACTGGGTTCAAGTTTAAACCAAAAGATGAAGAACTTTGTGTTGATTACTTAGCGAGGAAGATCAACAATCAACTTCTACCCTCCAATATAATTAAATCGGTCAATCTATACGAGAGAGATCCAGAGTCCCTCATTGGTACGTATCTAATTAATATAATCAACTTGTCTTCCCCGTTTTTCTATTGTTAGTGTGATTGTATCATAAACGAAAGTGATTCAATGTCCGTATTTTTGTAAGGATATTCTACTCAACAACCAAATCATCACTTCAAAATATATAATTAGACATTTTTTATACAGTCGAGATTTATATATAATAGAGTTACAAGTTTTAAATTTATGGGTTTGGCGTAAATTAATCTAGGGTCACATAGATACCTTCTTTTTGTGTAAATTTTTTGGTACGTACCTAGGGTTTTTTGGATACCTTCTTTGTGTGTAAACTGATATTTTGATGCAGGGAAGTACAAGCAGCACGGAGATGATGATGAAGAACAGACAGAGTGGTACTTCTTCACACCTAGAGTACGTTTAGGTCGAAATGGGAGTAGAGCTAACCGTTTAGCTGGGGATGGATTCTGGAAGGCAAGTTCAGGAGACAAGGATATCATACATAGAAGAGATAAAAGGGTAGTTGGGAAGAAAAAGACACTGGTTTACTTTAAAGGAAAGCCTCGCGGGAAAGTGCCGCCTATAAAAACCAACTGGATAATGGATGAATATGTACTCTCCGATCATCTTCGCCATCGAATTGCTATTGGAACATCGACAAATGCAAGTACGGATGACACGAAGGTACGTACATACATACATGCATTTACATTTTTTGAAAATTTGTAATAAATTAATTTAATTGGTATGTAAATATGCAGTTAGACGAATGCGTGGTGTGTAGGATTCACCTTCACCAACGTCGATATTCATCATCATCATCATCACGGGACGAGACAGCAACACATGAAGATGATCAAGGACCACCACCCATGTCACCGCCGGTGGCATGCAGCTTCATGGCAACTACTAATGAAGAACCATTAATCACTTCAGAGTACTCTTTTATTCCACAGCAAGAGCAGCATCAGCAGTACCCTTCGCTGCATAGTAACCTACACAACACCAATGGAAAACCCTTCACTGCAGGGTACCCTATTCCTCAACACCAACAACAACAACAACAACAGCAGCAGCAGCACCATTACCCTTCAGTGCAGAGTACACTACTACACAGCACCAATGAAGAACCACCCTTCACTGAAGAGGAGCTGGAGCAATTAATTAATGGCGGTGGAGAGTTATTTGAGCTCGACGAACTGATGAAGTTAGTTTACGACGACTAAGAAGATTCAGTGAAACGACGTACACTTCGGGCGGGCGCCTCTGAGGACATATATAGTGTAATTTTGGGTAGTTTTAGGAGAACTACATTGTGCTTGATCCTATTGGAGTCAGGTCTAGCCCCTCCATAGGTATGTAGGCAGCCCTAAAGTAACTTGGGTGCAGCACCTTTGTATATTCAAAAAAAAAAAAAAATTAACCTAGCCTTTTGAGTGTTATTATATTGATTCGTGTGATCAATATTTTAATTTCAAACAAAGAATTATGAAATATACTCGGTCGTTATTAACATTTAAGCAAGATAGTGTAATTTAAGCAAGAATTATATTTGTACACTGATTCTTCTTCAAAAGTAACAAACTAGAAAATGCCACTGGACATGGATTACATAAAAAAACTGTCTACTGATCTTACACCAACAAGACCTTCAGCAAAGACATTAATATGGATATAAAAAGAAAACAAGAAGAACAGAAACTATGTACCTAATTATAACCTTCAGTTGCCAAGTAAATCATCAGAGAATGATATTTATCTTAAGCCCATGCATTTGTAGTTAATTAGTTCTACATTCATTCAATCTCTTGTACTGTAAAATTCAGGGGAAAAAGTGGATCAATTTTTGAACTTTCTTTTCTCTCTCTACCTTCCTACTCCTAGCATTTGATGACATGACTTTGAAAAATCAGGAGTTTTTTTTTGGATCCTATAAAATTCGTGCTTCTTTACAACTTTCTCAACTTCATCAATTAATGGTTTGTTTGGCTGCCAAGAATCCCTAGAAACTTATTTCCCAGGGAAACATGTTTTCCAGTAAATCCCTGTTTTGGAGTCTCACCTCCCACTTAGAATTTGCTGGAATTTTAAACTAAGGATTCATTATGTATGCACCCAACTCAATGCATATTACATCCAATAAAATTAAACAACAAAATAGAGATTTTTCCTGGATTATAAAGGGAAAAGTACATTAAAAACACCTTGGTTTGAGGAAATTGCACCCAAGTCACCATTTTCAAACTAAATATATAAACAACTCCCTCCCCTAATTTTTGCCCAAAATACCCTTACTTTTTAGAATTGGGTCTAGATTGAAGAATAAGGGTCTAGATTATAGAATAAATGGTCTAGACAGTAAAAGCAAATAGGGTATTTTTGGAAGATTTTGGACAAAAATTAGGAGAGGGTGTTGTTTTTGTATTTAGTTTGAAAATGGTGACTTGAATGCAATTTTTTTAAATTAAGGTGTTTTTAATGTTCCGATTTTAAATGACAGCCAAACAAACCAAAGAATTCAAGCTTCCCAGGATTCATGAATCTATAGATTCTTTTATGGTTGCCAAACAAATCAAAAAATTCATGTTTCTATGGATTCTTGTTTCCAAGGACTCATATTTCCGTGGGGAAACATAAATTCTACATCCAAACAGACTATAAATTCAGCAGTTATTTCTTCTGTGAAGTCAGAAAAATCAGATTCACTAGTAGCCAGCTGCCTGATTTTAAGCAAATTAAATATTTGGAAAATGATGAACACAATTAATAAGTTAATTAATGGAGAAGGCTTGATTAAAGCTATGGGAATTGGGGTGGGGAAGTCTAAGAAACTTCGTGCTCGTGGGGAGCACCGGTTGTGGCGGGGTCGTAAATAGTCAGTTGGTTAATTCTACCTTGTGGTGACAGGATGGCAAGTCTGTGCCGATCAGCTTAAAAATGGTAATGGGTTTTAATTCCAAAATCTGTAATTAAGCTGTTCAATGAAGATCGAATTTGTACTCTTTACAATCTATGAAAAATTACCTTAAATTGTTATATTGAATGACCCTGCAATACTTTAACTCTGTTTTTGGTACTTGATCTCAGGTTTCCTATTGCTAGCAAAGCAAGTGTAATATCCGTGACATTCTGTGTGACATTTAGCAGCATCAGTGGCTGCACACCATGGATCAACTTCAATGGCTGCATTTTCAAAATTGCGTGCAGATTAAAATCAAACATCTTGCTGTGTATATTTAGTTAATCCATGCGAGTGTTATTTGCATACTAATTGTTAATAAAATGTTGTTAATAAGCATTAAATCATTATAAAATTAATATATAATTTGAACTAAAGCTTGGAATTTTTTTTATTCTGAATTTCCTTGTTCATATATAGTTGACATTTAAAGGTTTTAAATGCCTTCAGGCAATACTTGTATGAATTTATGGTGTACATAATTTAGTATGGTGATCAATTGTGTTTGTAAAAATGGGCTTTATTTAAACCCAATTCATTAGACCCATACGTTGTGAGAGTTATCTTATTTAAGTCGTGTAAAGAAACACCGTGTCACTACAAATGATGGAATATGTAGTATTTAATATTCTGGGTGATTAGGGTTCTTATACCCACTTAATGTTAGTACGCTAAACCCTCCATCAGTTTGCACTCACCTCTTAAGTTATATGGTGTATTAATCGGTAGAGATGTAAAACGATGACCCCATTTTTGGATTCACGATATGTCTCCTTGTTATTGATTTATGTGGTTAGCATGATTATCAAGATCCTTGTAGTTCATATTTAATTTCCACTTAATGTTATTACATGAACTAATTATAGATGCAGTATCAGAGCTTATGGTTCTAATATTCATACTTGCTCATTTATGCGGCATTCGAGACTATATTTACACATGTATGGGGACCTACAAAGACTGCATCTTTGGGGGGTTATGTATTATTTTAGTCTTCTTAGTTGGGGACTTCATCAGATGAATGTGAAGTATACATAATAGAATAAATTGGATGAAGTTTTTGGCAGAGGATGAGGAGACATGAAGCAAAGATTAGTAGGAAGTTGAAAGCGCTATGATCAGACGATGGTGGTTGGTATGAGTCTGATATATGTCTACATAAATTGTGAAGAAGATGAAGAGCTCGAGAGTAATTCACAGTAAAGAAGACTCTATAAAAGAATGAGGTAACAAGACGCATGAACCGTACTCTATTGGAGATGGTACGGTATTGGTTGTCCAATGCTAGATTGGATAATGTCTTATTGGCTGAGACGTTGACTTATGCATGTCACCTCATTAATTGGTTACTTGCTATTAAGTTCGGAGGAACGACTCCGATGGAGGTATGATCTGAAACACTTATTTCTGATTTTATTTTCTTACAAGTATTTGTTTGCACTACTTATTACAAGGATGGGATACAAGCAATGGCATTCCGATTTGAAAAGAGCGTAATAAGCATAGAAATGAGAATTATTGAAACTGCGAAAGATTTCAGAAAAGGATAGTATGACAGACAGATGTCAAAAGCATGTGGAGTTTGTTAAAACTCCAAGTTGATCCAGATTGGTATGTTTAGACAGACGTGAATAAGCAGAAGTTGCATTCTAGGAGCCTCAACAGCAACCAACAAATTTGCTTTGCAGTTGATAGACCGTGAGGAAATGTTCATAAGCCAACCTAGTTCCCGGAAGTGGTGGAGTATACGGTATTGATCGTTGATAAAGGCCTTTCTTTCACAAAAGCCTAAAAGAAGCATGGAGTGGAAGAAAAAATTGGGTGAGGAGATTCAATCTCGTCACAATAGTAAGACTTGGGTACTGGTTTAGTTATCCAAGATAAAGACGACGATCGGGTGTAAATGGGTATACAATATACTTCAAGATGGGATGATCTCAAGGCACCAGCAGAGTAAAAAATCAAAGCTAGTTTGGTAGATGAAGGCTATGCGTAGCAGAAATGCATCAATTGTTAGTGAAGGATGTTTCCATTTGAAATATGGTGGTTTTGATATCGAGTCTGATTAACTCGATATGAAGGAAGAGTTTTCTATAAGGTGATTTAGAAGATGAGATCCATATGATTCAGCCAGAGGAACTTAGAATTGCTGGTAATTGTAATTGGAATTGGGTGTGTAAATTTTAGAAGTTTTTGTACAGTTTGATGCAGTTTCCAAGGGAGTGGTTCAGGCAATTCAGGAAGCTTATACTGATGTAGAAATACACATGTGGCAGGTTGTATCTGTGTTTGTGTGTTTCATAGAACTCCAAGTTGGAGTATCTGTGGCGTATGTCGATTGTTCACCAAATTGGTGATGGGAGAGAAATTCAGGAACAACCTGAACTCTATTATTACATCATACACAGTTGTAGCACCTTTAGATGATTGGTGTCTTATGACACAGTTGGTAGCACTTATTTTAGGTGATTGGTATTGTTCAATGCGATTGTGTCATTTTTGAGTGATTGGCATCTTATGATGCAGGTGGAGCACCTCCAGGTGATTGGTATCATTAGATACATTTATTGTACCTTCTGGTGATTGGCGTTTATCGAAGGTAAATGGAGTCGCATGGCGGAATGGATCACCTATGGGTGATTGACGTTTACTAGTGTTATTGAAGGAAAATTGAAGTCTTATGAAAACAGTTGAAGACTATAAGTCAGAAGCAGGTTGTATGTCATTTGAAGTCGTGTTACGACAATTAAAGTTTTCTCAAGATAGAGGAAGCCGATTTGAAGACTGGACAAGTCAGTTGCAAATCAATTGCATGATGAAGATTTCCTACTAAGTTGAAGGCACTAGTAGAGTAGTTGAAGACAGTAGAGTTTGTTTGCAGGCATGAACGTTTAATCAATCAAGTTTTCATGCCAAGGTAGAAAATCAGGGAATTTGAAGAAAAGCATAAAAATCTTGCCAAGGTGGAGATTGTAAGTAGTGGGGGATAAAACCCCACCTACCTTTGTTGCTACAGTGTCAAGTTCCTATGTGCGGCCGAAAGCAGCACGCATAGTGGCGCCGTTTTTGGTTTCTTTGATTTCGGCGCCTACTTTTGTTTTCTTTGATTTCGGCTAAGTTTATTTTTTGCGGAACTTTTCATCAATTGTTGTTGTTGATGAAGTGCCTATAAATAAGAGCTCTTCATCAACAAGGAAGATGCACAATCTTTGAGAGAAAGAGAGAGAAGGAGAGCACTACATCATTTGTAAAAGACAGAGACAACATAGTCACTAGAGAGAGCATCAGAGCGTGTTCAAGTAGTGTGCACACACTTTAGCTTGTGCTTAAGTGTGTGCACAAAATACGTAGAGCACAAGTGAGGGGTGCTTTAGAGTGTATTTTATTGGGTGTGAGGTGTGTATTGTATTTTCTGATATTGTATGAAGATTGATGTCCGTAGATGTAGGCAAATTGCTGAACCACGTAAATATTTGTGTTTTATGTATGGATTTTGTTAACATGTGCCTTAAGGGCACATGATAAGCTTTTCGGTTTTGTGTTTTGTTTAGTTTCTTAAAGTTTTCCAAATG
Source organism: Macleaya cordata (assembly GCA_002174775.1). NCBI lineage: Eukaryota > Viridiplantae > Streptophyta > Magnoliopsida > Ranunculales > Papaveraceae > Macleaya > Macleaya cordata. The sequence continues at coordinate 621,519 of MVGT01000187.1, read as the reverse complement.
AGCTGATTTTTTTATATGTATGTTATTTATACTATTTGGATCATATCTAAAAAAATCAGCTCAATCGGAGTCCTCTAGCACCCTCTAACATCACAAATATTTAATTTAGACTTTAATAGTATGAATGAATGGCTGACATTTAAAGTGATTTGTTTAGAGGGCTAGATATCTCCAATTGAACTGATTTTTTGTTGACATATTATAAATAATGATAATATTATGTTTACAAAAATTCAGCTGATTTGAAGACCCCTAACTTGCAAAAAAATCCCTTCAAAAATATCCTTATCGTGTGCCCTAAGGGCACACGTTAACAAGACCCTTTATGTATTTACAATTTTTACTGTGTTTTTTGTTGCTATGATCGATCTTGGGTTATAGGGCAGATTAGTATGAAACGATCACTAGAAAAATAAAAATAAATAGTATAAATCAAAATAAATGTGACAAAAAAAGGAAAATAATATTAAGTTAAATGTATTGGTAAATTCTCTTTCAGGTACTTGGGTGATCACGCTTTGTCCGACGGACCCAAACCCTATTCCCCCTTGAAATCCAATAACGTGGGCCTAACTGCTACTCAAAGGGCTAGACCTACGCGAACCTGTACCCAACCCGTTTCACTTACACCCGCTTTCCTTCTTCTCAGTCCCTCAAATTCTTATTGATGTCTTCTGCACCAAAAAAATATCATTCATTATTTGAATTGCACTCTTTACCGGGTCGGATCGAAGTGGGTCCGAGTAATAACCCGAGACTCGTTCTTCTGAATCTTCTCTTTTTTCGTCGTCCAACGTCAAGAATGTTCTAGAAACTTCTTCTTCCTCTTTTTCCAAGTGATGGGTCCCACCAGCTAGTCATTTGATAGCTTCTTGGACTACGAGCTTGCCGTTGAGAAAAAGCTGCCGAGCCATATCCCATTTGTGGAGGTCAGAGACTGCTTCCTTCTGGGTCAAAGTCAATGACTCAGTCAAAGCTAATAAGGGTTCTAACAAGAAGGTTTGACTCTCCATTGATTTCCCACCCTTCTCCTTATCATCATCCACTCTTCTCATTTCTTCCAATAAAGACTCACTTGTTTCAATGCCTGCCCAACAAAATATCAAACATATAATTAATTAGATCCTAATTAATGAAACGTTTGTTTTATTTTAATTTTTTAAATTTTTTAAAAATATTAAATTATTTTTACGAGATCAATAATTCTACATCAATACAAACACACTCAGATTTAAACTGTCAACAATAAAAAAAAATATTTTAAAAATGTTTTCAATTTTGAGTGCGGAAAATAAGTTATTCTCACCAGAGAGATATCCACCATGGACGTAACCGCTAAATCTCTCGCTCGTATGTTCTCCCGTGAAGAAAACTCGTCCCACCGACGCCTGAGAAGAAATCAAATCAAATTTATTAAGAAATGCAGAAATTGAAATAATTAAGAAACACCACCTTAAGTACTGTAATGAATTAATGAAATATAGAGGAATTAGAGTTAGATTAAAGACCTTAATGTCTACAAAATCTTGACGACTAGAAAGGATGGGGTAGTTACTGTAGCTACCGCGCTGGAACCGGTTGTTCCACCAGCGAGGGATGAGTATTTGGGTGGCTTCGGGCACGTCGGGTCCGAACATGTCCCTAAGCACCGCCATCGCTTCCTTCATCGTCTCCTCATCCGTTTGTGACTCCACACGTTTCGACTCCTCGTTGGTCAGTGTCACCACCAGAATGTTGGACCCCGGGTACGCGTTCTCCATGTGCTGATGATCATGACATACATACAAATTAAAAAAAAATAAAAAATTAGTATTAGCCAATGAAATTATTAATTTGATCAGTGACTAAGCAATATTAATTTCATGGCTTAATAATTAATTATTAACTAGTAATATAATCATAAATTCAAACCAATAATCGATTTAAACTAATAAAAATATGCTGATCGATCAATATACAGAGTATTATGAATTTAATTATGATTAGGTGTGTGTGAGCGACGGGTTCGATTTTTATTTGAAAAAAAATATATTTGTGGAATCAAACTTGAATAAATAATAAAGAAATGAAAATGATTGAGCTACTGCTTATATTGAGATGATACGTGCAAACATTTTTTTTTTTTAATGTGAGACCACGTGTGGGAGATCTAATAAATATTGAAATGTGTTTCATGAAGACGTGGATTAGATATTTATATAATCAAAACCAAAAACAGATAGATGATATGCAACGTAATTAACACCCTCATGGGCAAGTAAGCTGGCCGTGGCATTAAATATTTTTGCCAGCTCAAGAGAGTGTGACCCCATTGACATTGTCGTGTCGTGTAAACTAGCAGTCACGGGGGGCTAAGTGATGAATCATCCAAAACTAAAATAGTACAAATTGACAATTGATTAATAAAAATTAAAAATAAAAACTAAATTTTATCATTAATTTTTTTTTTTCTTTTGATAATAAAGATGTTCAGTTCAGACCTCTTTGCATCAAAGGGATGGGCGATCCTCCTAATCAACATCTGAAAACAGGAATTAACTGCGATTTTTAACATATGACGTACAGTGTGGGACCACAAATTCTCTTAAATTAAAAACTTAGGCTACCTAGCTAGCTAGCTCCCTAGAAGAGGTAGCGATATGTCCCAAGTTGGTCCTTTTAGAGATGGACCATAGAGAAATATGCAGTCACAAGTTGGACACCCGAGAAAGACTGATCATAATCTATCTTCTCTGCACAGCTGCACTAGTCTATACACTATATATAATGTTAAAAACTATAAATGTACATATATGTATGTATATATGTTCTATGCGTGCATGCATGCATGCATGCTTAGTTTAGTCATCAGCCAATATCTACAGTGTTGAAGGAATCCGGGTACATTCCATGATTTACACTGTTCTCTAGGGCCAACATGAAAAATAATGAATACTCCAATCCTAAGGCCATATTACCCCCTCTCTCTCTCTCTCTCTCTCTCTCTCTCTCTCTCGACTTGAATCACTTCTTCAAGTTTTATAATTTCTAAAAAATTTGGAGGCATAGACTAGCGCCCATCTCAAGGCGATACTTAAATCCATTATTTTGTGCGGGCTAATTTTTTGTGAGGCAGAAATATATTAATCTCTATTCTAAAACTTCGATATATTAAATTAGATTTTAATGGGATTAAAAAATTTAGAATAAATTGATTTCTAAAGTAGATGTACATTCTATATGTTGAGGAGAATGCATTAATATTGAAAAAAAAAATTAGATCTTAGATTATCAAGCAGTGTACGACTGTACGTTTGATCCCTACTCATAAATTATAAATTAAAGCAAAAAAAAAAAAAAAAAACAGTTGTAGCATATATATATGAAACAGGGAATATGTAGAGAAGAAAGAAAAGAATGGGAGAGTTGGAAGGAAAGGGAACGAACCTGCCAAAAGGTGTAGTAGCCGCGCCTCTCGTGTGCATAGAGGAAGAACTCCTTGTCGGGTCCACATGGCCAGAACTTATATGGGAACTTTAGGAAGATCTTTGTGTATACCATCACCTCACATTTCATTATCGCCTCCGTCTTCCATTTCTGTTGTCCCCTCAATCTCATTCATCAATCAATTCAATATATAAACAGCGGATTTTGTTAACATATGCCCTTAGGGCACATGATAAGCTTTTAGGTTTTATGTTTTGTTTAGTTTCTTAAGGTTGTCCAAATGGGCTGATTTTTGGATATGTATATTATTTATACTATTTGGACCATATCTAAAAAAATCAGCTCNAAAACATAGATTACGGAGTTAGGAACTACGAAAGCATCAAACCAGCATAATTTTGGAAGAATCCTCATAAATCATAAAGAAATCCCATCTTAATATCTGAATATATTGTGGCTTTTGGTAGCTCGAATCACGAATCATAAAGACATCCCATCTCAATATATAACTATCACTCAAAAGAACACATAATCACCTTGATTCTCACCCACTAAACTTACTAACTGAAATAGAACCGATAAAATATAGAGAGAGAATCACAAACAGGAATACTACGAATAGATTCATGAAGTTGATGCCAAGTCCATCAATACTAGACACATATTTTCCATTGATCAAAAAAATACTACTTGCAGATTCATCAAGTTGATGACAAGTTTCATCAATAATTCTAACTATACAAACCAACTATCACCCACCACCGCCAACACCTTCTAATTAGGGCCTCCTCTTGGTCTTTTTTGCAACCCTGGTATGCCTTGATAGATGAAATGTGTTTGTCTCATCGTAGGTATGCAAAGCCAAAGTTGTTAGTCTTGCATTACCTATCACTTGGCGTATATATTGGCATTCCTTATCCAAGGGCCATTCAAGCAAGGTCTGTGCATGATTTTATACATCCAGAGGTGGTCAATACTCCTGAAAAAATAAATAACAAGTAAAAGAATAGTAAAAACCTATAATATAACCTCAATAAAATAATAGAAAAAGATACAAATATTTCAAATTTATTAATTTGTCAATTAATTAATAAATTTAGCCAATTCCAACCTTATTAAATTATAGAAGTTTTACTGTATAAGCTTACATAAGAAAATATTTTAAGCAGTTCAAATAAATTCAACTTACGCCTTGACTCCATATCTTTGAAGCAATGTGAAGGTCGTAGCTCAATAACAACGATCGATCCTTGGGCGCACCGATATCAATTGGCGGTGAGGCTGTAAAATCTTCAGATGTATTGTAGGATGATGTGGGATCCTCATTTGCACCGGATGGTAATGAACGATACTCTGCTGCACCGGAGGATGAGGTGTGAACATTTTGTGCACCAGAGGATGAGACAGGATCCTCGGTTGTGGCAGTATAGTTCGTCAGAACCCTTTGCCTCACGAAGTGAGACCGATTCGAGCGTTTATAGTGTGGTTGCCCATCTCTATACCAATAAGAGTTCTCAAATGTTACATGCATACATAGTAAAAGGAAACCAATAATGTAGTGAATATAACAAAATGGATTTCCACAATAACTTGAGAAGAAACTAATGCAACAAACAACTCACATTCGACGAGGATGATCTTTTTTCCTTTTTTTCTCTCTAATGTTGGATATTATGTAATTAAGATTTCCAAATTGTATTGTGCTTTGCCTCTCTAATCATGAAGGCATATGATGGGGCAACCTTCTCAGCCTGTAACTTCTTTATAATTGGATAGACAAGTACAAACCCCATAGTGATCTCTAATAGAATTAAGTAATTAAGACCCATGCACTTACCAATTATGAAGGGCATGGCTAATTAACACCTCTGTAGTTGATGACCATCTTATTATATAATTATCAGCTACAACCTTATCATCATCATTATTATCTGTTGCTGTTGCTGCCATATCTGCTAATTCATGCTTCTTCATCTTCTCATCCATCTACATATATATATGTTCTTTCACTCTCTAACTATCTAGTCTCTCTCTCTATAGCTCTCTTACTTGTGTTATCTTAATCTATCTCTTTATCTTCTGTTCTATCTCAGCTATATATATAATATCTGTCTTATATATACAGAGATACACAAGTTCATTAGTACTACATTAATTATAAGGATAAGAAAAGTATATATAGAACTACTTCTGTCTAAAGAGAAGGGGTTAGAAATCTGCTGAACATAGTGGGGAAAGAGGTGAGGATGGAAGGATTTATGCAATCTTCTTATTTGAAAGATCATTTTGGAGAGTTTGCAAAAGAGATGGTGAGCTACATGAAGCAAGGAAAGATTACTTCAAAACATAAGATCTACTATGGCATTGAGAGCTTCTTGGAGAGCTTAACATCAATCTTTCCTAGCTCCAACGTTGGAAAAGTTATCATTCAAGTTACCAAAGATGATCATCATGAAGATAATATGGAAGCTCATGCTTGACTTCCCAAATAATATGGATCCATCTCTCATTTTCATAAGTTTATCTGAATTCTTAATAAGCATTTAATATGTATGCATGCCTCAAGAACTTCTATTTGGACACTTAAATTGATCAGGGTACATTATATAAACTGTCATAAAAACTCATTTTTAATTGTAATTGTGCATGCACGAAGGCACTAATATCCTAGCTAGGCACTCGACCGATCTGTTCGTATATATATTGCTTGAACTACAGACAACATCATATCTTTACTATCTAATAAAGGTAGAAAAAACAAAGACAAAAATTGAAAAAAAAACCCTTTGTAATGGAGATTAACGAAAAATCAGGTTATCTAAATATCAATTATCAAACAAAGAAAGAACAAAGACAAAAATCGAAAAAAAAAACCTTTGTAATGAAGATTAACGAGTTGCAAAGTCTATTATTGAAGTTAAATCAAACAAAACCATCCCAGCAAAAAAGATGATTAAAGAAGAAATACGAAGGTTTACCTTTCTTCTTCGTCGGATGATGGTGGTGGGGGTGGATTGAGTCGCTTCGACCTACCCATCGCCCTTCTCGTTCGATAAATTCTCTTAAAACCAAAAAAAAAACTCTTGATTTGGAGAAAAAAAAACCCTTGATTTGGATATCAGTCGTGGGTTTTTAGAAGAAAAAAGGAAAGAGGGAAAGAGGGGTCGTGTAATTTTGTAGTTTTTTTTTTAATAAAAAAAAGTAAATGTTTAGAAGTGGGATATTTTCTATCAATGTATGGGATAAAAGTGATAGATTTATGGATGCCCCTAAGTATAGGCCACAACTAATAAAAAACTTAAGTGTCAATAACAATACTCTTTAAATAAATTAATTTTGAGCAGTAAAAATTGAGGTTATTGTACCCCACTCTTAGAACACCCTCTTACATTGCTCCTTCTTGTAGGGTCCATTTGCGATCCATTCAGGGGCTGATTTTTGTAAAGGATGTTCTCCTCACTATGTATATCATCATATTAAAAAATCACTTCGCTCTAAAACTTCTAACCCCTTCAAATTAACCTTTAAAAATTAGTAACTATTTAGTAACTATTTGAGGGGTTTAGGGTTTAGGATTACCAATTTTTAAGAAGTAATTTGACGGGGTTAAAAGTTTTAGAACAAGCTGATTTTTGAATATGATGATATACATAGTGAGTAGAATATCCTCTAAAAAAATTAGCCCCTGAATGCATCACATGTGGACCCCATAGGATGGGGCATTATAAAAGGGCGTTCTAAGAGGGGGTGTAATAACCTCCCTCTTCTCAATATGTAAAAAGATTTTTATACATTTATAAAAAAAATAATAAAAGTACAATTACATGTCACACAGATTTTTCAATAATCAGAGTTGAAAATCTCTAAATACAATGGCATCAAACTGAAACTTAAATATATTTATAGTTCGCCTGATCTAATGAAAGCTGAATTAGGAAACCCAAACCAAGGAAACCTATAAAATTGAGGTGGATGCCGGACCTTAGTAACCTGAATTGTGTTATAGAGGTGACCTCTTGCTTTGAAACCTCATGCTACCCTCTGAACAATGCTTTGATGCTCTATTTCGAAAATATTTTTTAATTAAGGACAGTTTTGAATCCCGTTCCCACTCTCGTTTTTACTATACTTCTCAACATGAGTAAGCAATTGATCTAATAAATTTGTGCTAACGTAGTCTTCGACACTTTTATTACAGTTTTCTTAGAGGGTGTTTGGCAACCAGAAGCAGAAGTACTTCTGAGAAGTCAAAAATCATGAGAAGCTTGTATGGTAAACTACTGACTTATAAGTCAATATGGCAATGTAACGTGATTAGAAGTTAAAATGAAAAAGATTGAACTATTATTTTTGTTGTTGTTGGATAATAATAATAATAATAATAATAATAATAATAATAATAATAANCATCTTTTAAATAATAATAATATTATGCCTACAAAAATTCAGCTAATTTGAAGACTTCGAACTTGCAAAAAAACTCCTTCGAAAACAACCTTATCGTGTGCCCTAAGGGCACACGTTAACAAGACCCATAAACAGCCAAACAAGATAATAAATTATCCCCTCAATCTCATTCATCAATCAATTCAATATATAAACAGCCAAACAAGATAATAAACATATACATATTAAACGACCTTATTAAACTAATTTAACCTAATTTATTGATTAATTAATTAATTAATTAATTAATGAAATCAGCTGCTCTGGCAATTAATATTATATTAAAAACAAATTTTTTTTTAAAAAAAAACTAAATATTATTTTAAATTAGTGATAATTTAGTTTAGGGAGAATAAAAATATATAAATATGATGAAACCCCAGCTGGCGGCATCATTACGACATGCCAATCCTGGGTTTAGGATGGATGGATCGCCGCCTCAGTGCACGGCCGTTGGATGTACGGCACAGAATATGGTGCATGTGCTGTGTGAGCGGAAACATCCGACAGACAGATTGCCATGCATTCGCGCGCACGTAAGCCCGGGCATGAGTAAGTAATCCAGACAGAGTCCCAAATATTTTACACAATCAAACAAAATCCTTTTGGATTATTAGCTGTGGATCCCTTGCTTGGATCCAGGGTACTGATCGAATTATTTGATATATATGCATGAGAATTACATACTTTATTAGAACCTTAATTAGATCATCATATTGAAATCAGTAAACTAACTACACATAATCCTAGTGATGAATAGAGACAAGATCTCACCCCTAAACCCTATAAAATCGAGAAGCTCAACCTGTAAGCCTAACAAGCACCGGTATTATTAATATGAAAACTGCCAAATATATCGAACAAAGCAAGTTTGATCCGATCATCATGATCCTACTACTTCTGTGAAATTTGTGTCACATTGTGAATTATGGAGCCTTTTAAATATGCAATAATTGTGGATCATTCATTCTGTCTCAGGCCAAAAATTTTATTTTTATTTTTCTCGGAACCCATAGAACTAGTCTATTAATACCTTAATGTGGATCTAGCTTAACATCATACTACATTAATCAAACAAGATAGATATATCATATATATATATATATATATATATATAGAGAGAGAGAGAGAGAGTACCGGTAAAGGGGGACGAAAGGAAATGAGATCGCTTTGGAGAACACCCACACTAGCTGACAAAATGACGTAATTGGCTTGATAAACACACCCATCTTCCGTTTTCACAGTAACGCCGTTTCTCGAGTACTGTATTTCTCGAACCACCTGCACTCCCCACCACACGGATGGATTTAATTCACAGCCTTAGTCATTAAAAATTTCAACATAAAGAAAAGGGAAATATATACACAGATCCAAAGAAAGAAAGAAAGAAAGAATTAAAAGCAAACAATGAAGAAGATGAAGAAGAAGAAGAAGAAGGACGGGACAAACGAGGAAGAAGTTAGTACTCCACACCCTTGCCTTCCATAATAATCCATGAAATTTTGAGCTCAAATATATATATGTAGTCAAAGGTCAAACCAAGAAACTCCGTGCATCAACCCATCTTCATTTACCATTTTCATCAGCCTCCCCACACCCCACACCCACACTCATAAATCCTCTCTTTCTCTCTCTTACCCAATCACCATTAATAAATTTCTCTCTGCAGATTTCTCTTATGTACCATCCCCCACCTTTCAATTTCTTCTTCATGAATATTTATTAAGTATCAGAATCAGATGATTCAGAATTCAGAGGAAAACAAAATTTAAATTACAGGCGTGCATCTGATAATTACAGGCACTTTTTCCATGTCTACGACTACACTAACAGGAGGGTTTAATTTAATATATGTGCTGCCAACTATGCCAATAGATAATTAAGGTGGGAATCAGCATAGAAATGCCCTGAGTTTATAAAAATTCCATCCCTGATTTTATGTGCTATTGGTTCTAGCTAGGCTTCTAGGATACTCCGTAGTAAATGTGGAAAGCGACTACACTGTTAGAGTAGTACGTCAGAAACTGAAGGACAGGATGGATGGATGGATGGATTGATGATTCAATCAATTGCAGTGCCCACTTAAATAGAAGAGAAACAAACCACCCCCAAATATAAAACTTTCATCAACAAGGACTCAACCATGAAGATCAGGGATCCATCCCCCCCACCCCATGTAGAACCACCTCATTTAACCCCCCTCCCCATCATGTGGGGCCCACATGAATCTGATTAAAACGTAGAATTGACAACTTTTTACTTAGAAATGCTATTTAGACCAACCAAATATTAGAATTGATGCCCACGGCCTATAGTCAAATAAGTTAAAAAAATTCTCAAAATATTTTTGAGATGAGAATGATGGTGGGTCTCATCTGCCACATCAGCTGTAAGTTCTAAATATTAGTGATGTAGTTTAAGGTTCTTAGTGTACTTATGGGAATTAATAATGCCCATTAGGTTAAAGTCATATTTACTTATACACATTAGACTTTCCAATTTATATTTGATAATGAAAAAAGTGGGTGGTGGCCACTTTATACACTGAGAATGTGGGACCAGATGTAGTTTTAAAAGTGTGCAATCAAACATTAGAAAGAACACAGATCTCATAAATTTTGTATCAAAATAGTATGCCACGTGGTATTTTTAAAGTCCAGTAAGGCCAATTAGGAATTATACAAAAACAGGGGTTGACTAAAAACTCTTAAAACTAAAAAGATCTGTTTTTGTTTCCTTTTCTACCCTTTTTAGCAGCTTTTTAATTAAAAGGGAAATCACGTCGTTATCTTCGAACTCAAAAAATGTAGTCAAAACAAAATTAGAGAGAGAAAGTGAGATTTATTAAAGAGTTCTAGAGAGAGAAAGAAAAAGTTCTAGAGAGAAAGCTCTAATTAGTTACCTTGTTGAGCTGAAGACGACTGTCCGCGATTTTACCTTCAGAGGTAAAAAGAAACGTTTCGGCCATTTTATACAGTAAAAATTCGTATCCTCTCTCATCTGCTACAAGAAATTCTTGATCTCCGTATTCTGTGTAAGTAGATATCGGTTCCACCTCTGAACCAAAAACCCAATTCTTAGTTTCTCAATTAAAGAGAACCAGAACAAAAATTGAACCTAAAAAATGTAATTAGACTACTCACCTGCCATCTCGAAATCATGGAGAACGAAATCAATGGCCAGCTCTATCGGTGTTTCAGGTGATCTGAAAAAAAATCAGAACCGTTAATTTTTAACAACAAAATCTGATTTTTCGGATCTGATTTAAAAACTGTTAACAGACAAAAATAAATAAATAGATTTGTTGAAAAATTACGATGGCGGTTCAGAAATTGTCGAAGTTCCATGAAGCTTTGCTTCCTGATTTTTAAGCTCTTGAATCGCCGAGTTAACCGCTTTGTTGTACGAGTCAGCCGCTAATCCACTCGGAAATATATTCCCACTGAAACCGATTCGAATCGGTCGAGTTAGTAAAACTCAGTCCAAAAAAAAGTATTTACATTTAAACCATATTACATTTCATCTCCGATTTATGCTAAACTACACCGGCGGATCACAGTGCCATATATGACACTCAAAACTCAGTCACGGTGCCTACGGTTGAGCACCATTAACCAACCGGCGCAATTTAGAGAAACCGGCGTATACAAGAAAAACTTCTCCGGACGGCGTATTTTAGAGAAACCCGAAACGTTCTGGTACGAAAAAAACGTTATGAACGAACCTTTGATCATAGATATTGTAACGGGCGTTACTGTAATCAGAAAAACAGGTACGAAGACCGGATTTATTAGCGAGTTCCCAAACAGGATTCGATACTTTCCCGCCAACTCCTGCAACCCAACCGGCTCCGATCTCAACCGGCAAGCCACCGAAATCTTCCTTTCGGATTCTTCCACCGATACGATCCGAAGCCTCAAGAATCACCAAATCATCTACTCCATTCTCCGCCAATACTTTCGCCGCCGATATACCTTTAACACAAACCAAAAATACAAAACATTAAAATCAGATTTTCAGTTCAAATACGACAGTTTCTTGCCGGAAATCTGACTACATAGTCGTAAATTCTCACCTGAAATCCCAGCTCCGATGATTATGACGGAAGAACAAGCCGACGAGCCCATTACAGAATAGAGATGAATAGAGAGAAAGTAGAGAGAGAAAGAAGAGAGAGGGAGAGAGATTTTGTTTGGTTTTGATGAGTTTTTTTATGATAGGGAGAGGCTTAAATAGCGGAAGTGATGGTTTTATATAGTCTGTCAGAGTTTGAAGTGGAATGGGAGTTTAATAATATATTGACAATAATACCCTTGACGGGAAACCAGAGTTGACTTGAAACTTGAAAGTGTTAGGGACAAAAACCGTCATTGAAAAATGACTTATGCTTCGTGGGTAGTTTCGTAATATCAATGAAGGCGGTCGCCGTGTTGTAAAGAAATGTTGGATACACTGAATCATGGCAAACGAGATAGGAGAGATAGTTTCGTATATCCGCACGTGTAAATAATTTATGAAAAAAAACCGTGTGAACCGAACTTTTTTTTTAAAAAACCGTGTTTTGTTTTTAATTTTAATCTCACTTTCTATTTTCGTTTTTTTTTTTTGGTCGTGTTGTTTAAGAAGTTGATTTGATGGAACTGAATGTTATTATTCTATAAAAAAAAAAATGAATAAGGAAGGTGAGTCACAACATATCATGGAATAAAAACACATGCATGATTTGTTGGTTTCACCCTCTAATTTATTTGTTATAATTTTATAATATAACCTGCGTAATAGTCTTTTTCAAAAAAAAATTTATTTGTTATAATTTTTTAATGTTTTTATTTTATTTTTCAACCCTTTTATAAATGGAAAGAAGATTCAAAAACTGATTTTTTGTGAGATGATTTCTGATTAAAATGATCAAAATTAAACATGAACTTAATAGCATATGTATGTATGAAGATGAATTGCGCTTCGAAAGGAGCAGTAACAATCAGATCCATGCTCTTTTTTCATTAACGTCAAATGTGTCCTCCAATCTTTAATACGTGAAATAGCACTTAGTTTATACATGTATGTCAGGTCACATAAAGATGATTCAAGTGGTGATTTTTTGAGACTTATAATCTTTTTATTGTTTAGATAATCATCAGGTCATGGATCATCTTCAATCGGGCCTATCTAATTACACTACATGTTCTAATCACCTTAGTTTTTCTATTCGCTTAGGGACTCACATAGGCAATCTAGGGGCCAAATTTTTTTAGGATATGATTTTCACATAATGTAAATAAAAAAACTCAATCCTTGAATAATTTGTAAGTAAGTATTGGCTTCTTAATGTAAAAAACATATGCAACACACGTGTAAAAAAGACTCTTGGTGGACTCCTATTATGTAAACAAAAGTGAAGTTGATAATTGGTCATCTAAAATTTGTCAATCTAAGAAAAAGTACAAAACTAGAAATAACCACCCCTAACCAATCGAAGAAAATGGTTTGTCTAGCGTGAGGATTGGGTCAACAAAATAGGACCCCCTAGTTCACGGATTTCAAAAATGGAAAGCAACATTGTTCCTTTAACTTTTTTAATTGCATTACTAATTAAGTCCTGACCCTAAATTTTTTTTGGATAAACAGTTACCACAAATATTACTATTTTCACTAGTAAATCAATCAAAATGATGCATGACGATGTGTGGCCCGTTGTAAAAATAAATGAATGAACCAATTTCATTAAAGAAAGATGACCAGTTTCGTGTACTGCACGAAATTTGTAAGTTTGGTTCTTTTTGTGCATCACGCAAATGAATAATAGACCACTTTAAATAGAGTTGTTGTTATTGACACTTAAGTTTTTTTATAGGTTGTGGCCTAAGTTTGTTTAATTTTAATCAATTTAATATAAAAATATTTTTCATTTGGGGTGGCCTTCCTTTTTTTTTTAAAACTATTTTTCAACCAATTAATAATTAAAAAAGAATTTATTAGGACTTAAAAGATTAGGTTAAAGAGAGAAAGTGGGAAAATCGACTCCACCTTCAACGGATTTATTCGTTCCTTCATCAACGAATTATTCTTTCCATCATCAACGAACTTTTCGTTGTTGATTCAGCCATAAGCATCCGAGCATTAAATCCCTTATGAAGTAGGGTTTATTTCACACAGATTTTCATGGAGGATGATTCTATTTCTAGTAAAACTCCATTAAAGAGTGAGATCTGTAAAAAAACCTCAATTGATGAGACGGTTGGTTCCTCAAATTTTGTAAATCACATCATTCGAAGGTATTGTCACAATTTTTTCAATTGTTTATTGTTATTTTGTCAAAAAACGAGATCAAAATTTAGGGCACAAGAACAAGACTCAGCCACTCAGGGATGAGTCGTAATGCAAAGACTCACCCGCCCGAGGCTGAGTCTAATACCAAGGACTCCTTCATCCATGGTCGAGCCTTCGCACAGTATCTCCTCCACCTGTGGCCGAAACCTCCCATTTAGGCTCCTTTATCCACGGACGAGTCTAAGCGTGTGCTAGTGGATTTTCTTCTGTTTTTATACCAGAGAAACTTATTCCATATTTTTGACCTATCTATAAGATTCCCTCATCCACGGGCGAGAGTTAGTGTTGAGTCTCCTCCACCCGTAGCCGAGACCTCCCATTTATGCTCCTTCATCCACGGACTAGTCTAAGCGTGTGCTAGTGAATTTTCTCCTGATTTCGTACCTGAAAAACTTATTCCATATTTTTATGTCTTTTTGTCATCGAGTTGTGTCTGAATTTTAATACTATAACTTAAGCACACATATACGACTTTCAATCATGGTTCTCAGACACCTGAAGCTGGGTCCCCCTCTGAACAGTGTTTATTTTTAGTTGAGTGAGCACTTTGCAGAGCTTATGTTATCGAGGTTAATGTTGTGTGTATTTTTTACAGGGTATAAGTGGAAAACCAGTGGCACATGATATTATAAACAAAGATGTCCCGGAAGAACAAAAAGTAGGTACTGACTCGAATGTATCTAATGAATTGGACGAAATAAATGAAGGTGATTGCACAAATGGAGATGTCCTTGGTGAACCAAACGTAAGTGGTGACCCGAATGAAGATGTCATGGAGGCAGTTCAGCCTTTCTCTATTGAATGCGATTTGGCAGAACATTTTACCACTGAAAAGGTTTGTGTGTGGTCACGTTATTTTCTTCATCAAATTATTAAGAATAATTTTCTAAAATTAGAACCTTTTAAATGCAGCTTTTCGACTCACGTGGTGAGGTAATACGGTGGTGCCAAGATGTAGCAAAGAAAACCAAACTAGTGGTTATCATTACGAGATCTATTAATAGGCCACAAGTAAAGGGTTCAGTGGTTGAGATCGGGTGTGAAAGGGGTGGTTAGTTCAAGAGTCACAAAAAAAAGGAGCACGATTCAAAATCTGGACAAAAGCGAAAAAGATAAACTGGTACCAAGAAATGCGAGTATCTCTTTAAGTTGAGGATCACATGTTTAGAAGGCAACAAATGGAAGCTTAAGGTAAGGTGTGGAAAACACAACCACTTGCCTGCAGAGAAGCTAACAGGACATCCATACCTAGGGCGTTTAAAACCAGAGGAAAAAAATACGTTGATTAAGATGACTAATGCCGGTGCAGCACCCCGAGAAATAATGAGGGCAATTAAAGAGAACAACAAAGACAATTATTCCACAATGAGAACTTTATACAATGCCAAAGCCAGAATAAGAGTAGATGATATGGAGGGGAGGTAAAAAAATGCAACAAATTATGCATCTTTTAACCACACAACATTATGTGACATGGGAAAGGAGTAATCCACATTCTATGGATGTGACTGACCTTTTTTGGTCAAACCCAGAGTCCATATGGCTGGCTCAGTGTTTTCCAGGGGTTGTACTTGTGGATAGTACGTACAAGACCAACCGCTGGAAGATGCCCCTATTTCATGCTGTCGGGATGACTTCCACTGGTTTATAATTCTCAATTGCTTTCGCCTTTATGTCAGCTGAGTTAACAAAAAATTATGTTTGGGCACTGGAGCATTTGAAATCATTGTATTCCACCACTAGGTTGCCTTTGGTCTTCATCACAGACAA
>MVGT01000187.1:573875-599257 GCA_002174775.1 Macleaya cordata | reverse complement strand
AATAATAATAATAATAATAATAATAATAATAATAATAATAATAATAATAATAATAATAATAATAATAATAATAATAAAGGTTTTATATAACATAGTATCAACGTTACATATATTATCCATCACCATTATTATTATCATCTATCGTCACCATCATCATCATCATCATCCATCATCACCATCGTCATCATCACCATCATCACCACCCATCATCATCGACAACAACAACAACATCATCATCATCCATCATCATCGTCATGATCATTATCATGTTCATCACCGATGAAGAGAATGTGAAGACTTTTAGTTGCTATGAAGAAAAATTGATGAGAGAGAATGAGGAGAAAAATAAATAGAATAACAATTATATAAGAGTGAGAAGTTACTTCTCTCATAAGCAAGAAGCTAAAATTTTTTGCTTCAAATAGAAGTAACTTTTCTGCTTCTAGAAGTCACTTTGTAAAAGTGTTACCATACAAGCTTTTTTACTTTTTGACTTATACCTCTTAACAAAATTTTTCAAGCGTACATTTCGATTACAATTCTGATAAAAAAAAAATTTACATAGAACCAAATGGACCCTTGATAAAGCCCTACAAATTGGATGTTGCACAAGGTTCAAACTAAAGCCCAGTCCAAGATCAAGCCCAAGCCCATTTGTTTCTTCATTAACTGTTAGTCTGTTATTTATGCTAAAGTGATTTGTCCCAACTTAGGTTTGACTTAACCAAGATTCGACATCCCACCGTAAATACAAGTTTCTTTTGTCAAAAATAATTTGTCTGGGGTTGATCGTTTTGTAGTCACCTCGTGTCCAGAATGGTTGTGTCAATAACATGAACCTTCTGTTTGCCCGTACATAAAAGTATTAAACTGTTAATTTAGCTTAATATCATAAAGAACATATAGTTAAATAGTTAAAGAGTGTCATCTAGTTTAGCTTGTAAAGCTTGTTGTTATTGCTAGTACAGTTTTGGGTTCAAATCTCACTCGATATTTACAAGTTGACAGTTTCTCTTTCCTTTCTCTCTGCCTGTTAGAGGTGTTTTCTCTACCAACTAGTGGCGTTCTTACTTACGTTCTTGTTTATATTTGTAATTTAACATAATCCTATCATAAAAAAATATATATTACACAGTCAATTTTGTTTTTAACCAATTAAATATTTTACCATATATTCTCATCCAAATGATTATTTTATTGGGTTTGGTAGGTAAACTTGGGCTGTTTAAACTTGATGATTGGGTAGAAACTGAACTTCATTTCATACATATAGTGGAGCAATCAATGATTTAACTTAAGAATCAACAAGTAGTCTTTGAAGCTAGGATTAATCAAATTCTTGTCTTCATTTTTCTTTCTTTTGAATAAAGTTTTGATGAATTTCAATTCAATTCAATGTGATTTGTGTTTTTGTTAAGATGCATATGGGGTCATTTATGTCAATTAAATGAATGTTTTGTTTGACCTTGGATGACTTTTTGGTCAAATATGGTCATCATGATCATATATGTGAACTAGTTGAAAAGACCTCTGCTTGTTTTGTTTGAATTTGAACCCTAGAAAGAATGAGAAAACAGGTGATGGCATGATTACAAAAATCCTACAAATTCCAATCACAAAATTGAATCTGCTGACAGCTCCACTAAAGAACCATCTTCTTCTTGTTGCATAAATAGAAGTCCTTTCATAAATTCTACTCCATTATTAGTTGTTAGTTGTCATCAGATGACTTTATATTTGACCAAAATGATTCTATTCACAACAACGACCCACAAAACCTTTTTAAGGTTAGGGTTTGGTAGGGTAGGAACTGGGAAGGGAAGTGAAGGGATTCTTCAGTTGAAAGGGGGAAACGGTGAAATTAGGGAGTAATTTGGTAAAATATAAGTAATTCCAACAAATTAAGAAAGAAAAAGAAGGGGAGAGAGAAGAAAAAGAAGTGGGTAGTTTGTATATACCCATACGGTCATAGATAAATTTTTCTCTCTTTACTTTTGACGTTTACACATTAATTACTTGTAACCAATATTCTCATTTGTTTATTGGAACTGAACTAATAATCTGTCAAATTAGATAGATTGAGGTGGCAGTTTAAATCCATCATTTATTGTGTATTTAATTGGCCAATCCAAAATTATTTTTATTGTCTAAAGATTGACGATTCGGAATACAAGTGTAGGCTAGTTTTTTCTCAATTTAGGAGTCCGCGTAGTATTACTCGTTTTTTAGTGGTCATTGCTTGGTGTATACATGGATAACTTAATGAGTACAAAGAAAACAACCCATCATGAGTTGGAGCATTAAATCTGGAAATTTAAAATGGAAAATGATTTTGGGACCGACCTTTTAATCTGTGTTGTTGAACAGATTGAGGTGGCACCTAATCTCAACCAATCATTGTGTATGTGTAGACCCTACAAATATACAACAAGTGGTTGAGATTGGGTACCACCTCAATCTATTTAGCTGGACAGATTAAGGGACCGATCCCAATAGCACCTCTCATTTGAAATATTGATATTACTATCTTTACATTTACTATAACCTCATAGGTGGTGAAGCCTACCTATTTTTTTTTACTTTTTAGGAAGTAAATCATGAGTTGTGATGTGGAAAAAGATACATAATTGTGGTGTTTCTTTGGCCAGGACCTTTGTTGTCACCCCACCATTTTTCTTCTTTTTGAGAAAATCCCATTACCCTAAAGTTGTTGGTTTTAGCGATGCTAAACTTACCAAAAAGTCTACAGAATTTTTTATCGAAGACATAATCTATAGTGGATGCATATCACTTTGAAATGGATAGAAATCACGATGGTATATAAATATCAATTCCACTGTTGAATTAGCTTTCGGTAGGAAATTATGTAGGATTTGACTTTATGTAGCAAAATCTCCCCCACTAAGTTGTTGAAATTAACTCTTAGGGTACTTCACTGTAGCAATATCATTTACTCGTTTCAAAACCTACGCCTTCTATACATACATTTTTCCATAAGTTTATACTTACCTAGCAGCTTTCTGAAACTACTTTCGCAAGATTTTATGTATAGTTGAATGGGTTAAGAATTTTACAAGGATAATTTTAATTTTATGGAGTTAGAAGTTTTAGAATAACGTGATCTAAAAAAAAACTACTTGGCATGTGAGGACTTATCTGTTCGGACTGCTCCGGTCGGTGATATGAGATTAAATAATAAATCTATATATATTATAAAGATGAAACCTTAACTATTTTATGACATTTTTTTGTTAGCCTAATTAACCGGACATAACTCGCTTGGACTAAGTTGGGTTGAGGTTTATGAACTTTGAGTTGGGTTGAGTCGGAGCACCAACCCACCATAGTTTCAACTCTCAAAAATATAATTGAAATTTTGAAAGTTTTAAGTTTTAAACTTATGAAATAGAAATTTGAAAATTTCTTCACCATCCATTTTGTCGTTAATTTCTACAGCGACTGTAGCAATGCCAGCCAGTACTGTCCTCATCATCTTCCACAGTCCACTCACATCTATTCAATCATTGATCAATATAAAAAATAATTCAGTACTCAACTTCTTAATTATAAGTTCAATTCAGTCAATCAAGTCAGACAAGATTCAGGTTGTTGGATTCGATCAAAATCAATCATTCTCGGCAAATTAGCAATATAAAGCGCATCATCATCAGAAGAATACAGGATATTTTGACTTTGGTCCCATAATACTAAGGGAAATTAGGGATTGGTCCCTTTTTTTGGTCATTTGCTAACTTTAGTCCCCGGAAACTGATATAGCCACAACTAATTAATATACCCACATAATTTTTGGCCGAATTGTTCATCTCTAACACAAATACAACTTTGATAAAATGATTTGTCGATAATCTGGAACCACCAAACCAAGTGTTGTCAGCCATACAACCGACAAGCCATTTTGTATTGTCAGTTGTATGGAACTGACAGTACGAATTTGAATTGCATGCTTTGCTTTAGTAAAAAGTTTTGTGGAAATATCAGTGGACAACTTTAATTTTTGTTTGTTTATCTATATTTGGCATCTCAATGTGATTAGTGTGATGGACCTTCAACGTGATCTCTACTAGAAATTTTACCAAGGCCATAGACCTTCATCTTAAATTTAGCGTAATTTTTAAGTGAACACTCATTTTAAACGTACTCTATCAAGAGGTAAAAACATTCAAACAAGTCATATTCACTCAAGACAGATTTAGATACGTACAAAAAAACAAACACCACTTCAAGTACAGCACCGCTTCGACTGAGGTTTGGTAGGTCCCCTTATGTGATCCTGCAAAATACAAACCCATGTAGGTGCCCTTGTTTATTGCAAATGAAGCCATTTCTACCAAACTTCTAAAATTACCCTTTTTACAAGTTTTCCTACAAGTAAAATCTACATGGAATTAGTCTAGAACCCCATTTTTGGGTTGGCTTTCACTTCTCCCCCACCCAGCTTTAGTTTTTTAAATCCAACCCAAAATTTTTTTGTCTTATGTACACCTGTCATTTTCAACTCTTTGACTTGGTTTATTTACTTTTTATTGACATATTTGCCTTATTCTATTTAAAAAAGAAGTAATAGAGAGAGAAATTTGAGAGAGATAGAGATCGTGCGTAAGTTAACTTCACCATTTTTTCCGGTGAGTCAGATCTGTCGGCGATCATGTTCATCATCATTTTCTTCATCGTCTTCATCTTCATCTTCATATACAAGTGATTTTAGAGAGAGAGAGTTCATACGCTTTCACCATTTTTTTTGCCGCGACAGATCTGCCGATGAGTGAGATCTGCCGGCGATCATCTTCACCATCATTTTCTTCATCGTCTTCTTCTTCATCTTCATATGCACGTGATTTTAGAGAGAGGGAGAGAGAGAGAAAAAAGATAGATCGTAGGTAGGTTGCCTTCACCATTTTTTCCGGCGAGTCAGATCTGTCGGCGATCATCTTCATCATGATCTTCTTCATCATCTTCTTCTTCATCTTTATATGTAAGTGACGTGCAACTGTGAAGTGTTATGCAACTGAGGTGCAACTGAGATGCAATTGAGATGCAAGTGACGTGCAACTGTGATGTGTTATGCAATTGAGGTGCAACTGAGATGCAAATGACGTGCAACTGTGAAGTGTTGTGCAAGTAAGGTAAAACTGAGGTGTAAGAGAGATGCAAGTGAGGTGCAAGTGAGATGCAAATAAGGTGCAAGTGAGGTGCAACTGAGGTACAACTGAGATGCAACTGACGTGCAACTATGTGAAGTTTTGTGCAACTAAGATGCAAGTGTCATACAACTGTGTGAAGTATTGTGCAACTGAGATGCAACTGAGATGCAACTGTGTTCTTGTATGCAAGTGAGATGCAACTGTGTGAAGTGTTATGNGAGCGGGAGGCGATAATGGAGAAGTTAGAGGAAATTGCCATACCAAAGACAACCAATTCATAGGAGCCTTCAAAACCATTTAGGGCAAAGGGGAGACCAAGGTTAAACCAAACGAAAGCTGAAAAAAAAGGTTGAATGGTCGACAAAACGGGATCCATCTGAGTTTGAGTTTTATAAAGATTCACCCTCAACTCCATCGGTTGTGCCCAAAAATGTGTCTAAATAAACAAATTCCTCGAAAAAATCTCATAGACCATCGAAGAAGAAAGCAAAAACATCGAAGAAGGTAATAGAGTCTAACAAGAATGTACCGGGCTTAAATGAGAAGGTACCAGATTCAAATGAGAAGATACCGGACTTGAATGAGGTGCCTGAATCAATTGAAAGTGTAAATGCCTTTTAGAATCCACCGCCAGTGTTGGATCCTAGATATGATGTTGATCCAAGATGGGGATTATTTTTTATGAATGGGAACCGCCGGATTAGAAAGGGCCAACAAAATGGGATCCTGTTCTAGATTCGAAATTACTGTGCCAATTGCCTGAGCATATAAGTGGTTTCATAACTGCAATGCAGGACGTCCCTGGTGATGGACATTGTGGTTACAGAGTTATTGCTCACCAACTAGGTGATGCTGAAGACGATGGGTGGGCAATGGTCTGTCGTTGGATGTTATGTGAGGTAGATAATAATATAAACTTCTGCCAAAATATATGGTCTAAAGATGAACTTGATAAAATTCGGAAAAGATTATCATGCACGAGCGTTGAGATCGGGAAGAAAGATTGGTGTACTATACTTGAGGAGGGCCTCATTGCAGCTCAGACTTTTCGTTCCGTGGTTATTTTGATATCAACCACTTTGAATGTAACAATTTTCCCAACCAGATACTCCCTATCGTCCGAATCCCATCGATTTATGGCGATGGCCTTCGTCAACAATAATCACTTTGTTGGGTTACATTTGAGTCCGAAATCACCATTACCACCGCCATATAGTCTTTGAGAACAACATACATCTGACGAAGCCAAGACTTGGTTAAAACCGTATGAAGACAGGATCGCAGAATGGCGCAGGATTAAAAATATTCGCAAAGCCAACCCGTACAATGCTATACTTTTATAGAGTTTCATATAATTTTTGTTTTTTTGGTTTTTTGATACGTTCTAATTAGATTTACACTTTTGTTGACTATATATAGTTTTTGGATCATAAACGGTTAAGTGTTTTGCCCATCCTAAAAAAAAATTAATAATAAGTTTTTAGTTAGTAGAATATGGTTAAGGCATAGCCACAAATATTATGCTTATGTTCCTATCTCAATTCCAATCCTATATACAAAAAAATCCTTACACTACCCCCACCTTGCATGTTATATTCTTTCNATCAACACTCAATTTATCCACCATTAAATCTCCAAAGCTCAACCAGATACCATCGACGATGACATCTTCGCCGGAGCTTGTAAATCAGGTCTCTTTACTAGAATTCGATACATCCATCAATCATGATCAATTCATGGCTTCTTTACTTCACGTTTTCTCGGATCTCATCGAAGAACTCATTTGTATGATCATCATCAAATCTTCGTCAAACATTCAACCTGTTAATCAATCAGATCTATATCCTCGTCAAATGCTTACATTTCTTTCTCTCTCTTTCTCTTTAGTTTAAACAAAGACATCAAAGTCTTTTTAACTATTTTCGGTTTTATTTATAAAACTCTTTTAGGGTGGGGTGGAACATAAATGGAAACCACTTATTGGGTTTTTTTCCCTTCTCTGTAAAATGTATAACAAAAGTTGTTAATTTTGTTATCTAATGAAGGGCATTTTTTGTATTTAATAAAATAAAGCATTACTATCGTGATACAGAAAAGTTTCAAACTATCGTGATACAAATTTATACAGATGCAAACCTTCAATGGCAACTAATGCATTACACACTCAGCTTTGGGCGATAATCTGAGCCGACAAAGGGTTTAGTAAAATCGTCTGCACAAGCCATTCGAATTCGTTCTGGAGTTGCTGGGTTATCGAGTGGAAACCATTCGTCAAGTCCTACCTCAGCTCTTGCAGCTATAATTGCGTCTTTAATAGCAAAGAATACGGACGAGGCAAGGAAGAAAGGAGGCTCCCCTACAGCTTTAGATGAGTGTATTGCCTTCACATTTTGAGCACCCTGTGAATAACAGAAGCAAATAACCAAAAAATGTCATTGATAACTTTGTTTGAACTAAAAATATTCCAAATTACTTGGTTTGATGAACACCTTGAATATGGACATATATGAGCTTTCATGTGTTATAATACAATATTAGAACAAATTTATTTAACCAAAATCTGTTATTGAAATATTTACCAATATATAAAGCTAGGAGGGGTTCTTGGCAGTTATTACATCGGATGTCGTGGGCTCCTATCAAACTTACCATCATTACCCTTTCTCACAAGTAGATGGATGATATTAAACCACCACTGACTTAACAAGAATACGACACGCCTGTCAATGCGCAACACTGAGTCGCATTGTCAAGACGCATCGATTGGTCAGGGTCTGACACTTGGTGACAGGTATCTATGTCCATGTTACATAGCTTGTTACCATACTATGCATAAGTTCTTTGGGAGACCGTTAAAATTAAACTTGTTTACCTTAAGAAGTGAAACCTTGAATTTGAGAGGGATATCATTTACAGAAGGAAGTTTGTAGCTTCCAGGTCCACAGGTGTAGAGATGGCCAGGTGGGATCCATTTGTGATCTGCATCTCCCCATTTTAGCTCCTCCAAGGCACACCAACCCAAACCTTGTAAAAAGGCACCTTCAATCTACAAAAAAAAAAAAAAAAAGATTATACCAATTTGGCATGAGAAGAAAACAATCTCTTTGTATGCTTTATGTGCCCCAAACCACTAAAAAAAAAGAAGAAGAAATATATAGTTCTAGTGAACTAACTTGCATTGCATAATGCTCAGGTAAGCCAGCTTCTCTATATTCAATTTGCAGCCAGAGATGCACACAGCATGTTTTTAACACGCTTAGCATTATGCTCATAGAAATGTTTTATCTATTATCTCCAATAATAAATGGTAACAATAATAATAACGATAAGAAGACGAAATTAAAACAAGTGATTGTGCACTATGCTTGAAGTTTGACATTTTTACTAGATTTGATGTGTAAATACAATTCTTTCAGAATTGGTGGTGAGTCTGGTGACTTGGACGATTCAACTTATCCAACTCGAAATCGAACACCGCCACTGATTCGCTGACAGATTCCGAGTCAGCAAACCATGGTTATAGCAGCACTTCTAGCCTAAACAGACTAATTGTCAACCCCTATAAGCCCTCACACACCATGCAGCAGCCTACCATATGTAGAAAACTAAGGCTTTACATATACATCCCTAAAGAGGAGGGAATTGAAGATTGTGTGCCACAACTCCAGAATATTACTAATGTATACTTAGTGTGACAAGGAATACCCCTGTTACACCGGAAACAATTTAAAGATAAATGTACAGTACTAAAAATGAACATTTGGAAGTATGGACCATGTTTCCCAGAAGAATCTGTCATTGTTTCAAGATATAAAAACAAGGATTAGAGAGGTCCAATATTGCCTAATTAGGTACAGTTTGCACAGAAATACTTTCTGCAATGCAGTATTAATAGTTACTTGAATCAGGCAGCATGAAAATCCCAATTGTCACTTAGACTATCCAAACAATACATAATAGTTAGAATCAAGGAGAGAAGATCCCCTTATGTAGGAATGGTTGTTAAACCATAAAACAGCTAAACAAGATACCTCTAGACAGATTCTCTCACCAATAACAATAAAAAAAAAATCTCTCACCAATTTTAACAATTCATATATCTGGAATATTCCTTTCTTGATTCCTAAAAGGCAATAATGTGAATTATCATATTTAGTATGATATGGATGAAAATAATTTTTCCATTACAGATCCAATATTTCTTTTACTTGAATGAGACAGCATATAATTCCATAATGCTTTAACTGGCTAAAACATTAAAGCTAAAAGGTGCAACTGAGTCGACAATGATATATGCAAACATACCTGTCCAACATCAATGGCAGGGTTAAGAGAACATCCAAGATCCATAATAATGTCAGATGTCGTTGTGTGGAAATCTCCAGTTAACGTGTCAATCTCAACCTCAGCAAATGCAGCTCCATAGGTGAAGTAACTAAAAGGATTTCCTTTACCAGTCTTCGAATCAAAATCGATGTCAGGTGTGATGTAAAATCCATGAGCAGAAAGATCTATTCTCTCCAAGTAGCAGGTGAGCGCCAACTGACAAGAGATGAAACAAGCATAAATTCTACCATTCATCACAAATATTTAATACATCACTTCTCATCAACAGAAGGGAGGAAAACAAATTGCAATAAAAGACACACATCAGTGCTATGTAACTCAATAAAGCTAACAATGTGTTTGCAGATATTAAAAATAAAATCCATGCGTTAAGTTGTGAGACCAGTCTATTTGATCACAAGTTGGTTGAGGCAATACAGCTGACTATAATCTAACCTGCACTGCAGGGAGGGAGGGAGGCAGAGAGAGAGGGAGAGAGAGAGAGAGAGAGTCTACCTTACTACTAATACCACATGTCCAACACGAGTTACACGAGATCCTGCATTTCTACAGTTTCTTCAATGACAGTGTGACATAGATGTTTACAGCTGAAACAGCACCCACTATGATCATTATTGATGCCAAACTAGGCTTCTGAGGCGTGAGGCGAGGCAATGGGCTAGCCCAGAAAAAGTGACCTTTTTATTTAGAATGCCTTCCCAATGTTCCCATATGATTTATTAAACTGATTTCAACATATATGCATATTTGTTTTTGTCTTTTTATGACTTATATGCATAAATGGCAACAAAATGACATAGATTAGCAAATCAATGAAGCACACAAGTTCCCAAATCTTGTATTGAAGTGATTTAATGGAGTTTGAGGGTTGAAGATGGAAAGAAATAGGGTTTTAGGAGGTTAGAGAGAGTTTGGAGTCGAGAAGAATGAAACACAGAAGCAAAAAAGTGAGTATTGTCCTAGGCAACACGAGGCGACAGCCTAGGGGTCCATCGCCTAAAACCTGAGGAAAATGGTTAGGCGAGGTGAGGTCCTTTTACCTGCACGCCTAGGCGTCGCCTTTGACAACATAGATGTCAAAGATAAAATATATAAGGAGTTCCTATTTTATTCTTATTTTCTCCATTGAAATTATCAAATACTAAAAAAAAAAAAAATTATCTCCCAAAAAAGCATACCCAGTAAAGACATGCCGTTAAATTTTAAAAATCTGGAACTAAATAATATAGAGGCAGGATTACCTCTGCAAAAGAACTATGCTTATTTCTGGAGGCAATAGGCTCCATCCGAGCTTTTATTTGCTCACAAGCATCCAAAACTGCTGCTCCATAAATATCTGAACTTGCAGAAGCTGCCGTTGGTGATGCATTCGGGACCTTAGTTGGTAGAAAAGAATGAAACACCACAGCGTCAGGAATAAGCTCTAAAATACAATTACTCTATGTATAAATACCAGAAGGTTAAAGATCTTCTGAGTCTATAATGCTCCTGAATCTTAGGCTTTTTTTTTCTGTAACCCTCATTACTTAATATTTACATGAATTAAAATATCAAACAGACAAATTTCTGTTAGTTTGCAATAGATTTGGGAATCCAAAACCACTAGATGAGTAGACTATAGGTGCCCAACTGAATCATGTCTCGCTGACTGGAATGTGTATATGTGGCTTGAAACAGTGACTGAGCCAACCTGATTTACTTGGCAAAACGATAATGCTAAAAGTATTAATACTTAATATGTCAATGGGAGGGAAACTGTATAAAATATGTCAACACCATGGCCTGAAGGGTTGTCCTGGTATGCAAGATACGCATGGGACAATCAAAGTCTACAAGAGGATCATATACATGATTGTAACCTACAGATGAGTGTAAATCCTGTGGCTTAAAGACCAGGTCATCTACCTGCGGAAATTTACTCCTCTAGAAATTGTCATGAGTGTGGTTCAAATTTTCAAATGTTTCGTTTCGGTAGTTACAGGAACCATAGTGTTTCATTTTGGATCGGTATGTTTGGGTCCGGAATGTATCCTTTCAGTCGGAATGTCTAAGTTAAGTTTTTCAACCAAATCAAACATTCGATCAATAGAAACAAATAAGTACCTGATTGTGGACATTAGTTGCACCTTTTCATATGGCATAACAGCCTATGGCTTTACACATCTTTTAAGAGTAAAGAATATCATTTGTTGTTGGTTTTGATATGGTGCAATAATGCAACTCTTTTAAACAAAGAGGAGCTATTATTAGCTGTTTAGATTATGTGGAGACTGGAGTTTTTCATTTGCAACTTCTACACAAATTTTTAGCAAGAAGAGTAGTGGTTGAAGACAGGTTGGGATGCCTGAAATAACATGCACAGACTTTTACCAACTTATGGTAGCCAAGCATCAGAGGATTCGTACATCACAGATTCACAGAATCAAAACAGTCTGAGGTGTCTGGAGACCAAATTGCCATTATATGGATAGACCAAGAGGCATGGTTCAAAATTTCAACACTGGTGTATTGATATTTTTTTGTCAGAATATCTTGGTTTTTCAAGAAACCATAACATTCAGTTGAAATGAGATTTTAAACCTTGCTAAGAGGTAATATTCATGAATCGTGATGTTGACATTTTAGATAATCCAAGTAGGGCATGAAATGTGTCAGAAAGAGGTCGGATCAAGGGATTTCATACCTGGATAAAAAAAAATACTATTTGAAACATATAAGAGGATCTGTAACCAACTTGGTTCACTTGGTACAGTATTTGCTAAAATGGAGTTGTTAAATATGGGGTCAAACCGACTCATTTGCTACCATACCTATGGGCCACAATCTAATGACAGGTAGATGCATTATTGAAAAATGATAATTAGGTCCTCAGTATACTTCAAAAACCATAACCAACCAGTTTCAGTTTTACATTCAGATCTCCTTTTGATATCCACATCCGCTTAAAACGGATATGCATCAGGTTGGATATCGATCATCTGAAACATTTTTATGCTCTTAAATTTATGTCTGACCATCAGGTTCAGTTCTGAAGTTAAGTACACAGAAATAAGTGTAGAAACATGTTCAAAGCCCACTTAATCTCACATTCTAGAAAAGAAACTTCCCATCACATTAAAACTCCTTTCCCTTTCTCTACCGATTTTATTATTTCATAAGTACAAGGACCAAGGTTTAAATCGTAGAACTATAGTTTATCAGAAACCTGGATTGAAAACCAAGTTATCTAGCTGTCAGAAGGTTAATGAGATTTTAACTTTGATCATCAATTGTCATGAACACAAGAGTCGCTTTCATTAGGCAATTTTTCACCAAGATCCAGATGGACCAAACAATTACTTAAACTAATATCCTAATAGAAAAGAATATCATCTACCACTTGATTTAATAAGCAGAAATGTATCATTCTAAATAGAGTAAAACGAAGGTGGCCTTTAATCTTATGTAAGGGTGTCATTAACAACCTGAACTTCATAAATACTTATTATTTTTTCTTTGGGTGGTTGGAGACAGGTTTCTAACAATGCATGCAGATCAGCATGCTAAATTTCACCTATAGCAATCTTCGATCTTGAAATGAACAATAAACAAATTAAAAAAGTAACAGCTATGTCTTTCACTTAGAGGTTTACCTTATCAGTACTCGTTTCTGATATAAATACAGAACTGAGCGGAATATTGAAGGATGAAGCAGCAATTTGAGCAACTTTTGTGTGTAGACCTTGTCCCATTTCAACACCCCCATGCGTCACTAACACAGTCCCATCAGTGTAGACTTGCACAAGAGCACCTGCCTATAGTCATTAAAAAGATCATGACATTAAGCATTTTTCTTCTTTTTTTTTCCCTCTTTTTGAGGTAAATGAGAGAACAGCTAGAAGCATCTATTCTTGACATCCTCATGCTAAGAAAATGTATGCGTGGTTGTTGACAAATAGGATATAGTAGAGATAAAAACTACCCATAGAAGATGCATGTCCAATGTGAAATAATACACAGGAAACTTTACTTGAGATTCAATAAAACTGAAACAGCTTCATTAAAATATGGGCCAGGTTTCTGGGACACCAAGTTTTGACAAAGCCATTGCACCATTGGATGCAATCATCCAACGGTTACTGACTCACTGATGTGTCCATTTAATTTAGGAAGTGATAAAGATCATTTATCAGGAGATTTTAAACCATTGGATGATTGAATTCAAGGGTCAACATACTTTGTTAAAACCCTTTGTGAAAATCTGGTGTCCCAGGAACCTGACCGTCAAAATATTACCTGGTTCATGAACTTCACTGTAAAGGAAATACCAAACTTTGTTGGAATGAGAGCAATTCCACGCTTCTTCCAACGATTGTGAAGATTAAACTGGACAACTTCCCTACGAGCCTTCAAAAAGTCACAAGATGACTTCAGTTCATCCCAAACGCGGGCCAATGTACAGTTTTGAAGTTGCTGACCATAATGCATTAAATATCCTTCTCGCTGAAAATTAATTTCCTGGAATTTAATTCATTTTTATGAGTCAGCTTAGATTCCTAATAATGATGAGGCAATGATCAGTCAAATACTGCTTCCCCACAGACCCAAAAGCATTGCAACTAGAGAACACTTAACTCTAATCTCTTCAGGGCTCTTCTTAAGTTCCACAGAAGCTCGTTGAATCCAGTTTTCTGCAATAAGCATGCCTTGTGGCCCACCAAATCCCCGGAATGCCGTGTTACTTGGCATATTAGTATAACATACTCTTCCTTTAATTCTGACATTCGGTATGTCATACACATTATCTGAATGCAACATGGCACGCTCAAGGACTGCCTGTGACAGGTCAAGTGAATTTCCAGCGTTGTTGTAGATTTCAAGATCTAATGCCAGCAGCCGTCCTTCATTTGTGAATCCAACCTTCAACACAAAATTATATATGTGAAGCTAAGATGTAACAGCAGCTAAGTAACTGTAGCGTGTAGCAAAAGAAGAGAAAAGTACTCAAGGTAGCACACCAACAATCCATAGAGTTACTCTGACACATAAGATATAGATCGCCAATAATATATCATGCCTCTTCGAATACCAGAAAGCAAAAAGTACAAAACCTATATTTTAAGTGCAGCAAGTGAGGAGAAAAATTGCCAGACCCCAGGCTGAAATAATTAATGGGAGGATATGCAGGAGAGGACCCTTTTCTTTCTCGTAATTTTGTTTTGAAGTGCAGAACCTTGAATAAACAAAACCAGATTAAGAACGTGGCATGCTATACTGGTATACCGTGGTTGTCTGTGCCTTCATCCTATTCTATATAGATGCCAAAATGAACAGTATATAGATCCCACACTGCAACCTAACTTCAGTCATAAAATTAGTACCTTGTACTTCCCAAGGAAGCTATGGCGTTGCCCAGATATCATCATGTCTATATCCCGGTCTAATATGAGTTTTACTGGTCGATTCAAAAGATAGGATGGTACAGACGCAGCAGCAGCAATGAAGGCTGACCTTGTCTCTTTTCCACCAAACCCACCACCAATTCGCTTGGTCTTGCAAACAACTTTTGACATTGGGAGTCCAAGAACACGAGAAACGTATTTCTGGTGCTTCTGTGGGGCCTGCATACAAGATCATATTCATAAGAGAACATCAGGCAAGAACTTACATAGAAATGCCAATTAGGCATTGAGTAGTAGGCATTTTCATCTTTGCTCCTCTCCAGTGAAAATATCAGCAGAAATGAAGCTATGGACATTCATAAACACTAGTCCTTTTGGTTACATGCCTAGCGCAAAGCGTGGGTATGCACAAGGTGAAGAAACAAGACATATATATATTCTTATATTCATCATCGGATAATCATAGAATGTTATTGCAATTGCTATTGGTTTTTACAGTTATTAAAACCATAATCATTGCCACTACCTAGACTACGTTTTAAGGAAGATAATGAGAAAAGTGAAACATATCCTACTGAAAAGCAATATAAATGACACATCATTTTCATTAGATATCAAATTGTTCATAAATTTGGATTTGGGAGACCCACAAGGAAAAAGAACCCAAAATTGTTGAATTCATCATCCAATTCTTCCTCGTTGAAATCCTCTCCTCAAATATAAATTAAGAGTTTTTTGCCCCTTTCTTCTGTTCTGACATTTTCCTCCCTTTCCCATGACTTAAGAAGTTCATGCATGTGTAGGGGAGAGAAAGTCTTTGAATAATATAAAGGTAGCATGAATGACAGAAATTAAGATAGGAGAAAGAATTGAGAAGGTTAAGAGTCTCAGGACAAGTATTAAGGCATCTATTTTATGTGATTAGGATGAGAGGCATAAACCTTAGAAAGATCTAGCAGACTATTTTAGATGGAGAGTGATATATGTATAAGGGTGATTTGTATAGAACAGGTGGCAGCTGGTCTAGCAGCCAAGTAAGCTAAGAGAGAAAAGGTCCAGGGTAAGGGAGTAGTTGATTGGAGAGGTGTATGAGATCTGGATGGAGAAGGCGACTACGAGCCTCTGCCTAAACCACGAAGTTGGTCATATAGAGGTCGTTTTGCTATGAAGGGTGAGGTAGGTTTCAGAGGAGAGAACAGGGCATGTAAAGGAGCAGTTGGATCAAGGGAATCCTCTATCTGAAAGTCCAAACCCCTAAAATGAGGTTAGAGGTCACTGTTTATAGCCAGACAACCTCCAGGAGGAAGCTTCTAGGAAGGTCCCAGCACGTCTGGGATGGGTATCTCCCTGCTCCCGTACAGATCACGTGAGGGCTGCGATTCCTTGCCTTTGGGTGTCAGGACATCTCACAATCCCCTTTGTCTGCTATATCCACCAAACCTTACCTCTCAAAGACAACCCTCACAATTGGTCATAGTGGATATTCAATCAGTCAAGTACCCAAAAGATGAGAACACTGGGGTCCGAGAGGATGAGCACTCTAGGGCTAAGTACAGGATGAGTACCCTGGGATTCAAAGCGTGATGCCTAAGAATCATTAAGTCCCCCAAGAGATGAGCACCCTTGGATCTAGAAGAAGAGCACTCTGAGAATCATTAAATCCCCCAGGGGTTCAAAAACCTTAGATATTTTTCCTTGTTATATTTCCATACAATTGCATTCACCTTGGACCCTCTAATGCGTGCCACTTCTTTGGTACAAACCCAGCGTAAGGGACACGTGCAGGACCCTTGTTAACATAATGTGATTGGCATAGCGCCAAGTAAAGGATCCGTCATTATAAAAATCAATTCAATCAGTTTAGCAGTAGAAGAAATGATAAGAGATAATATTTTTGGTTTTCCATAGGAAAGGAGTAATTGGTGCTTCAGGGTTGGTTCTAATATTATAAAATCACTTTACCAAGTGTTTTGGTTAGTTGAAAAACAAATACATTCAGATCGACAGTCAACAACCAGAGATAAAAGTATGATATCATCTATAAATAATACTTCCCTCCTTTACTACTGATAACTTGAAGAGATTAAACAATTCTTAAATCTCTAAAAGAGAAACATTTGTAGAAAAGTAAAACAGCAGATACGGGGAAATACAAATACATCAAGAACGAAGGAAACCAAATTGCCAAATAAAAAATCATAAAGAACAAGTACAAAGATGTATAACCTACTTGAGTAGATGAGATCATATGAACTTCATTGCCACCATCGATTGTCCATACCAGAGTGCCCTGCGTCTCAAAGTAGAAATGCTCTTGACCTCCAATATGAACCTCACCTTCTATAATTTTGTCGCATGCACCTGATTGGAAACAGAGTTCCAGATCACCTTTTGTCATGCATCTCTCACTATTAGGATGGAAACTGTTTGATTTTATGGCATCCTGTATCGATAGAACTGAAGGAAGCTCTTCATACTCGATATGGACCTTTCGTGCAGCTAACTTTGCATTTTCATGTGTATCAGCCACAACCACCCCTATAGCCTGCATAGAACGAAACAGAAAGACTCTCTAGAGGCAGTACAAGTAATAACACTAAAACCAAACTAATGGAGAAAGCAAAAGAATAAAATGTTATAACATGGAACACTTCTTACCTGACCAACACAAGTAACGTATTCTGAAGCAAAGAGCTCTTCATCATAAATAATTGGCCCAATATTATTATTTCCAGGTAGATCTTTAGCAAGAAATAATCCTGCAAACCCAGGAGAAGACTTGGCTCCTGAATCATCTATTGAAAGTATACGGGCATGAGGCTTTCGACTCAACACTAAAGCGGCATGCAAACCATCAGGAGGCACGGGTGTGTCATCCACATACTCTGCTTCTCCAGTAACCTGGACATAGTTATGAACTTCACAAATTACACCTAAAAGCAATTCTTGACAGCCTAATAAAAACTTGCAAGTTTTCATATGTGCGCACTAATAATGCGTGCATTCACATATTGATGCACATATAATTCACTTTATAATGCATGTGTATTCATCTTGATAGAGCCGGACTCATATCATAGAAATTAAAGTCCAAATTCTCAAGATTCTGTGATGTACAAAAGCATGGAATTACGAGCCTGAACAGCTTCATTTACAATAAAAAGCATGCTATAATTCCCTATGCATATTCAGACACACTTATATGTGTCATTATAATCATAATGACTATTTGGAACAAAATCCAATTATTAGAAGAAGAAATATGGTGTCAATGAAAATTATAGGAGTGCCAAGTGCAGGAAAAACCTGAAGTCTAGAAGAGAGATGAACCTCGGGAGAGCCCACAGCTGTCCCTAGTTTTGTAATTTCAAAATTTTGACTGGCAGTAGGGGTTGGTCTGCTGAAAGATTGTACCGCCGACAGATGAGACAATGGTACGGTTTCTGTGAAAGATTGTTCTCCAGCCATTTGATGAGAGACCCAGAGATAAAATTTAAAAAAGAAACTTAATGTTAAGGATCCTCTGAACTCCACCATCCCACCTGGTGCACCATCCTTAAGCACAATGTCCTCTCTAAGTGTTCTCAAAGCATCTTGGAGAAGATCCTGATCCCAATTTTTTCCGGTAAGCAGACCTTCAGTTTTTGTTGCAGAAAGAGAAACAGGAGCCACCCCGCCATAAACAATAGAAGCCTCTGCAACTGCCCACCTTCCACCAGACTTTTCAAGGAACACACGCATTCCAGCATTTACGATGGCAATATCATCTTCCCTTCGGTGAGCCTGTTTGAATTCTTTAACGTACTCATAAGGCCTGGTCCACGGCAAAAAAACTGAGAGTAAAATTTCATTCCTTGCCAGATCCACTTTGCGGTACCCCAAAAAGAAATCTTTTGCCATGATGGTTCTGACATTTCCCATGCAATCAATAACTTGAAACTTCGCTCCAGCAGCCATCCATAGTGGGTTCAAGTCTGATATTGGACTGGCAGTACAGATATTTCCACCAACAGAAGCAACATTTCTAATTTGCTTCCCAGCAAACCATTTTATCTGTTCAATAAAAGCCCGACAAGATGAGGTTTCATAAGAAGCACGATCTGCTACCACCTTTTTAAAAACGTGTAAGAGTTCTGTCAGTCTGACAGCAGCACCAATCTCCAACCCATCATCCTTCACATTCAAAGTGTTAAGTTCGGGTACATGAGCAACGGAAACTAAGGCCTGATACTTAATTCCCTTTAGTTTCATCTCAATTCCTACCTCTGTGTTACCAACCACTAATTTTGCATCAGGATATTTTGATTTTACATCTAGTACATGTTGGAGTCTTAGGGGCCGATACCACTTAAGTCCACCAAATCCACTCAAACTCAAAGGCTTTAACTTCCTCAGCAGAAGCTCTGGAGGGAAAATAAGCTCTTTTTCCCTGTATGAGCTCCCATCTACTTCATTGTAAGAAACAGGCTTATACCTGTTGCCACAACTTTCCGTGTTTGTGGTACTATCATCATTTACAACCTTTGTTCCACAAGAACACGGCTTCCCAGTAGTAGGGCAGACAAATTCACCGCCTTGGGGGCTTTCTGAAGAACACGGCTTCCCACTGTCAATGTACAAGATGTTATCAGTTTTGGCAAAAACTCTAAATGCATCCATAATTGGTCTGTAACCAGTGCATCGACATAAATTTCCACCAAGGTTTTCTTCAATCTGCTCTTCACTAGGAAGTTTTTTACTTGACCTCAACAATGCATACATGGACATAACAAAACCAGGAGTACAAAATCCACATTGTGAGCCATGAGAACCGGCCAGTGATTCCTGCAAATGAATTCAAAATTACAACATGATTCAAAAACTTTAGCTTTTAAAAATCAAATAAAAAATTGAAACCAGAGATGTAAACACTATCACAACCCCAGTAAAAGCACGATTGCTTAAGAATTAACAAACTATTAGATATTTGGCAACTAAATCTAAATATTACGTTTAACAGAAAATATGTCTACATGCAAATGGAAACTGCAGACATGCTGAACTGTATCCAATAATAGAGAGGGGATTCACATCTATTAAGAAGCTAGTGGTTTTATTATTATCATTATTAAGAAGGCTAGTTAGCGGCAGTGTTTCCCTCATAAAGTTCATCTAATATTTCCCACCTGGCACCTGAAAAAAGAACGATACTAAAAGAATTTACTGAGAGTGAAAGGAAATGCATCAGATAAAATAAATAAATGTATAGATAAATAAATAAGAGAGAGTGTGTAACGAAATGCAGCAACATGTTACTACACCTGGACTGGGTGCAAGCCTTGTCGACGGTTCCCAATGCCCTCTACTGTAATTACATGCATCCCTTCTACAGAATAAAGAGGAGTCAAGCATGCATTGACTGCACAGTGCCTGCAGTTTCCGTAATCAAAGTAATTAGGACATTGAAGTGTTGTGTGGCTCTGGCCCAGTATAAGATGTCATTGAACTTTGATTTGTGGAAACTCTGACAGGATAATTGAAGCATATTTATTTAGGTTTACCAGATATAGACATAGTGTAATTGTCATTTTGTTAAAAGAGAACAATGTCATCAAACAAAAGATTGGGTCAAAGAGACACTTCCAATTTCATTCGTGTATTCACTTTGATGTGATCATGAACGTCCGAAAGCATATGACAGCTCAGGATTCTCTAATTTCTAGTAATTGAGTAGCAGCTATGTTACTTCCATAAATTGTAGTTTCAGTAAGTCTGCAATGAGTGACATTCAAATATGTATAAGCAGGTGCATACATTATGAATCCCTCATTCATATAATGTAAGTATTGGAGAAAAAAGAGGGCATAACAGAAGGTTTTAATATCGGTTACATGATATGTAAGAGAAAAGACAGCTAAGACGAGAGAGAGAGAGAGAGAGAGAGAGAGAGAGAGAGAGTGTTATTATCAGTGAATATCAAATTTTGGAGATGTCCAATACCCCTATCTTTCGGTTGTGCAGGTAATCTTCATTGTCATTTCTGTGTAATCACTAATCACGGTGTAGAGTGAGCTAATCTACAAAGAATACAAGCCCTAGAGCAGTTCTCTGACAATTAGCTCATGGAAGTTAGTAGTACCTTGGAATCGGATTAACAAGAAAAGATTAACTGTTGCGCATGCACTTTACGGCTTCTCAATTATAGCAATTAAGATCAGTTTATT
Source organism: Macleaya cordata (assembly GCA_002174775.1). Taxonomy (NCBI): domain Eukaryota; kingdom Viridiplantae; phylum Streptophyta; class Magnoliopsida; order Ranunculales; family Papaveraceae; genus Macleaya; species Macleaya cordata. The sequence goes on along the minus strand of MVGT01000187.1, from coordinate 578,164 downwards.
ATGGATACATTCATAAAAATAGATGAATTGAAAATTGACTACATTTTAGTGAGAAGCTACCTTATTAAAAATATGTAGTTATTCAACCAACAGAGTTTGATCCAACTCAATAATAAGATATCCGATCGAGATATTTGCATATATATATATAAAGAACAAGCTCACTCACACAGTCTTCTTTGATAATTGATCGTAATAAGAAACCATCACTGTACAAGCCCCACAACCACCTTCGCCACAGCCAAGCTTTGTTCCTGTCAGACCTATATCTAAAGTCCCATATAAAAAACAAAAATAAAAAATAAAAAATCAGATCTTGGCTAGAAATATGAAGGGTATCTCAAGGGACAGACAGGTCAATAGGAGAGCATCAAGAGAACAAAAGAAACCAAATGGAACAGGTCAACAATAAATTTAGGAGAAACATACTGAAAAATAAACCAAAGGTAACCATCTAAAATAAACAGCAAAACCTGCTTAATGTTCTGCAGCAAGTTGTGAAGTTGCAGATTATTTGTACGGCCAATTTTTGTTTCATAATCTAGGTACGAGATATGTTCTTCTAAGAGTTCCAGTTTTGTTGGATAGCCTCAAAAGATGTTCATTAGCTATTTCAATGCTGGAGCTTAGAGGCATTAGTCCAGAGTCCTATCCTTTTGTAACCTTCAGTATTTAGCTGGACCACTTCGAAGGGAAGGCATAACCGGAGCTTTTAGAATGAGGAGGATATCCAATCCACCATATTGAAAATCAGAGCATATTTCTTTCACATTCAACTTTCAAAGTTTGTAGGATTTTATTCTCGGATGATATGAAATTGTAAACGAGCTTTCTTAGATATATTCCCATCTATTTTCCAAAATAAGCTATTGAAGACTATCCTTAATGTTTCGTTGCCTCCAAATGACCTAAATGTGGAATTGCCAGTATCCTGTTTCTCCATATCGACTTCCAATAGGGGTGCTTCTCTCTTTCCCATCGATGGTTTATCGAAGATGGCTTTAGCCTTTCGAATATTCTTGTAGTTCAAGATCTGTCAACAATTTACTTTACTAAATCCAAACACCTCTATTTCAACTATTAGAACCATTTTATTATTTACACTCAGATGCAAACTGAACTGCACTTCTTAATATCAAAGTTTAACAAAATCCACATATAGGTTATAGGTAGGTATACTAGCAAAGTAATGAATTCCCATTCATCAACACCCGATTCAGCAATCAAATCATGATTGAATTCCTCTACATCCACTCATTGGCATTACAGTCACTAAGCTGCCTCCTATTTCTTGAAACAATGGGTATGGAATAGTTCACTGATGTATAATTAAGTTAAATTTAATGTTTGTTGAGTTCATTTTAGATGGATTGCCACCATTAAAAAGGAGCTTGGATGGCAAAGTAATGTTAATGATGTTACCTTGGGCGGATCCAAAACAAGCATAAATTAACCAAGTATTCTCGGCTTAGAATTTGGTGTTCACTTTATTGATACACTATGTTTGGACACGTATTAAAGAAGTTGCCATTTCAAATTGGAGTATAAAACCTTTCAGGGCTGAGGCTACAACCATCACCTTTATAATTACTTCATCTATTTCTGGAATAGTTGGAATATAGTTTATTTTTTCTGCTTGGGTAGCTGCTGGCATGATAGTAAACCTACAGGGTATGAGTCATCAACTTTTGAGTTCTTGAAGGGGTACTATCCTTTCACTACATTTACATACTTCTCTTGATTTTCATTTTGCTTTATCATCTCCTCTAACCACAACAGCCTCACATTCAAAATCGAAATCCTCAGAAAAAATAATAATTAAGCTACTTCAACATCAAGGCCCAATAGTAAATCACTGCTTGATTGCAAAATGAGAACCACTGCCTCAAATCCACACCATTATCTTCAAAAATCCTTTTTTTTTATTTGTTTCCAGAGGGACCAACAAAAAACAAAAGCAATGAGCTACATAATATACACCATTTGAGTAAGAGATCTTTGTAAAACAATCTCAGAGACGAGAAAGTGAGCTGTAGAAATTGTCATCAAGAAGGATGCTGAATGAAGAACCATACAAGTCTATATTGTACTGTCGAAAATTCTCACCTTAAGAATCAAATCATATTCCAGAGATACTAAAGGAGGATTTTTATACAATGAAAGACAAAAACAAATGTGTATTAAGTTTCTTGTAATTCAACCCGGCAAAACAAAGTTCACCAATCCAAGAGGTCTGGTGGCAAGGGCTGGGTTAGCCTACATCAGCTGACATTAATCAATTTTTCAAGGTAGGCCCAATAAAAAGTCATGACTGTCATGTTAAGGGTTTCTCATCCCCTCTAAATAGTTTCTTGTTGTGGCAAGACAAATTGAAAAAACCTAGTAAAATCTTAGGAAAACGTTGAGTTCGACTAGAAATTCTTCAGCACTTCTAAATACCATATGCACTACTTTTGTGAGTTTTATTTGAATGAATTTTTAGTTTTCTGTTGGCTGCTTCTTCTTTTTTTCTTTTTTTCTTTTTTTCTTTTTTTCTGTAAAGGGTTTTCGGGTGGTTATTATAAAATGCAAAGCCGGGAAATGTGAGGCAATTAATTAATAATTGACTCACATTTCACACTTGTTCACAACCCCCAAAAAATTGATCAACTTGAATAAAATCTAGAAATTCTATAGTGAGATAGTTTCACCAAAACCACCAAAATCACTCAATGAGGTACAGTATGTGTAGTTTCTGGAAGTGAGAAGATAGTAAAAAACAGAGAAAAGTAAGTACAAAGAAACTCAAAAGAAGAAGATCAAACCACAAACCAGCTCAACCTGAAAAGTAAACCAAAAGTTTTTTTTTTTTCCTATTCAGCTGAGTTTCACAATACGGTAGTGCTAGGGCTACCGAAATCCCTACCGAATTTGCTACAGCAGGCACATTTCACGGTGAGATTCATAACACTTTAAGATGGGATGCGAAATACGAAAAGATGCAAATCACTTTGACCGTTGGATGCTTGAGTGGTAGCAAATTCTGTAGGAATTTGCTGTAACTCAAGCATTACCGTTCACAATAACTCATCAGAAACTCACTACATTAATTTAACTAAGACTTTCGACGACTATTGCCAAATCGAGGTGAAGTAATAACAGAGTTCTGTAATGAAACTTTAAAACGATCTTCATGTATTGCACATAAGTAAAACTTCGTGGCAAAATTGATATCAAATGATGAAAAAAAAAAACCCTAGTTTACAAAAGATCATGAAACCAAGCATAATCAATATGGTTCAAAAATCAGAACTTCAAAAGAAAAACAGTAGCAAACGAAACGGATTCAATTTCATAAATTAAACGAGATAAGTAGCGATACCTCTCAAATACTCAAGAAGTGTCAAATGAGCTAATCCATCTGAGATCACTCGACGAACACCATTAACATAAATAATTGCTTCATTCGATTCTGCTTCAACACTCATTAAATCCTCTTGATCGGTCTTCAACGACCCCATCGTTTAACAAAAACCAATCCAAAGTCCAGAAGACGAAACCACAAAATGAAAAACACAAGTAAAATTCCTTTAAAGCAAGTAACAACAACAGAGATCCACTTTCTCTCTCTAGTTTCTCTCTCTAGAATTCAGCTCGAAAATGGTGGGGATGAGAATATACCATCTGAGAAGTTGCAGAGATTTAATGATGGACATAGATTCAGAATAAATAAAAAGTTCACTTTTTTTGCCCAATAAAACAGTAGAATATGATACTTTACTTCATCGACTACCACGTGTCGCATCCTTGTAGCTTTTGTCATAGTTTCGATGGTTTCTCTTTGAAACACGATTCACAACAGACTACGTGGCTAAGAGATCGTTTTGAAAAAAAACGGGTCAGAGATCGTTTTTACAGTTGTAGTAAAACAGTAAAAACGGAATTTGATTGGTGAAATTTTCAGGTTGATGTGCGCCTTAGATGTATAATATCATTTTTTTCAACGACCGCCCGAGCTCATTGATATGTACAGAGAATCTTTGGCTGATGTGTCAAATCTGTAGCAGATTTGTGTTGACCACATGAGCACTATTTTGTGCACCCTCCATGCAGGTGGGGTGTACATAATAATAAAATTTGATGACGTACTGTATCCACCTGTACATTAGTTTCGATAGGTCCTTTGTGCTGGAGACCGACAAAACCGAGCTGATTTTCAGAAGAGAGCTGCTATAGGGACCGGCCCATTCCTGTGTCCAACATCCACCGTCCCAACATCATTTTTATTTGAGCATTTTGAACTTACCCCC
>MVGT01000187.1:555724-571119 GCA_002174775.1 Macleaya cordata | reverse complement strand
GTTAAGGTTAGGGTTTGAAAAACTGACCTGTTTATTAAACGAGTCAGGGTTAGGGTTGAGCAATATTGACTCGTTAACCCGCAAACTCGGCTAGGGTCGACCATAACCCTAACCCGTTGCCAGGTCTAAGTCTATCCCACCATCACCCCCTAAAATCTCTCTCCAACCCCATTTTCTACCCACGATCATCTCCATCTTTACTTATCTTTTGTAACTACCTAAGTATCATCTTCCCCACGGTTTCTACCTCAAAAAATCAACTTTCAATTCACAATGTTTTTATTTTTGATCTATGAAATTCACTAACAAGTTGTTATTTTTATTTTATATTCGATAAGTCACTAACCAGCATTTTTTATCATCTTTTGCAGAAAAACAAAAATTATACCACTTGGGTGAGATTCGATGATGATCAAAGTCATAAGGTATGTTTTATTTCCTCTTATTTTTTTTATTTTTTTTTAATTATGAACTTCAATTATTAACAATCACTAGATTCACCACTTGAACAAAGAAGTTGCGCCTACAATAGAGCAAAAGAGAAATGCTAAGTAGCATGATCTTATACCATGGAACTACATGGTCCTCCTTTGTCGATTTTTTTATTTAATCATATTTTCTTAATCTTTATTTTTTTTAATTCACAAAATTTGATGCTTCTTTTTTTTGTTCTTGGATCAGGTCAGAAAGAAGACGAAAACACAGTGAACCCATCACTGGAGAAAAAGAAGAAAGATAAGGAGAACGAAGTATCAATCTTGAGTTTTAATCAAATTAGCCTGATCTTTAGATGCTATTTTTTTTGCCTATTACATAATTTACAAAATATAAATCGGATTTGAATAAAATTTATACCTTAAAGAGTATTTTTCAAGATCTATTAGGAATGACTTGTGATATCTACTCATAGGACAATGGCCACCCAAGTTAAGGGTTACTTGGTGATGTTAAAGGCTATTGTTAAGGGCTACTACAATGCCTTTGACTTATTTAAAAAAAATTAATAATAATCCACATTTAACTCTAGCCAACAACCAAACTATGAAGGAAAAAAAAACGAACAGACTGTGTATTGTTCGAACTCACAGAGCCGGACATGCACAACTAAATTTTTTTTTGCACTTTTAGCTTATCCACAATGTTTGCTTTCTTTTGTTCCAAATTTCTTTTTCTTCTTTTTGATGTTTTGATGACCCAATGCATTCACCAGACTCTTTTTGTGAAGAAAAAAAACTCCTCCAGTAATGGTGGAGTTTATTTCTTACCATATAAGACTCCAAAAAGTGAAATTCAATGTTCGGAATGTTTGAGTCTAATGAGGTTGAATGTGCTCGGTGTTGGATGCCGAATAAAGTAGTGAAAAAATTCATTAGATTATAGCCCTTATTAAAACACACAGCATATTCAGTAAACTAATATTGACACTAAAATTTAAGTGGTTCCTATCGGTTGCCTATACAGTAGATATCACCGACCATTTCGAATATGAGTTGTTGGTAGACAAGAAAAATTACATTTCAAGATCGGTTAGGACAAATATTAAAGCTAGTACGACCCTTATTTTTAACTACCTCGGTGTAAGAGGGATTTTAATATAGTGCACGCTTAAAATGAAGAGAATGCTCATGTGGAATTGAACTAACCAATGTTTTAAAAACCGGACCGGTAATCAAACCGAAAAAGCTAGTGGGTTGGGTCAATCTGGTTCAACCAGTGGGTTGACCAGTGGGTTAAATGTCTTTTGGGAAATGCTAAAACACTTAAATAACAATTAGTTGTATAGTAATTATACTGTCATAATGACAACAATCTAATGGTAGCTGAAATGGTATGAGGTTTGTTACTTTAGGGTCTTAGGTTCAAAACTCAGCAAGCTCATTTTTGTAAAATGTAAAAAATTATAACACTTTTAACTTTAAAAAAACCGGTTTAAAAATCGACTGGGTCACCTGGTTCACTGGTTCAACCGGCCGGGTCGACTGGTTCACATTTAAAAAGACAGTTTTTGAGAAAATTACTGGGTCAATGTTGACCCGAACCAGAAATTTGACTGGGTCACTGGTTCACTGGTTGAACCGGTCGGTCCGGTCCGGTTTTTAACACTGAAACCAACAACCTCCATGTACATGGGGAGGTACACATAACACCAACTCAACAAAGAGTAAAATGGTTATTTTTTTGCTATTAATTAGTGGCAACCCACAAAAAATATTATTTATTTTTTACTAATAATTAGTAGCAATTAGTGGCAATTAGTGGTAAATATCTAATTAATGGCAATTAGTGGCACCCTAAGAGGGTCTTTGGCAACTATAATTTAAAGTGCTTATGCTTCACATAGAAGCACTTCTACTTTTGAGAAGTCAAAAGTTAGGAGAAGTTTGTTTGGCAAAGTACTAACTTATAAGTAAATAAGTTAGCAGTTCGTTGGAGATCATTCATTTTTTAAGAGAGAAAAAGACAAATTTAATGCGCAACTTGAGGCAAAAGTAACTTCTCACAAATCAAAAGTAAATTTTTTTTGCTTTGGATAAAAGAAACTTTTCTACTTATATAAGGCATTTTGTTTTTATATTCCATATATGTTTTTCTACTTTTTTGACTTATATAAGTAGAAAAGTAACTTATTATTATGTTGCCAAACACTCTCTAAGTCAATTGGGCACCCTTAGACCCAAATTTAGTACTTGGCAAGTCTATGAGGTACCCCAACGCATCAAATAAACTCTTCAGTCATTAAATTGAGGTTGTTTTAATAGTATACATTTTAAATTGTTGACAGATGTCCACCAATCTACTTTTGAAGTGCGTGAATATACGACATTTTTAATGTAAATCAATTAGCATTATTAGCCGTTAATCCACTATTTTATCTATTTTTATTTTGTCGATAAAAATAATTTTGAATATCAACATAACATATTTTTCATGGCAAGTGCTATGGACACCTCAAACAAGCAAAAAAAGAATTTTTTGAGACTTGGGCAAGTACCATGGGCACCACAAACAACCAAACCCCTCCCTCTGATCCTTGATTTGGGACCTGAGCAAGGAGTTTGAGGGAAGAGGCAGAGAGTGTGCTGTGCGGCACAATCTATGCCGTACGACACACTTTTTGCCTCCTCCCATATTTTTCTATATTGAAATAGTATCAGTTCCGTAATTAGTTAAAAAATAGATCTTTATTTTTTAAAGTTACTATAATGGGTAAGATTTCAAATATATTAGTCGTTAATTTATTTTTCAAATATATTATTTTGTACTCTGGATTAATAAATAAATTGCATTATCTAAATGGGTATGATATTTTAAAGTTACTATAATAGGTAAGATTTCAATATTCAAGTTAAATACATATTTTTAAAATACAATAAAATTACACGAAACATAATTAGGGAATCTATTTTAAACCGAAAACTTAGTAATCTTCTTCCACCAATCTGTACTTGTAGTATTTAAAATTCTAATACTATATATCTAGCCTAATCCTGCATATGCAAAAAGAAAATTGTTGTTAGAAACATAAAAAGCCTTTGGGTGAATGCACATTTAAAAAAAAATTATTAAGCTTTCAAATATAAAAAAGAAAAATATCTTGATTTATAAAGAACGTAAAAGATTAAAAAAAAATTTATTATAGTTCAACCATAGGTGGTAGAATTTTTAGACTAAGTTTAACCACTTATGGTCGAAATTTTAGTAAAATTTCAACCACCTCTAGTCGAAATTTCACAAAAAGTCCATCCATGCGTGATCGAAATAAGTACAAAAATGAGATTTTTTATTTGAATCAAACACGTTTGAAAATAAAAATAGGTTATGAAACAGTTGTCATACCTCACTTTAGTTTGATTGAGAGCCTTTCATGGGATTTAATGATCCCAAACCTCATCAAATGCATTTTTGGATGATTTAGACTCCATTAATGGTATTTCTTTGACCTCATCTTTCTCCATTAAGTGGTTTAGAGAGAGAAAGTGAGGTTTGGTTGGAGCAATCCCTCTACCACTCCTAGTAAAAATGAGTTTACGTTAGATGAGAGGATTTTAGACTCAAAGCCCAATTAAAAATGCCACCCTCCAATCCAAATCAATTCCTCTATTAACATCACCCGTCATTAGTTAATGGAGAAACTTGACCCGGGTGAAAAAGCCCTAAAAAACCCTGGTCCATATATGGTTTACATGGGATGATCTAAGGGATGATATTATGGGAGAATATTTAGACCATGGGTTTAAACATCCCTAAAAAACCTTAGTTCATATAGGGCATACATGGGATGATCCAAGTGATATTTTTTGTTAAGATGTTTACCTCACAATAGAGATCATCCTCACAAAAAATTAATATTCTAAAACCTCTACTCCTATATGAACCGTTGTTCTGACTCATTTTTTTTCTAATTTTAACTCTAAGTAATTTGACTTTGTTTTAGGGATTTTTATAAAGAAAAAAAAACCCCTAAAAACAGGCTTCGTTTAATTTCTACCCCAACTAAAAATCGATTTTTAAATTTAGTCCAAAAATTGTTTGCATACGGATAGTATATATTATTTGCATATTGATTTGGGCTAAATTAAAATTAAAATTGTATGGGTGGAAACAGGAATTAGGGTTAAATCAAATAAAAGATTCAGGGTGGATCATAACGTTACAAGTCACAGGTTTGATGGACCACATATAAAAAATGCTAACCCTCACACTGATGCGTTCAGTCACTGATCGAATTAGAATAAGAGTGGGATTAAAACGAATCAGGATTAAGCATTTTTTTCTTTTTTCCTTTTTTTTTTTTTTTCTTTTTGTTTAAGCAGCATTTCTTTTTCTTGATTGCTCTCAAAGTTGATTGTCTGGTGGTTCAACCAAAAGTATGGGCCACGTGTAAGATATCCAATAACTGAAAAAGTGTTAATATTTTTACAACACGTGGCATTAGGATAACCACAATCATTAACGTCGGTCGGTCCGCCCGCCTAAGAAACTTCTCGCGGGTGCTATTTCGCCCACCCATTTTACAAGTCAATGCGACACTACGTCATATAAAGGTCAACCCTGCGTTCTTTTCAGCCGCAAAATACCCGACGGGTAGACGTAATGTCCACCCAGCCCACTGGCCCACTCGACCAAACAGCATTCAGTTCAGTAGGTTGTGTTTTTCTTTTGGTTCTTTCATGGGAATTTCTACAGGGGGCACTTTCTTGTAGGCCCATGAACCCGGAAACATCGATCCAATGATCCATTACCAGCTCATCTCTAAACCGGTCTATATTACAAGATGGACTGAGACCCGACTAGATAATGTTTGAAAGGAAATTTCAGGGGACAGGATAAAAATTATAGGAAACAGCAGTGTAGATTCACAGGGGCATTAGGGCTGCTGTTTGTTTTGGGAATTGATATTTCAACTCGAATTTTTACTAAATCAGCTCAAGGTTTGTTGGTTCTGTTTATCGGTTATGTGAAGGTAAGAGTACAATTATAAAATCATATATTGGCATTATAACAATCCTGTTTGGACCGACCAGTTTACAAAAAAATGATGCCCGATGTTTATGTGGCAGGGTGAGTCCCACTGTCATGTAGGTTGGAAATTCTTTTAAAACACTTTTAGGAGGGAAAAGTGGTGAGTCTCACTCTGCCACATAAGCATCGGACACCATTTTTATAAAATGATCAGTCCAAAATGTATTATTGTATAACCAAACATATCATTTTTATGAAATTCGTATTATTGATTCCGCAAAACTAACAAATAATTGGACTGGTACAATAAAATGTTGCGCCGAAATATCAAACTCCTTATTTTTTTTCTCAAAAAGTTAAGAGTCTAAATTGTCAATAGCAACAAATACCACTAGCAGTGTTTAAGTGGCGCATGACTTGATCAAGAGTTGAAAAAACTATTCAAATTAGCTAATTCGATTGAAATGAGTCAAATTGAAACACATAGTCAGATTCAGATGCCTATATATATGTTAAACGGTAATAAATCAACAGATGAAGCTGCTTTTGGGTGTGCAGGTCAAAAATCAATTGAAGTACCTGTCAAAAACCCCATAAAGAGTTACAGAGCAACAGAAGACGAAAGAGTTCATTTAACTTTCACGAGTCAATTTTGTAGGGTACAATAAGACATCAAAATTTGATCTCTTCAAATTCAGACGTCAAAAAAATTTGTTCTTAATCACCTATAGAAAAACGATATTCTGGAGCATATAATCTACCAGTCAACTAAGCAAAGCCAAGCAAACTAATTTGCACCCACCCAATTAGAGGTGGCAGCATGCCCTAATCCATTCATCTGTTAAACGCATCCATGGGTTTAATATATATAGTTGGCCCTAGCCATAATTCGTCTAATGGTTGAAATTTTTTTTACAAAATTAATTATAATAGTTGGGCCGCATCCGTTCTAAAACCCTAATTTTACATGGAGATGATCCAAGTGCTGATTCTAAAATTCATATAAATCATCTGCTCTGAAAATCAATCCATTAATTCTAAAATTCTTAAACTCTTCATCTTCTTATTGGTTCCAATTAACTTATGATGTGGTTATAAGTTTTAGAACATTCTGATTTTCAATGCGATGATATTCATGTGCTCAAGAAAAGTCAACCCTTTGTATACCCCGTAGGCCACTATACTTGACTGCACACGGGAAGCAATATAAATAGATCTTTATTGCTCACTTTTTCACTAAATTAATTAAGAGAGTGGATCGGTTTACATCATTTTTTTTACATCGTTATTCTTATATTGGTTGTGAGGCCCACTTAGAGATGAATCGGGGGTTAATTTTAAGTTCGGATATTCTTTTCATCATGTTGATCATCCTCACAAAAAATTAGCCCATTCTAAAGCTTGTAATCCTATCATCCGGTGATTAAAAATCACTGAAAATCAACGGTGTTTAAGTTATTCATTTTACCGTTGATTTCACTCTATGAATGATGGGGTTACAAATTTTAGAATGAGATAATTTTTGTGTGAAGATAATCAACCAAATGAAGAGAATATCCTAACTTAAAATTAGCTCCGGATTCATCTTTAGATAGGCCCCACAAGCCAATGTATATTTAATGTAAGAATAATGATATACTCCGATCGGCTCTCATTAATTAAACCCCAATGACCAAATCCCTATATCATGCCGTATATCATTGATTTTTTTGATAAGGTGATTTCAGCTATTCAACTTGAGAAGGGACTGAAAAAGGGGGAGATGGTTGAAGATGGAGTAAGAATGTTTGAGTAAAACTTAAACACAAGTGTAAACATCACAAAAAAAAAAAAAAAGAATGTGAAAGACTAATAATATATTAGGGAGTTGGTGTCACCAACCCTAACTCCACCCATTTAATTAGTGGCCAATTTAAGGTCAAGTTGTGTTTTACCACTTCTAAATCCAATGCTAAAGAATCAACTAATCGAATTCTAAATTCCCAGCAAACGCGTTGTGTCATAAGATTATCACACCAAACTTGAATTTATGATAAATTCATCGCATAGAAAGAGAATGCCCACTAACTTAAAATTTGGGCAGACAAAATAACACTCTTATGTACAGACAAAATAAAACTCCATCTAGGCATGTGCAAACATAGTCTTGTGATAAATTGACACATGGAGCAAAATTTATGTGAAAGATTTGATTTGCAATGGTGATGCTAGGTTTATCAAAAAATTTATAGATTTTTTTACTGAAGGCGGAATTTATGGTGGATGCACACTATTTTGAGATGGACGCGAATCACAAAAGTATGTGAAAAACAGTTCCACCATTAAATTAACATTTGTTAGAAAATTATGTAGAATTTTACTCAAAAGTTTAGCATTATCCAATTTGCAAACCAACTAACAAGAGTACAGAAGATTCACATCATATGGAGCTAACACACCTACTTCAAGTGTTCATCAGTTTGAATATCACCACTCGGCACTCTCCTATCACTCACTGCCTAAAAGGATAAAACTGTCAATTGGAAAAAGAAAAAAATACTTACATATAGACCTCGCAATATCAACCCTAACCCGCAAACCCGACCCTAACTCGACCCTAATAACCCGACCCTAACTCGACCTGCCAATTAAATGGGCCGAGTTAGGATTGGGGTTTTTCAACTCGCCAAAAAATAGGGCTGGTTTGTGTAACCCGCGAGCCAACCCGCCAAAGTAAGCATTAATTAGGATTTTGATAAAATTATTTTGATTCCACTCATTATCTCTATATAAAACCTTATTTAAGTCTTCATTAAAGCTCCATTTTAATTCCATTTGTTCTCTCTTAATTAAAACATAATTCTTCTCCCTCTTAATTAAAACTCAATTAGTAAAAATCAAAATAATTGAGAAGATTAATACAATTAGGATTATTAGAGTTAGGGTTAGGGTTAGAGTTACCAAGGTTAGGGCTAGGGTTGGAGAAATTGACCCGTTTAATAAATGGGCTAGGGTTAGGGTTGAGGCTTCTTAGCTCGAAAACCTGCCAACCCTAACCCTAATAACCCTAACCCTAGCCCGTTGCTAGGTCTACTTACATCCGTCAATTTAGAAGCTTTACATCATGGGCGTTTTTGGAATTTTTTAAATGGGCTTGGGCCTAACACTAAAGTTCTATATAAACGTGTAAGTTACTCATCACTAAAAGGAGAGGAGTCGGGAGAGAACTACCTAGAAGAGTCAGAAGACTACTCGCTACTATTACAAACAAGGAAAAAGTCATCTTTCATCTTTCTCTCTCTACCCCCTCTCTCTTTCTCTCTCTACTTTCTCTCTTCAGTTCTTCCTGCTCAAAATGTTGCAGTTCTTCTTCGCTGTGGCCTTCTCGGCCGTCCCTCTAACCCTATACGTACCTCCTGTAAGAAGCTTGAATCTATTTGTTGAAACCCTAGAAACACTTCTGCGGCAAACAACTGTTTATGCTAACAGAGTTTACCCTCGTTTTCGACATGCTTGTTTAAGGATCTTGGCTTCTGTTCATCGTCTCAGGAGGTAGATCATCGGATTTCAGATCTTCTTAATTTTTTGGGGTTTTTTTTAATATGTAACTTGTAATTTTGTTGAGAAATCTTTTTTTTTTTTTTTTTGGTTCCTCTGTTTTTGTTGTTGTTTGGAAACAAGGGTTATGGGTAGTTGCTGTTGTGGTGGTTTGGTAGTTTATATCATTAAACGAATCGATGTAAATGGATGGTTTTGTTTGGTAGGAATAATAATAATAATAATAATAATTCAGTGAATCTGAAGTTTAAAAATTTGTGTTGATTGTGAGATGGGTTTATGGATTTGATTTATTTTTTTCAGAAATTGGGAAAAAAACAAAAATTTATCTTAATTTTCCCCCCAAATTGGGGGTTTCTAATCAGAAAAGTTTGCTCCTTTTTTCTTTATTTCTTTGTTTTATTTTGGGTTTTCTTGAATTAGCAATTCTTCTCTCTCTCAAAAATCTCCCAGTTTTTTTTCTTTGTTGTTGAAGACTGGTTTTTGGAGATAATCTTTATTAATTCATTCATAATTGTATTTTGATGAGAGTTTTCTTTTTTGGGTTTCAATTTTGTTTCTGAAACTTTTTGTGTTCAAAATCTTACTTTTTATTTTGATTTTGAGAGTTTAGGGTATCAATAAAATGAATTCCTGAAGTTTGGATCTAAATTTGTTTCTGAAGTTCTTTGATTTTTTTGCTTTTTTTTTTCATGAGGGAAATGCATTGATTTTTTTTCTTTTTTTATCTGTTGATAATCTTATTTCGGCATTTTGGTTATATGATTTTGAGTTTTGGGCAGCACTGAACTGAATACTAATTTGGGTTCTTGAATAGTTTCCAAATGAAAAAAGAACTAAATTGGGGTTTTTTTTTCCTTATCTTCCAATTGTTAGGCTTTACAAGTGGAGTTTATCTATTCATCACCAATTTTTGGTTCATCATTGACTCATTTTCAGAGGAGTTCCCTAGCAACCGATATGTGGGTCCCACCAAAAATCACATCTCTTGGATAGGCTTTTTTAATGTGACAAGTTCTTCAAGCCCTTGCAAAGCAGTGCTGCTGTTTGGCCCTCCCATCTTACAAAACAAATGCCAGATGCTTATGTGGCATGGTGGGTCCCACTGCCACATAAATTGGAAACCCCCTCAAAACACTTTTGAGAGGGGAAAAGTGGTGGGTCCTACCCTGCCACATAAGCTTTCTGGCATTTGTTTTGTAAGATGGGAGGGCCAAAAAGCTTTATTGCTTGCAAAGTCTTTAGAAAAAATTTATTTATATTATTTTTTATTTTAAATTAAATTTTTTATTATCTAATTTGAGATAGAGCTCCTCTGAAACATAGAATTTTACAATAATAAATGTTCAATTAGAGATAAAGCAACATCAATTAATTAATGACACATAACAACAACTATTGATGCGGCACTCCATATGTTGACTTTGCCACATCATAAAAAAAATATGCATATTAAATAGACATGTTATTGACATTGTCTATGTGGGGCCTACATGTTTGGAGATGATCTAACGTATAAAAATAATCTACTTGCCATGTAGATCATCTTCTCCTAAAATCCATCATGCTCTAAAACTTCTAACCCCATTAAATGTTAGTTTAAAATTAATTGTATAAGTAGATGGCTCATAAATCATACAGTTTTTGCTTGAGTTGAAAGTTTTAGAATGATATGATTTTCGGAGAGGATGATCTATATGGTACGTATATATATATCGATCATCTTTACAAAAATATCCCTTAGATAATCTCCATATGGTCCTTACATTGACCTTGTCAATAAAATGTATATTTAAGCATGTCTCACGATCCTCACTATATATATATATATATAGATAGTATAGATAAGTAGTATAAATACATAAGAGAAAATTTATATTTTTAATATAATATATCTCTTCATCTATATTTGTGAAAGGGAGATTTTTTTTATTATAATGATGAAAAAGGAAAATTTGATATATGTTATAGATAAGTCAATAAAAATATAATAGTAATAATTCTCAATCTTATAGATACATTAGGCTATTTTGTGCTATATGATTAAAAGATCATCTTATCCTTATAAAAAATAGCTTCAGAGTCATTCTATGTGGGCCCATAATTAAATATAGTATTATAAAGAAATTAATGTAATTTAAATATAATTAAAGAAAATTAATAAGAATAAGACTATTTATGGTGCTTTAATTAGTAAGAAGGTAATTTAATTAGTATTTTTAATAATTTTGTCATATTAATTTGCAATGCCTACAGATAATCTGTAAATACGGATTAATTGATGAAATAGAAAAAAATTAAATTAAAATAAAATAATTCAACTAAACAAACACCCATCCATTTTTTTTTATAAGTACAAACACCCATATAGTACTGCAACAATAAAATTTTACACATAATTGGATGAATTTTTTTGTGAAGCTAATAGAATTCATTATTTTTTTTCACTCCTCAATAATCTGTGATGTAAATTAAAATCAAATGCTAAAAAAAGAAAAAAAATACGCTAAATCAAAGAATGTGTAACTAAAGAAAAATATACATAAAAGTTAATAGTAGGAGCACCAAGTACCAAATAAAGAAAGTGTAATACAATAAGGAGTACAATACATAAAATTACTCTCAAAGATCGAACTCTCTTACATCTCAATTTTTTAATTCCAAAGAAGTAAAATATGTGATAAAAAAAATAGACCATGTAAAGAAAGTATAATAGAATAAGTAGTACAATACACAAATTCTCTCCACAAATTCTCTTACATCTCAATTTTTTCATTCATGATACATAAATTTAAAAGGGACCAAAAAAAAAAAGATGAACGTAACCAAAGAAGTAAAACATATGATAAAGAAGAGAACAAAGAGAAAAATAAATTAATGTTTATTTCTAAAATAAATAAAAGAACTTGGCCAATGCATACCTGCGCTGGTAGATCTCATCCTCTGTCTTCAAACTTAACTATTTATGTGTATTTTTTTTACAATAAACGACTATCTATCAACAAAATTGGTAATTAAATGGGACGTTTTGAAATAATTTGGACAAAATAGAAAAATAAAATCATACCATAACAAAAAGATGGCTAGGGTGGAAGGTCTTTTAAGTTTTGTCGAATCTAAAAATAGATCAATGAAACTTTCGATGAAAATGGATTTTCTCTAACTAATAGCTCGTCCAAATTTTAATCTTTTGTAGTGAATGAGACCTACATTGGTAGAAAAAAATTAGATTAGTAAATATAGTATAAGAAAATAAAACTTTGTAGCTCAAAAAAATAAAGTAATCTTAGCTAAAAAAATATGTCTACTTATATGATGAACTATAAAAAGAGAGAATAACAATGTAATTTATGTGCATGAGTTACAATTCTAATTTTTAATGAGTAATTAGTGGCCAATTAAAAGGAATCAATAAAAAAGAGAGAATAAATTTTAGAGAGATAATTTATGAGAAATTTAAGTAGATGGAGATTTTATTTGATTAGCTTAATTAACATGATAAATGACTAATTAAAGAGAATTAAGATATTAGGAGAGAAACCTTGAGTGTGACACATCAGCCTTGAAAGCCTCAATGAGTGACACATCAGCGTTAGAGGTCTCAGAGCATGATACGTGGCGTTTGAAGAAAGAGATTAGAAAAAAAATTAGATTAGCAAATAAAGCATAAGAAAAATGAAACTTTGTAGCTCGAAAGACAAAGTAATCTTAGCTAGAAAAGTATGTCAATGTAATTTATATGCATGAGTTACAATTCTAATTTTTAATGAGTAATTAGTGGCTAATTAAAAGAAATCAATGAAAAAGAGAGAATAAATTCTAGAGAGATAATTTAGGAGAAATTTTAGTGGATAACAATTTTATTTGATTGATTTAATTAACATGATAAATGACTAATTAAAGAGAATTAATGAGAATTAGGATGTGAGGAAGTCTCAGAGCATGACATGTGGCGTTTGAAGGAGACTGGAAAGGAGTTTGGAAGAGAGGAGGGGAGGAGTTAAAAATACTATTGCGTAATAGGATGGGTTTTGTTGACCATGAGCTGACGGTGAAAGTTTTTTTGACCCAGGGTTTCTGCTATATATATATATAATATAATAGATTGGGTGACTAGATAATCAGTCACCCTTTTTTCTTCTGTTCTGCAAAATCTAAATTGCTTCCCCTATTTTCCTCAGAGAAATTATTTCCCCTATAAAACTTTTTCCAATGTTACAAGTTTTGAGGAAGTAAGATTTAAGGGAATGTTTAGGAACCAAGAACAAAAATAAGCCTAGAACTGGAAGACTGAAAACCACCCTCTACTACTGGTAAAAGCCAAAAGTAAAAAAATTAAAGAATGGAAAACAAATTTATATGTTAAAAAGTCTGAAAGTTTCAAGAGGTCAGATATATAGCCCCCTTATATCACCCAATAAAGACGACTCCATCCTGACCGTTGATTTTTTATTTTTCAATGGACACGACGACACATAGCGAGCTTTAAAATACTTTTGAGTCGGCTTATCTTCTTGGCTTGGCTAAATGCTTTCAGCTTTTTATCATCCCCTATCCATCACTATAACCATTCTTTCTCCTTTTTCTCTCTCTAGCTTACTACACCTCTGTCGTTAAAAATACATCTCACCCGATATATCCATCACCACCGCCACCACTGCCTTCATCACCACCGTCCCCAACAACCCAGATTCAAAAAAACAAAAAACTCAAAAACCCCACCGCCATAAAACTCAACTAGATCTGATCCAAAAAAAACCCCATTTTTTTATCCAGATTTTTTTTTCTGTGGACAACGAATGTTACTAATCGATCGAACTAATCAAACTTTATGAAGATATGGTCCATCAATCAAGAAGCAAAGATTAGAATCAACAAAACTTCGATGTGCCCTTTGTGTGAGGGAAATCAAAGGAAAAACTAATCCTAAGGGTCATTAACATAAATTTGGATATTTTTTTTGGGTTTACTGATCCAATCAATTCAACTAAAAAAATATATATCAAATTATCCTTAAAAATTACAGAGAAGAATACTAAAAAAATTTGAGTGTTCGATGATATTCATGGACAATTTGTAATTGAGGAACAGAAAACTTAATTATAGAGGTGAGAAGAAACCCAAAAATTAAAGCTAAGGTTATTAAAGATTTATATCCAAAAGGACCAAAACTCAAAAATCAATGAGAAAAAAACTCAACACTCTTTTGATAACAACTCCAAAAAATCAATCTTAAACCCACCAAACCCATTTGTAGCGGTAGATCTTACCGAAGATGTGAAGAACAGTGACAAATCCGATGAAGCAAAGGCTCATTACGAGGACGACAGTGGTAGTGATCTTTAGAATTTGCCGCCTGAGTCACCTCCTCCGCTATCGATCCTTCGCCACAGCGACGATCGTGCCTCGTGGTGCTGCTCCGATGGTACCCGAACGAGACGCCGTGGATGATGAAGCTTGAGACTGAGATGTCGCCATAGCTTGATGTGTGTTTAGAGAGAGGAAATTGGTTGGGCTAGATTTGTTTATAAAAGTGTGACATATCGGAAAAAAGGGGGTTCCTTTTGGTTTTAGATTTCAACTATTCATTTGGTTTGGTTTTAGATTTCAAGGTCGTTGATTGCCGCTCCTTCCAGATCTCGATCAATTCTCTAACTCACGGTGATTTTGGAGAAAATTTTTTTTCTCTGTAAAAGGTGTGTGATGGAGGGAGGAAGAGTTTTACCCGAGCCAAGAATATAAGTCGGCTCAAGTCATTTTTTGGCTTGCCACGTGTCAAGTACATCCACCATCCAGAAAACATAAAAACAATGGTCAGGATGGAGAGATCTTTATTGAGTGATATAAGGGGGGTATATATATCCTTGCTCAAGTTTCTATTGGTTATGGTGGTTGGTGAGGAATGTGGTGGTGATGACTAATGAGTGATGTAGACACCCTAATTTTGCCCACCTTCATTTATGGAATACTTTGAGATTCTCATTGATCACCCACAAAAATAACCCTAAATGGATTTCAAAATCAAGCCAAAAATAGCCCAAAACCAAAGCTCAAAACTAGCTTAAAACCTCACCCAAATTAAGCCCAAAAATGGCCCAAAGTCATTAAAAAAACAAAGCCCAAAAAAATAGCTCAAAACAGGCCCAAATGGCCCATTTGAGCTATTTAACCCATATTTTCTTTTTCTTTACTTTCCTTGCACTCCACTCTTTCTAATTCTCATAATTAATCCTTTTCACACTAAAAAACCACCTCCTTACTATTCCACCTAATTTCTTTTTTTAAATCAACATCCCTTTCACACTTCATATCAACCCCATTTCACACTTCAAATTAATCCCTTTCACACTACAAACCACCTCCTTACTATTCTTGGTGAAAGGCTATAAATAGAG
>MVGT01000187.1:486157-553918 GCA_002174775.1 Macleaya cordata | reverse complement strand
GGGTCCTGATTCCCTAAAAATCAGGTGGCGACTCCAAATCAATCAAAATCAATACTCTCAGAGAGAGATATAAAATGTATCTCCCTTAGTCAAAAAGCACAAGAGAGTTTGCACCTCATAAGCGTGGTTCGACCAAAAGTGCGGGTGCTACAAGTGATGATAAGGATGGAGAGATCTTTATTGAGTGATATAAGGGGGGTATATATATCCTTGCTCAAGTTTCAATTGGTTATGGTGGTTGGTGAGGAATGTAGTGGTGATGACTAATGAGTGATGATAGTGGGAGCGGCGTTGATGTCTTTTCATTTTGAAGAGGTGAACTTATTTTTTATGAAATCCGTAACTTATTACTGACGAGAATTGACCTCGGATTTTCCTCAATAATAGACACTACTAACTATGCTAACTAACATATGTAATGTTGTAATGTTGTTTCCTTGAGGATCGATATGCTACACAGATATGTAAAAGTTACGAAAAGTTAAGTTGTCTAATGTTAGTTCAGAGTAAAAGTTGTTTAATGTTAGTTCAGAGTAAAAAAAATTTATGATGTATTTTAACTTATATGAATACGTTAGTAAGGTGGTGCTTGCTTTTTAGGTGTTTTGAATCTCCCTCGTCTAAATTGTCTAATGAGCCCAGTGGCGGAGCCACGCTGAGACTTGAGGGGGCCATGGCACCTCAGCCCATTGCATTATCCCATGTATTATAGTATAAAGATTATCAATTTTCACATAAGTACAAATTTTGCACTTCGTCCCTCAAAAAAAAATACCTGCTCATAAGAGGGTTTTATATTTTAACCCTCTTACCTTGGAATCCCTGCTCAGACTTTCATCTAATTCAACTTTGGGTTTTGTTAATTTGTGCCCAAGGGCACTTGATAAGGTTATTTTTGAATGATTTTTTTTTTTTTTGCAAGTTAGAGATCTTAAAATAAGTTGATTTTTTTATAGGGATAATATTATCATCATTTATATGAATTTCACAAAAAATCAACTCAATTGGAGATCTCTAATATTTTAAACAAATCACTTTAAATGTCAACCGTTTATTCACACTATTAAAGTCTATAATCTCTAGATTAAGTATTCGTGGTGTTTGAGCTGATTATTTTAGATATGATCCAAATAGTAAACATAACACACATATAAAAGAATCAGTCAATTTGAACAATTCTAAAGAACTAAATAAAACAGAGAACCTTAAAGCTTAACATATGCCCTAAGGGCACACGTTCACAAAATCCTTCAACTTTAGCAGAATATTTTTTACCTTTGAATCTGATTTTTTTTTCAGGTCTACGGGTTAGAGCATCTCCCATGCTAATGTGAATGTAGTAAAATAAGACTGCCACGCAGGATAAATAAACATTCTCTTTAAAAAAACCTTCTTCAATTCTAATGTGAATAAAGTATGTGATGCTGATTTTGCTGTAGTTAGAATAGACATTGTGAAGAAGAATATCTACTTTTAGACATTCATTTTCACAATGTCTTACCGTCCACATCAATAAATTTTTCCCTCTAAAATTTTTAATTACTTTTTAAACAAAATAAATTAGACCCATTCGAAACTTAAGCTCTATATAAATTAAAAAGTCATCCTTAAACATTTGCATTGGAGATACATTTTCTTCAACGATGTCTATTGTGAAGATTTTATCTTTATGCAGATTAGACATTGTCTTATAAAATATGTCACGTAGATAAAACATTTGCATTAGAAATGCTTTAGGGTAAAAAAAAGCCCAAACTTTTTGAAGCAACGCAGACTTCAATTTAAAAATCGATAATCTCGTACTATGTTCACTTATGTAAAAAAAGTTACTTCTCTTTTGTTTCTAGGTACCACGAGTGAAGGAAAAATTCCTTCAAAAAACACCTAATTTGGATATTTTAAATGTTGCCCCAGTTGAAGCTTGCAATAATTGTAAACGTGGATAAGACATTTGCATTGGATATTTGATTATACACTTTTGTCCTTCAGTTTGCTGGTAAACGTTTGTCATGTTAAACTACTATATCTATCTGTTGTTTTATACTGTTTACGTGTAAAATAAAGCAGTGTGTAGGCTTCTTTACTGTTTTTTTTAATATTAAACCAAACCATTAATTAATTTTTCTTTCTTAATAAAATATTATATTTATGGGTGAATGAATGCAAACTTGTAGAATGCTCTTTCTTTACATTTTTCTAAGGGTCCCGTTAACGTGTGCCCTAAGGGCACACGATAAGGTTGTTTTTGAAGGAGTTTTTTGCTAGTTAGAGGTCTTCAAATCAGCTGAATTTTTATAGACATAATATTATCATTATTTATAAGATATCTACAAAAAATCAGCTTAATCAGAAATTTCTAACCCTCTAAACAAATCACTTTAAATGTCAGCCGTTCATTCACACTATTAAAGTTAAAATTAAGTATTTGTGGTGCTAGAGGGTGTTAGAGGTCTTGGATTGAGCTGATTTTTTTAGATATGATCCAAATATATAAGTAACATACATATCCAAAAATCAGTCCATTTAGACAAACTTAAGAAACTAAACAAACTACAAAACCTAAAAGCTTAACAAAATCCTTTTTCTAAATATCTTAGCTCCTTGTACTGGTTTGACTTGGGATACGTCATACGTGTAGTCCAAGTAGATACAAATTCTCGGAAAGTCTCTAGATTTTGTTAATGTGTGCCCATAGGGCACTTGTTAAGGTTGAAAGGTTTGTAGTTTGTTTAATTCCTTAGTATTGTCTAATTGAGTTAATTTTTTTTTATAAGTATGTTACTTTAACTATTTAGATCATATAAAAAAATCAATTCAATCGGAGACTTGTAACACTACGAACACTTAATCTAGATTTTAAAAATGTGAATGAACAGTTAACATTTAAAATGATTTATTTAGAGAATTATAAATCTTAAAATTAATTGATTTTTTGTGAACATCATATAAAAGATGAGAATATTACATCTATAAAAAATCAATTGATTTAAAAACCTCTAACTTATAAAAATATTCTAACCAAAATAACCTTATCGTCTGCCCCTTTGAATCTTAATTATTCACATGTGTGGAATAGAGTACAAACTAGAACGAACACCTAGGTTAAGATTTGCGAAATACAGTTGTTACTGTTATAAATACGTGAAGCAACGGAAATCCTTATAAAAGCAATCATAATTTTTTTGATAAAATATTTAAAGTTTTTAATTACAATTACATTCATTTCTTTTTCAAACAGGGCTAGGCAAAAAGATTATCCGAGGTCAATCTTAATTCCATATATTGGTGATATGCTGATTATGAATAGCTCTATCTTTTTTTTTTGTTTATTATTATTATTACTATTATTTTTCTATATATAGGACATGGCACTGATTCAAAAAAAGGACAGGGCGCGTGTAAATCCCTTTATCTTCATTTTTCGAAGAAGTGTTATTATTGTCACTTTCACTTTTGATCAATTCTAGCCTATGTAGTTTTTTTTTTTTTTTTTGTTTTTCATAAATCTACCCAAAATGATAACTTTCTCTGTTTCGTTGCCTCTGCTCTCTTTCAAGTAAAACTCTAGACTTTTCTAGATTTCTCAATNCTCTATCTTTTTTTTTTGTTTATTATTATTATTACTATTATTTTTCTATATATAGGACATGGCACTGATTCAAAAAAAGGACAGGGCGCGTGTAAACGAGAGTTTTTGATCGTTTTTCAAGAAAGTTGTTATTGCCACTTTCACTTTTGATTAAGTGTAACCTAGGTAGTTTTTTTTTTAGTTTTTCATAAATCTACCCAAAATGATAACTTTCTCTGTTTCGTTGCCTCTGCTCTCTTTCAAGTAAAACTCTAGACTTTTCTAGATTTCTCAATTGATGATCTTCCTTCAATTCTTTTTAAATGGATTTTTCATTTGGTTAACGATTGTTGTGGATTTGGTGGGTCTAATTTCTAATTTCATAAATGAACTAGTTTGTTTTGTTTCTTAAGTGCTAATGGAACTTTAGGTTATTGTTGTGAACACTTGTATCCGTCATCTTCTTTTGAGAAGGTGTCAACCTCTTCTTCTTCTCTCTATTCTCTCTAGTAAGAGGAAGTGATGCTGGTGGTGGTAGGTGGTGGTAGTCGAAGGTAGTAGTGAAAGGGTTTTAACTAAGAAAAGGGGAGGTCACTACCTAACAAATTTTGGGCGGATTAATGAAAAACTAAAAAAAAAAAAACCTAGGCTACAACCAATAAAAATAAGTGGCAATAAAAACTCTCTTTCAGAACGGTACAAGAAAGTGGGACTAAAGTTTATAAACAAAAGTGTTATATTTTGTCTATACAAGTTCACTATATGAAAATATTTTATCTTCGCTTCCTAGATATGATAGATCAGGTTTGTTTGTCTAAATAAAAATAGATCGAATATAGTATATAAGAGCCTCTTTAGTGCAAATGTGCTTAGTTGAAATTTATTGTGCCATGTAAGAAAAACACCAATTGAAACCCAAAAAATTTCCCCAATGCAAATATTATGACTGTGGCATGGGTTTGGCAATACATTATCTAGTACCCATCATTTTGTCGCACTTGGATAGTGGAAAAATATGAAGTTTTATCGTTGTTTGGGATTGTCCAAATGAGTAAAAAACCATTGTTCTCGAGAAAAAGGGCCCGTTTGGTTCTCGATTGGAAAACTTGTTTTCAAAAACTAATTTACACCTAAACTAATTATAATATGCATTTTGTACTACATCTAAAACTGTTTTAGGATTTACAATAAAATCATGTATGATTTTACAAAATAAAAAAATGTTGTTTTCTTTGTACTCAATGAAATCATTTAGGATGTTATAGTAAAACTAAAAAAATAGTTTTAGATGTGATACAAAATGTAGTTAATTTAGATGTAAATTAGTTTTTGAAAACAAATTTTTCAATCGCGAACCAAAC
The DNA here is from genome assembly GCA_002174775.1 of Macleaya cordata. Lineage (NCBI taxonomy): Eukaryota > Viridiplantae > Streptophyta > Magnoliopsida > Ranunculales > Papaveraceae > Macleaya > Macleaya cordata. The sequence goes on along the minus strand of MVGT01000187.1, from coordinate 548,989 downwards.
GGGCCCTAACTTTCCTTGTTTAATATAAAAATTCATTCCAATATACCGGAATTAAAATTGCTTTTTAGATTGGTTAGGAAAACTAAAATACCTTTTAACCTAATTATGAGTGGTGCCATTTTACTTCCACTTCACTTTTTCTCCATTAATATTCTATTTATTATCACACTTCGTTTACACCAGCTTGTGAGATCACTTATTTATCGTAATTCAAACACAATTAAAGTGAAATAATATGAGAAAACTACAAATTTTCTCATTTCATTCAAACACTCAATAACCAAAGATCGTAAATTTATTTTGATAAAATGCTTTATATAATAAACTCCCTAACCAAACATACTCTAGCTAATGAAATTAGGATTTTCTAATGATGGATGAAAAACAACCAGATGGAAAGAAAGAGAAAGAGCTCTTTAGAGTGAAAAAAAAAGGAGAGAGAAAGAAAGACTAAAGAGAGAAATGAAAGGAAGGTTGCACAATAATTTGATGATCAATGCAATCATCTATTAATCGCCGCAGTCATCCCTTCATTGTTGTGGTCCCCTTCATTGTTGTGGTCTTTTGTCATGTGATGTTTGGTTCATCTCTCCACTAAAAATATGCTAATTAGTGAAAAGTTTATAGTCTGTTTGGACAAGGGATTTTAGGGAGGGATTTTGTGGGGACCAGAGATTTTAAGGAAAAATATAACCTGGTCCCCACAAAATCCCTCCCCCAAATCCCTTATCCAAACAGACTATTAATGAATTTGTAGGTTAAGAAATCCCATTAATACACCTTCAATCCATAAATTAAAATATCCCATTAAATTTGTCCTAAAAATGCATTCTCATGGTATTTTAAAAAAATTGAAAGTCCAGTTAAAAAAAGGGATTCAAATGGATTTTTTTTTTTTTAAATAACCTTTGAAAGATCAAGGGGTGTAGATTTCTTTTTATTAAAAAATGGGTAGGGCCAAGAAATTCCATGTAAAAATCGAAACCCTCGTCCATTTATTCTAATCACACAAGTTGCTCCCCTCGATAATATCGTAAAAGGCTAGGGATGTTTCCACACAATTAATTGCTATATTTCACATAATTTTTGAAAATGAAATGTGGGCAATTTATAACTGCCAAATCAGTTTTGTTGAACATAATAGACAAATCATTTTGTATTCTCGGTGTTATAGAACCAACAAAACAAATTTAAGTTGTATGTATTACCTTATTTTAGAACAAATTATTTGAAAATATCATGGGTAAAAATGGAAATTTAGTTCTCAATTGTAGTCATCTAAATATATTTGAAAATTTGGAAAATTTCTTCCATTATCTTATGGTTTGTTTGGATGAGAGATTTTAAGTAAGGATTTTGTCCATACCAAACAGTTGGTGGAAACTACTTAGAAATCTATTAATTAAATTGGGTTAAATAGTAAATACCACCCAAACCCCAAAACCCCTTATAGTTTCTCTCTCCTCTTCCTCTCTCATTCGCCCTTTTTCTCTCCGTCTGTCCACCAGCAGCCCAAAGAAAGCACGACCAGCAGGCAGCATCCCTCTCTCTCCCCGTATCTCAATCAGGAGCCCTAGAAAAACGCTCAATCACCGCCGCTTCAGACGCTCGTTCTGCCCAAAAAAACGCCATTCATCATCTCCAATAGGTATGCTAGGTTTTGGCCAGAAAACCCTTTTTCTTGTTTACCATATTCATCCTTCATTTCCTTAGAAACCATATTTGTCTACCTCATTGTGGAACTAATACTTTTTAATTTAATTCCAAACCAAATCCAAAAGATATAAAGGGTTTAAAAGACATTCACTATCTGCACCAGGTCTGCTAGGGTTTTGGGCAAAAACCCCCTCTTCATGTACTTGAATGTTCCTACATTACTTTGTTAGATTACAAAATTGGGTTTGGAAATTGGCATTTTTACTAAAATTTCCATACAAAATAATCTAGCTATCTCATTCTGAAAATTAATACACATTGTACAATCAATTTGGTTTCAATTAAGTTTTGGTTAATCAATTTGGTTTCAATTAAATAATCTAGCTATCCCAACTTAAGATCACTTGCAACAGACGTACACAAAAGGTTATATATATAGCCCCATAAAAAATGGAACAAAACTATTAATTTAATCCAAACTTGCCCATGTTTGCAAGGGCATACAAACTAGTAATTAGTTAAAACTTAAAACTTTTACAAATCAAAGCTTCCACCACTAATGAGCTTGCAGTAGATTTACGTCCTTTATGTCTGTAGGTTGGTGAATCTCCCTCTACTTGTATGTATTAAGTTTATTTTTAATTTAACAACAAGAGACTAAAAAAAGAACCCAAAATGAATATTTGTATTTTTGGATATATATGTTCTTGATTTTCTTCATATTAAACTATAATAATAATAATACTAATTATTATTATTATTATCATTATTATTTATTATTATTATTGTTGTTGTTGTTGTTTTTTTATATTATTATTATTATTGTTATATTATTATTATTATTGTTATTATTATTATTTTTTGTTATTATTCTTTCGCAGGATGAGTTCTAAATGTAAGGATATATTGAAGACAGTCGAGAGTTTACACTTTCCTGCTAGAATATCCTCTTTGTCCCATATTAAGTTGATTGATGTTATTAAAGAAAACTTAGATGATCAACAATTAAATGTGATTAAAAGTAGTTGTATCGGGCATCTACTAGAGATGCCTTGTCGCCAATTCTGTGGAACTATTGTTCATTGTTTGCTATTGAGAGAGATTTTTAGCCCTAATATGAACGAAGAACATGAAATGAAGATTCTAATAGGAAGAAAAATTATCCGGTTCTCCGAACAAGAGTTTGCATTAATGACGGGGCTTAGTTTTAAAGGAAGCGACAATTTGGTATACCCATTGAATAATTCGTCGCGACTTGTGGAACACTATTTTAAGGCATCGAAAGCTATTACTTTGGCTAATTTAGAGAAACGATTTGTAGATTGCAAACATAACAACGATAAAGTAAAGTTAGGATTGGTTTTACTTGTTGAGGGAGTACTATTAGGCAAACAAAAAAAAGCTTGTATCAATGTGAATTTCTTGCAACTGGTAGAAGACTTTAGCAAATTCAACAAGTATCCTTGGGGAAAGGTGTCATATGATCGAACTATGAGTTTTCTCACAAATGCATTGAAGGATCGTGCCACCAAGTACTCTGTGAAAAAACAAGCAAAGATTGGTTATGACTGTGAGAGTTACAAATTAGGAGGATTTCCATACGCTTTTCAGGTATAACCCTAGTTTTTTTCTTGTCAATGTTTAAATTGGTTTCTTCGATAGTATAAGTATTAATTAATGAAAGTTTGATATTCAATATGTAGGTTTGGGCTTTTGAAAGCATCCCCATGCTTAAGGATGTATATGCTAGAATGGTCAACTGCAACAAATGCCCGCGTATTTTGCACTGGAGATTCAAGAATTCAGGAACTTATAAACAAATTCAAGAAGCCTTAGGGTTTGATCAGGTGACATATATTTATAACATCTATGTTTTATGTTCTTGATTTTAATTTAGAATTATACTTTAGTAAAAGTTTGTACATGATCTTATCATTTGTAATTTACTTGTTCGTAGTTAAAGGTGTTGTCGCTTATTCAGCCCACTGTGGAGGAAAAAAAACAACATTACATGAAATGCTTTTTATTTGCGGATGAGAAGGATGACATTGATGATCAAATACCTCAATGGGTATTAGATGATCAAATACCTGCTCAACTTCCACCTCTCTGGCAGGGCAATCAAGTTAGGAGGAAGCCCACAATCTCAAAACATATGCTTCCTAGTAACAAGCGCAAGAAGGTTGATGCAAAGGCTTCAACATTTGATCCATTACGACCAATCCCCCTTGACGATTTCAATGCTTTGTTTCAATATATAAATAATTGGACGGCGAAAATGTAAGTCCTTTTGAATTTTTTTCCTCTAAGTTATGCTCCTTAGGCCCTACTTGGTTTCGATATCGCCAAAAATGTTTCTGCTACAAACTTTAGGGCAACTTTTAAACAATTGGGTGCTTGGTAGGCTCACGGTAAATAACACTTACTGGGAATGTTTACCATGGGCCCACCTCATTGAGGCTAAAACTGGTGCGAACGTTTCCAATAAACTTTGCAACAGGTTAGGGTTAGGGTTGACCTTAGGTGGGTTGACAGGTCAAGATTGGTTAACCCTAAACTTGAGTCAGTTTTTCAAACCCTAATCTTGACTAATTTGATATTTTTCCATATGAACAAGAAAATGGGTTTGGGTCGACCCTAACCCTAACCCTAACGAGATTCTTGAGTAACGGGTCAGGAATGCTCAACCCTAACTCTAACTTATTTACCAACAGGTCGAGTTAGGGTAGGGTTTGGTGGGTCGGGTTAGGGTAGGGTTGGCAGGTCACGAACACACAGATCAGTTTGCCAGGTCTAGTTCCTAGTGCTAAAAAGTGCGGCGAACGTTTGCATCCCTCTCTTACTATTCGATTTTGCTGAAGTGATGAAGCTTTTGGTTCTGATAAAAAAGAAGAAACCACTGTTACCTCTCTCTCACTCTCTCCAAAAAGCTGTCCTATGCTTCCACACCAAAACTTGTCTTTCATTCTCTTCTTCATCAAATGCTACTTGGAGGTACTGTGAAATTAATCAATCTCTGGTTCTCTTCTCTATTCACATGGATAGTACATTCATTTCTTAGTTGAAATTTTATGACAAGGTTGATTTGGGTTTTATTTTGTTTTGATGGAGTCTTTGGTTAAAAGTTGTGAGGATGAAATATGGAAGGTTTGAGATGAAAAGTTCTTTCAAAAACTCTTCCAGAAATTTTAGAAATTATGGATTTCTTTGTTAGGGATCTGGTTCTTGGATGTGTGTTTTGATATCAAATTTTAGTTCCAAAAGCTAAATTTCTTAATTTTCATAAATCCCAAATTTCTCTGGGTTTTGGTTAATCTAAGAATTTAATTTTTTTGATCAGCATTGTGGATTTTTTATTATGTTTTTCCAATAAAAAGTAGGGTTCTGGTTTCAAAATCTGAAATTTTCATTGTGATTTTTCTATTCAAAATTAGGGTTGGATTTCCAATTCTAAAAGTTATGTTGTGGAATTTGGATTAATTATAGAATTTTAAATTTATCTTTAAGAAATCTGAATTTCGTTTTTGTGAAATTCTTTGGGTTTGAAAATTCAGAATTTAAAGTTGAATTCTCAAATCCAATTGTTATTTATCATTTGATGATCAAGTTCAAGATTGTATTTACACCGAATTTTGTGAACATACCAAGCAGCAGTAAGCATCTGCACAAAATTTGCGTTGAGATACGAAGCGCTAATCATATTATTTACAGTAGGAAGTTTCGCTGTGGTAAACATTTGCTAACCACAGAGGTTTGCAGTATACCAAGCAGGGCCTTAGATTCAAGTGTTTATAAGTGTACTTTAACTCACTGATATTATTATTTTGGTTTTGCAGTGGAAGAATTGATGTTGGAGTATATGATGCGGATAATACATTTTTTGCTGATTTAGTGAAAGCCGACTCTTGGCTATCAGACATTGTAAGGAACATCTTAACTCTTCAATTTTGACGAAGCCCTAAACCGATACTCTTATAAAAAAAAGATCAATTTTAACGAAAGTTCCATCAATTTATCATTATCTCCTTAAAGCTTCTTTTTTTTTTTTAATATCATACAGCATATGGACGCTGCATTGTATCATATGTGCAATAGGAGCGCTAAATATCCTAATTTAGTTGGACAAAGATGGACTACAACAGATTGCTTGTGGATGGTATGGTTGTTTTTCTTTTTTTCTCTTCAAATGTATCTTTGTAACTAGTAGGTAACAATATTAACCCTTTCTAGGGTTTTTCTTTGCATGGTAGCAAAAAATTACAGGACAATATAACACTTTAAAGAGCAAGAAAAATGGAGGTGTAGAGGAAGATGTTGGTTACTTTGTACAATATGTACACGGTGCACATCTTAAATTTGCTAAATCATGGATATCAGTCGACAAGGTATACGTACCAGTAAATGTTAAAAGCTCACATTGGATTGCAGTTGAGATAGATCTTGTGAACAAAGTATTGAAGGTGTATGATTCAATGATATCCTCACGCCATAAACTTGCAATCGAAATGACATTGAAATCTCTTACTACTCTTTTGCCAATCATATTTGAATCTTCGGCTTTCTACGAAATGAGAAATGAATTATATGAAAGTAAATCACGCCCATGGACTATCGAACGAGTCGTTGAGGGAATCCCTCAACAAAAAAATGGGTACGTACTTAATTATAATTTTAATTTGATGTTGAGGTCGAAAGGATGTATGTTGTCTTGTGTAAATTATAATTTTGGGTTATATGTTTATTTGCAGGAATGATTGTGGCATGTTTGCATTGAAGTTTATTGAGTTTTTGAGCTCAGGAATCCCTTTGTCAACATGCAGACAAGAGTATATGGAGTTCTTCAGGCAGAAGCTAGCTGTCGATTTGTTCAAGGGGTCGTTGTTATGATCGATGTATAATCTGTAAATATGCTAACTATGAGATTTGGATTGGAAGTGATGATTTTTAATTTTTTTTAGGGTTGGCCTTGATAATTTAGAGGGCGGACTCACAAAATGTGGCTCCATTTGTATTCACATGAACAAATTTGACAAATATTAAAAAAAATTTCATTAAATTATAATAACAAGAAACCATTACATTTCTTACTTTACTTTGGTGTTTTGAACTTGTAATAACTGAAAATGAAGAAGAAAAGGAAGAAATGGCTTATATTATTGCTAAAGCATCATCTTTCGTAGGTAGTGTCGGAGCTACATTGAGGCCTGTGGGAGCTATGGTTCCCACCCTCTTTAATCCGCCCTTGCCTACGTGCTCCTACTTATTATTGCGCTTTGTTTATACTTGCTTGTGTGTCTATGTTGATCAACATGTGTCCATTTACTCGTGTAAATGGGATCATTTCTATGTGTGTCCATTTACTCGTGTAAATGGGGTGTAAGGGTTACTAGTGTAAATGGGGTGTAAGGATAAGTATAATGTTAATAGAGAAAAAGTATGATGCTATGCATATGATGTGTTTTTTTTTTTTTGCTAGGTAAGCAAGAATATATTAATCAGAGAAAAAAATGTACAGAAAAGAGCCAAGGCTCAAAGGAAAGAAACAAGGAACAACAAGCAATCCCAACCTCCCACATCACAGGCAGGCAAGGCATCCCAACAAAGATGGCACCCCCGGCTGCAACAAATAAATGTGGGAAAGGTCATGAGAATCTGAAATAGAAGGAATCCAGGTTTTCGACGGCTAGGAAGCTAGGCCTATCATCATAACAGTCCTTAGTTCTCAGGGTAAGGGCAGCACCCCTTTTGGACAAAGTATCCGCAGTAAAATTGGTCTCTCTATATACCGAGGAGAATTTGATGGTCAAATTTCTTTTAACATTTTTCCAAGGATGAACCAGGGAACTTTATCTTCAGCAAAACGTTTGATTTCGATGATAGAGAATTTCGTTTCTAATGTAAGTGTGTCCATATAAATAACCATTATTTGTAAAAAAAAAAAAAAAAAAAAAAAAAAAAAAAAAAAAACGGGGCTGATGTATTGGAATGTTGTGGGGACCAATCTTGACCGTACGATGATGGTTACTGATTTGGTCCCCTCTCACTCAATCCAAAATAAGAGCTCCAAATATAAAATAAATTCATCCACAGTTCATTCCCAACATTTTTCTCAAGCTTTCGTACCAATTTGGTAATACATCCCTGTTTGATTTAGATGGATATATTGTCTCAATCTTATAAATATATTAAATAAAGATCTTTATTAATAATTCAGCATACGATAAAAATTTGAGATGACAAAAATAAGAGTACAGTATGATTTCAAAGATTTATAAGATGGTCAGACATTCGGCATACGAGAAATATTTGATTCGTATTTAATATATTCCATCCATAAAAATTCAAGATTAAAAATTTGGCACACATATATAGGTATAGGCATGCTTCTTTTTTTTCCTTTCAAAAATACGAAAATCTATGTATATTAAATATAATTATTGATTGCTAATAAGAGTTAGGATCGGCAACTAAGATTTTACAGCCAAGACGGAGACAAGGTTTTTGTGATCGCCAAGTCTAATTTCAATTAATCTATCTATTTATAAATAAGTTGGTTCTGATTCTAGTACTCAAATAGTTGGAACTAAAACTTGGAATATCGGTTCTGGTTCTACAGAATTCAATTATTAATATACAAAAAATAATCAGAAATGGAACGGTGGGGCTTATAAGATATACTAACAACTCAAGTTCCTAAATATATGCAGAAAAGACAAATTAAAGAAAATATTTTAAAAATAAATAACTTAAAAATTCATTTTGACCACTCAATTATATGATTTTAATTTCTAACAAAACATAAGATAGTACAAACGTGTTGGGCCACTCAAACGTGAGCTTCTGTGGCACCACCTCACTTCAAATTAAATTTGTGAGAAAAAAGATTCCACTCGTAATTTAAAAAAAAAAANATCACAGGCAGGCAAGGCATCCCAACAAAGATGGCACCCCCGGCTGCAACAAATAAATGTGGGAAAGGTCATGAGAATCTGAAATAGAAGGAATCCGGGTTTTCGAAGGCTAAGAAGCTAGGCCTATCATCATAACAGTCCTTAGTTCCCAGGGTAAGGGCAGCACCCCTTTTGGACAAAGTATCCACAGCAAAATTGGTCTCTCTATATACCGAGGAGAATTTGATGGTCAAATTTCTTTTAACATTTTTCCATCTCGGAAGGATGAACCAGGGAACTTTATCTTCAGCAAAACGATTGATAGCAGATTGAGAATCTGATGTGACCCATATGTTAGACCAACCCCGAGATGAAGCCCATTCCAAACCCAAGATAATAGCTAGAATTTTAGCCACAAAATTGGTACAGATACCCAATCCCACCGACATCGCGCCAATAGTGTTACCTGCATGATCACGAATGATCACACCTGCTCCACCTGGACCTGGGTTTCCACTAGAGCAACCATCACACCCAAGTTTCACTTGGTTGAAGTCTGGAAGGAACCAGAAGCATTGCAAGACTCTTGTGGCTTTAACAGGTCTAGGGGTGATTTTCAGGGAATTGAAGATCATAAGGTCCTCCACCCTGTTATGCATAAAACTTTTCATTAGAGTCGCACATTCAAAGAATTTTGCTAAGATCTTACTCTTTACTCGATGGGAAGAAGCAGGCACATTTTTAAAGATGCATCTATTTCATTGATGCCAGATTTCTGTGAGAGCATTAGTTATAGCAACAACCCCAAAGGTCTTGTATGGCAGCAATCCTAGACGTAGCATGAGCAGTTATCGAATGAAGACTGTAGACTTGGTTGTTCCCTTGGAAGCCAAAAAGGTCGTGGATCCAGGACCAAATGTTGGCAGAGAAGGGGCAGGTCTAGAATAGGTGAGAGTCGTCCTCAGTATGCTTTAGGCAGAGGGAGCATCTAGAGGTTAAAGGGATACCTCTATCTTGGAGTCTTTTCTCAGTTGCACAGCAGCCTGAAAGGATTTTCCATGCATTGGCACTTCGGCTTGGGTGGATACATTGCCTCCATATCCAGTTTGACCAAGGGACCTTAGGAAATTTATCCCGAGTAAGCTGAATGCCATTAGCAACTGTATAACAACCATCAAGGCTTGGCTTCCACACTCTGACATCCTCACCCAAGGTAGGAGGTGGGATGGTAGAGATATTGATATTGGCAAGGCTGAACGTGCACTACAAAAAAAGTGAGTTTTAGGGACAGAACATTAGGGACGATTTTTAGAACTATCCCTGATAAGTACATTATTGGGGACAGTTTATTTTGTTCCATCCCTAATAACTGGCTTTTAGGGATGGTTTGGTCAAATTTCGTCCCTAATAAATGATTATTTGGGACAGCTTTGGCCGTCATGGACGGTCCTTAGGTATTAGCTTTTGTAACCGTGGAAATGATCTTGTAGGGACGGCCTAAAAAATTGTCCCCAATACCGCATTTTGGGACGATTTAGCGATATTATTTTCGTCCCTACTGTGAAAATTAGATGGCGCGTAAACTTTCCCTCACCTTATTTTCACGAAAATATTTTGAACGGAAATATTTTACAATTTGGGACGAATCTGCCGTCGGGAGAAATTTTGTTTTTTCTAAATCAGTTGTGCCCTAGACCTTATTGAGGACTTCTCTCTCCCACTCTCTGAAAACTTCTTCCTCTCAAAGCTCTCCACCACCGCCTGCACACTATTTTCGAGAGAAATCGTCTACCAATTCTGTCGTGCACACCATTACCATCTCTAAGGCAGGTAACCCTCTCTCTCTCTCTCTCTCTTGTTCTCTTTCTCTTGAGATCTCTCTGCTCTTCTCCCTGCTCTCTCTCTCTCTCTCAAATCTCTCTATGTTCTCGCTCTGTCGAGCTTTTCTGTGCCTCTCTCCTTCTCCGTTTCTCTCTTAATCTCAGATCTAACTGTTTTTTGTTTTTTGTTTTTTTTTTCGTTTCTTGCAGCAGAAAGCTAGGTTTTCTGGAGAAAATTTCCGTCGAGAGAGAAATTGTTCCACTACCATCATTGTCTTGTTCACCACCACTGCCGCAGGTAAAACCCTATCTCTCTCTCTCGATCTCTCTCACTTTACAGGTTATGTTCTCGGAGGTTCAAAGCTCCGAGCATTACGAATTTTGATCTCGCAGGTTCCCCTTCACTGCCACCATTGTCGCAATAGAACCTCCATGGTGCTCTCTCCAAGGTAAAAAAAAAAAACAATCTCTCTCTCTGTAAGCTCTCTGTTTTTCTGTCTCTCTGTCTCTTCCTCTGGTTCCCTTTCTTACCAGAAACCCTAAGGTGGCTGAGTGAGACATGTGGTGTAGAGACTAGGGCTTTGTAAAACCCTCTGATGGTATAAAAACTGCTCCTATAACTCACAAACGAAAATCTCCTTTAGAAATGTGAGTTCTTGGTTAATTAGCTTGATCGATTGTATTGTATAGAGATTTACAGTCTGAAGACTCCATTTTGGAAGGCTTTCTTTTTACCATCTTGGCTTAACTTCCCTCCTTTCAAGCTACTGATCATAAAATTATCCTTATAGTTTCATCCAATCACTAAAATATACATCTGGAATCACCATTCACGAACATCATTAATTGCTTCCAACAATATTTTTTTTTAAGTCGTTAAGTATTTTTTGGGGGTACGGAGTAAGTCTTTATTAAAATTTTACAGTTGTCCTAAAGTAGGCAAATATTAACAAGCTATCCAACATTATACACCATACCCTGGTATGCTATTTTTACTGAGGATCTTGAGTTTTTCACTTTGGTCTTTCAGGATCTTGAGTTTTTACTTTGTAGGAAGACTGGTGGGGATTAGGAAAGGGTGCTGGTCTAATTTCCTAGAATATATATATATGAAAATGTGCAGCTAGTTGATAAGTTTCTACCTGCAGCTACGTTAAACGCGTGATATCTTTCTCTTTCAGATCAGAGGTCAAAGATCTCAGTTACTGTTCCTTGAAATCATTGTTTATGTTTCCTTTGATTTGTGATGTAGTTAACTTAATTGTCTTATTAATTAGTTCTTATTATGCTTCTTTTATTTTATTTTTATGGTTTTGCAGTAAAGAGAGGTGCTAGGAAAGGGGGCATTCAACGCAGGGTATTCATTTTGCCTTTTCTGAAATACTATTTATGTTTCCTTTAATTTCTCATTCTCATGTATTTAGCTTAATTGTCTAATAGATTGTTTTGTTATTTAGGTTTCTTTTGTTTCTTTTTTGATTTAGAGAGTCACTTTCTACTATTTTATTACTTATTTTTATGGTACCAGTACACAATCTTTGTTTGTTTTTTTAATTTTTCGTTTTGTTGCTGCCTCAATGGCTTTCCTTAGTTGCCCTTATGGTCTCTCTTTTTTTTTTTCTGTCTGTGTGGATCATGTTATTTGTTTCTGGTAATAGGGTTTTGTGTTGTTATTGGAAATATTAATGTTCTATGTTGTATTTGTAGATATTAATCTTACCTAGCATGTTTAATTAAGTACATTTCAAAGACTTGATAACTCATTTATGCATTTTTTTGCTAGCAAAAACTCTTTAATAGAACTAATTTTGTGGTTAAGTTCAATTAGCGTTTCATCTTGTATATTATATAAAAATCTCTGTATTATCTTTGCTAACTCATGTGGCTTGTAGTTTAGATTTGTGTGCATATACACATTTGAATGAAAACATGTTTTTTTTAATGATTTACTTTTGTAAACTATTAGACACAAACTCCTAAATGTTTTACTGCTGAACATAGTTTATGACACTACTTGCAGATTCTAAGTATATTACTCTCCAAGATATATGGGATTTCACTTCAAGTAATCTCTTAAACATATTCCTCCAAGCTTGAATTTATGATGTTTCTGTATGATAATGTCTACGTAAATTAACCATGTGGTCCAAACTGGATGTTTAGAAGTAGTAATTTCATTTCCTTTTGTCATCTAATTAAGTACGTAGTGATCTGCTAAATGTTATTTTAGAATACCTTTTTAGAAGAGACAAAGAAGGCTGAAGTAGTAGCAAAGCTCGAACCCACTCCTATCATGAAGCAGTTCAAGATGGCAACCAATGGGGCGAGGATGATTTAGTTTATAAAATACATCTATATTTTGCATTTGAACTAATTGAGTAGCATAAAAGAAATTGTAGGTTAGTCCTTGGTTACTATTTGTTATAGATTTTTTTTAATATCTAAGACGTATGTGAATATTTTCAGATATATGTATAAATGGTTTGATTTACTTTTGATGGGCATGAATGGTATGTGAAATGGTTGTTAATTTAGATTTGGTGAATGGTATGTGAAATGGTTGTTAGTTTAGACTTTTAATGGAAATGTTGAATAAGTTACGTGGTTTAGTTTAAATTGGCACCTTCTCAAACACCTCAACTGTTATATACCATTAAGACTCTTAGATAAACTTGACTGATTCTACATCTTGTATATCCTATACATATATATCTTGTTTATTGATACTTTTGATCAATAAGGATATATAAAATGATTGCTGCAGCATTTTTTGTGATTAAGGTAATGTCTCAAAACCCCATTTCAACTTGATATTGAATTATTTTCCACTAAAAATCTTGTTTTTGTGAGACCAGATTTCTATTTTGACAGTCTGACCATAATGCTTTAGTTTGACACTTCTAACATACTACTATAATTTTGTTGTAATGCTGAGACAGTTTGACCGTAATACTTTAGTTTGACACTCATAACATACTTTTATGATCTTCCCCTATTTACTCTTCTAACTAATCAGATTTCAGGCTAATTGATATCTTGCATGCTTAATCAGTAGTTTTTATGTATTAGTACTCTTCTCTTGCTTAACATACTATATGAATAAGTAAAAAGATGTGCTGAAATATCAATTCTCTTCGTTTTTTGCATTGAGCATGAACCAAAAAGTCTTGCCCAAAGTAATCCATGAATCACTCTCTTCAAAATTAACCAAAAAGAAGTTGCACTTAACCATGCTATGTTTCGGAGAGACTGCATACATCAATATCTTCTTCTTTAACTATCTCTAGAAATGTTGTTTCTATTATTAATATTGATTATTGCATTTGCAGGGATTTATGAAGATTGATGTAGATAGATGGGAGTTTGCAAATGAGTTCAGGGGTAAGGTGGAAACGGCTGATTTCTCGAGTTTGCAATTGTAAAACTATTTTATTTTTTGGTTATTCATCTAAGACATGCATTTAGATAGTAGAATGGAGATTATATTTTGACTTGTGAGTGGAACTTGTCTATCTTATTTTGGGCTTGTAACTGGAAAATGGATGTATTATTTTGGATCTACAAATATAATGAAGGTGGATTTTATTTTGGTCTTGTAAATGGAGTGTGGATGTGGAATGGTTGATGCTTTTTAGACTTGTAAATAGTTGTGGAGAATGGATAAATGCAATGAAAGGTGAACAGGAACTTTAAGAAAACAAGAAGCTTTTTTTTTTTGTTAAAAAAAAGACAATTAGGGACGGCCTAAAACCGTCCCTAGTGCTAGGATAATATCCTATTTATACAACCTTTTCAGGGACACTTTAGACCGTCGCTAATAAGAGGAGCATTAGCCACGTGTTTAAAACCGTCGCCAAGACCGTCCCAAATACTATCTGCGACGCCCTGGTCAGGGATGGTTTGTAAACCGTCCCGAATAATTTTTAGGGACGGTTTTTGAGTATTGGGGACGGTTTTAAACCGTCCCTAAAAGTCAATTTTTTTGTAGTGGTGTCAGCAATAATCGGGGGAATAGTCCATTGACCATCTGAGATGATATCACTCACCTTTTCCAGAGGGTCGAAGGATCCCCCATCAGAAGGGATTAAGTCAGCTATTGGAGTAGCCGAGCACCAAGAATCATGCTAAAGAGAGATATCTTCGCCATTGCCTACAATCTAACCCATTTTGTCATACACACCTGCAATTGCCCATCTCAACCCCCCCCAAATCGAAGATTGTTTGTAGTAGGAGATCCAATTGCCCGTTTTGGATTGAAATTTAGCCTTCAAGAAGTTAGCCCGACTGTCTTTGCTAGTAAGGATTCTCCACATCAATTTCAGAAGAAGGGCTCTGTTAATATTTTCGAGCCGAGTCAGGCCTCCTTCCTCCTTTGGACTACAAATTTTATGCCATGCTTTAGTGATAAGCTTTTGGATAGTAGGATCACCCGTCCAAAGAAAGTTGCGCATAATCTTCTCACAGGTGTTAATGACAATTTTGGGCCATTTGTACACCGCCATATTATATATGGGAATGCTACATAACACTTATTTAATCAGGCATATGCGGGCTTAGAAGGAGATGAGCTTTCCCTTCCAACCAGCAAGAATGTCCTGCATGCGCTCCACCACATGCCAAACATGGGACTTCTTGACTCGGCCCGGGAAAATATGGACTCCCAAATAGGCATCCGGGAAACAGCATTCAGTCATTCTAAAGAGAAGGGATATGTGATGTTTTTGAGTCATCGACATGCCACCCAAGAAAATTTTACTTTTGTTGCTGTTAACATACTATCCAGAGGAATGTTGATAATCGAAGAGAAGTTGCAGCAATCCTCTCATTCTTGCATTACCGCCATTACAGAAAATGAAGACATCATCCACAAAAAATAAATGAGTTGGACTAGAGGTACCTTTGTAGGACACCATAGGCTGAAGGGTGTTCTTCTGAACCAAGTTTGTTATCCCTGTACTGAGAACGTCTTCAGCTATTACAAAAAGAAGAGGGGATAGATGATCACCTTGTTTGAGGCACCTCTCACTTTTGAAATAGCCCTCAGAGCCCCCATTGATCAAAATAGAATAATAGGTACTACTGAAGATCTGATCCATCCAGTTGTACCATTTCTCTGAGAAGCCAAATTGCTTGAGCACTTTTAAGATGAACTCCCAACTCATCGAGTCAAAAGCTTGCAGATGTCAATTTTAATCCCCACATTACCCCCTTTCCTTTTCTTATAAAGCTCGTTCACTAGCTCAGAAGCCACAATAATTTTTCCTGAATGAATCTTCCCTTGATAAAGGCGCCTTGCTCAGGCGAGATAATTCTATCCATCAAGCCACTAAGTCTATTAGCCAAGATCTTAGTTATAATTTTGAAGTAGAAGTTACTCAAACAAATGGGCCTGAATTAGTTTAAACTTTTAGCCTCCTTGCACTTAGGAATCAAAACCAAAAAGTTGTTGTTAATGCCTTTCGGAATAGATTCATGACTGAAGCAGTAGGTGATGGCTTTCCTGAGATCAACGCCAATGATGGACCATGTCGAGCGATAGAAATGCCCAGAAAATCCATCTGGGCCTGGAGCCCCATCAGGGTTCATATTGAAGATTGCAGCTTTAATCTCTGTGGCGTCTGGAATTGCATCCAAGATTGTGTTATCCTGTTCCTCAATCTGCTTAGGAATAAGGTGGAGCAAAGAGTGGTCGATGTGAGTAGGAGACTTCCTAAATTTTGATTTGTAGTGATTGACGATCTGCTCTTTGATATCAGGCTGGGAGGACCATGATCTACCCTCTTCATCGATGATATGCATGATCTGGTTTTGAGATTGCCTGGATTTGATAGCTAAGTGGAGGAACTTAGAGTTTCTGTCCCCCTCAGCAATCCATTTCACTTTAGCTTTCTGATGAAGAAAGGTATCATATTGGGAGGATACATTGTCTAGATGGCGTTCGGCAGTGAGGAGGTGAGAGAGCTTATCAAGGTCTGTCGGATCTTCATCAGAATTTAGCATCGCCTGGTCAACTTCTGACTCTAACTCTTTCACTTTTAGATTTATATTACCAAAGATATTGGTGTTCCACCACTTGAGGTAATCTTTGAGGCGTTTGAGCTTGTAGGTAAACTTGGCTGCTGGGTTGTTGGCTGAGATAGGGGCAGTCCATGAGCGATTGACCATATCCATAAAATCTGGATGGGAGAGCCACATATTTTGGAATCGAAAGGGGGAATTATGAGGCTTGGGGATTGAAATCGTGGAGCCAATCAGAGGAGAATGATCAGATTTGGACCTTGATAGGGAATTAATTGACCAGTTACAAAAGGAGTCCGACCATTGAGCGTTGAAGAAGGCCCTGTCTAATTTGCAAAGGATCCGTCTACTACCCACCTGGTTATTACACTAGGTGTATTTGAGTCCTGTAGAGTTACTTTCAATGAGGTTGCAGGTTTAGATAGAGTCCCAAAAATCATTCATAGCAGCAGACTTAGGAGGCAGACCACCTCTCTTCTCATCAATTTTAAGAACTGCATTGAAGTCTCCAATGACTAGCCAAGGTATATTAACTGTGGAGAAGCCTTGAAGGTGGTCCTATAGGGCTCTTCTATTACTGGTGAGAACGTGAGCATGAACCCCCGTAATAATCGAGTTACCTATATCAACTGTTATGGCCTGAGAAGATGATGCAAGGATGTTGGGTCTAGGGATAGTAGATTTCCGCATCAACCAAATATTACCTTTTTGTGATCGTCAGAGTTGTGAATAGCATCTGGAGTCATATATCTAAGCCGAAGACGAGCACAGAAAGCCGGAGAAAAACAGATCATAGGCTCAGCGATCCAAAGGAGATCAGGAGAGTGAATTTTAACTAGATTCCGAAGCCTCTTTTTTGCCTTGATTTTTGAGATTCCACGAATGTTCCAATATACAACTTTCATTATTTGGAATGTTTGGATTTGCTTGAGATACCACTCGAATCTTTCGAAGCGGTTCTCGTTGTAGGCTGATTTGCTGCACGAGCTGCTTTTTTCATCTTGATTTTGCTACCTTTTCCAACCAGATCTGTAAGAGCTGCATCAGTCAAAATAGGAGCTTGCTTGTTGTGGCTGACATCCTGTTTGCGATTCAATGTAGGGGTAGCAATATCGTCATTGATAAGATCAGCTTCCTCTGCCCAGGTTAGAGTCCTTTTTGATTTACTCGAAGTGGTAGGAGGAGGCAAGGAATCTAAGATTTTAGCAATTTTTTCATGATCAATCAAATCCACTTCTTCAACACTCAAAGTCTCCCTCCCAGAAGCGGTATTTTCTATCACCAAGTCCACCAAAGGTAAACCCTCATTACCCTTCCCAGCATCAGAGTTATCAATAATATTACCCTCCTTTTCAGTTCCAACATTCTCATTGGTGTCCTCGACCTCAAGAGCTAGAGGTGAGAAAGGATTGTCATCAACCTTTTCTCCCTCTTTATGGATACATTGAGTGGCTTTAGATATTGGGGCTTGTACATGCCCCTCATTATCAGCTTCTAGGTCTTCATTATTCAATGTGTCCTCCTTGGATTCAGAAGGTTCGCCATCAGATTGTTTCTTCTTCTTGTTTCTTTTCTTCTTAGCTTTGGGGGGTTGATCAGTGTCTGATTTGCCATTCAGAACCTCTCTTATAGCCCTACATTCTGAGACTAGATGTCTAATGATCTTGCAGTGAGAGCAGAATTTGGGGGGTTTAGGAATCTCCACCCTTTGCCAAAAACTCTCATTAAAACCATCAACCCAAACTTTGTCCGGAATTGGTTGAGCAAAGTCAACCTCAATGAGAATGTTGGCGTAAAATCCAAATTGTTGATTGAGGGTTGAGGCATCTACCTGAACTGGAGTTCCCAATCCCTTTCCAATTGAGAGCAAGATGGTGGTATCCCAGTATTCTAAACTAAGACTTAGGATACGAACCCAAACTAGAGCTGTTGAAATACGTTGGTTCTCTGGGTTGAAATTGGGGACCCAATCTCTAACCCTTAAGAATTGAGAGTCCACAGACCATGGACCACCGCTCCAGACCTTCCTCTTATCATCTTCATTGTCCAACTTAATTGCAAAGTATCCTTTCCCTAGAGGGATAAATTTTCAAGATCTTGAGAGGTTCCAGCAGTCAAGCAAGCTAGATTTCGCATCTTCAAATTTGAGTTTTTGGAAATCTAGTCTACCAATGAGACTGTATTTCCACTGATCTAAGGATTTCTTGTGCAGGTCTTCTGGAATCGAGATCGCAGGGTAGTCTCCTCGTTTCCTAGGTGAAGGAAGGGTGGAGAGATCAATGGTTGGCGAAAGGTGGATATGGCGGATCTTGTCTGCAAAGGAAGCACCGACTGGAGGTGTTGGTCTCCCCTCCCCCGAAAAGGAGGGCTGAGAGGAAGCATGAGAGATGAAAATAGGTTAGAAGGATGGGGAAGGTGGATTCACCGGGAACGGAACCCTAGCCATCATAACACTGCTACTGGACAAAAAATTATCTATCCAGGCGTGATGGACTCACCAAAACAGTTGCCACACCCTCCCTCATGCATATGATGTGTTCATTTATTACAAACTCAATATAAGGGAAAAATAAAAAAACCATGAATATATGTTTGAGAATGCATCGACATAAAGTACATTTTATATTTACAGTGGCATGTAGGGCCCACATGAGGTTTATCTAAGGGGTGATATTTTTTTGATGATGTTCTCTTCACCTTGTATATCATCATTACCAAAAATCAGATCATTCTAAAACTGTTAGTCTCATTAAAAATTGATTCTTTTTTTCATCGTTTATTTTGCACCGTTAAATTTTAGAGTCTTTCACTCTATGGACCCCAAAGTTGCATATTTATTACATTTACTACCTCTCCTAAAACCTTTATTTTTCAATTCGATCCAAATACTACCCTGAACTTTTAAATTTCCCCATTTGCCCTTTAGTATCCAACCGGTAACCTAAATTTTTTAATTTTTCTCCACTTTGTTTTAACACCGTCTTATCCACCTAAGCCCTCAGGATCCCTGTTATTCACACTTTCACAGGAATATCTCCATTTCTCTCCATATATAACAACAAAAAAGCACAATACCCACTACTACAAATTTATCAACTTAAACATTTCAGATGCAATCTAAATAATTAAATCGCCAAAAAGAACCTCGAGAGTAAGGGAAATAAGGGCACCAAACCAAACCTTACCTTGACGAGGAGAAATGCTTCATGATCTTCGGGAGAAGTGAATATGTTTTTAGTTTTTGATTGAGTTCCCGTGGTTTAATGTGGAAGTCAATTAGAAAACTAATTAATAGTGTTGTTAGGTCTTGTTTTTGGTTCATTAATTATCCAATTGGAATTATAAATTATTATTGTGTCCATTTGAAAATTTTAGCTGAAATTCTTGGAGAAGCTAGAAATCCAAATACCTAAAGAACCAAAACAGAGTAATGCCATTTTGTCCAAACCTGCGATCATGGTGCTTTAATTTTAATGGAGTTGGAGAAAGAGAGAGATTTGTGAAGAAGAGGGAGCAGAGAGGATCGAGTTAAATAAAAGAGGATGAAAGCAAAAAACCTACATTCCCGGTTGAATGATGGAGGGCAGATTGGGGATTTAAAAAACCTAAGGTAGTTTTTGTAACAAAGTTGCAAAGGAAAGGTTTTGGAAGAGTTTTTAGAAGTTTAAGGTAGTAAATGTAATAAACATGGAACTTTGGGGTCCATAAAGTAAAATACTCTAAATTTTAATCAACTTCCAACCAATTTTTGATGGAGCTAGAAATTTTAGAATGATATGATTTTTGTTAGAGATGTTCTACTCATCTTGTAGATCATTCTCACAAAAAATCAGTCCTTGGTTTCTCACTATGTAGGTCCCATAACTAATGTAAAAATAACGATATACAAATAACGATGTACACAGATCCCTTCTATGATATTCATGGTGAAGAAAATAGTAAGAAAAGTAAAAATTCAGTTTTTTGAATCATCTTATGGTTTGTTTAGATGATGGATTTTAAGTAGGGATTTTGTCAGGACCAGAGATTTGGTGGAAAAAGTTATAAATCATGTTATAAATTTAACAGTTTTGTACAAAATCTCTGGTCTTCACAAAATCTCTACTTAAAATCCAACATCCAAACAAACCATTACTATACTATGAAGGACGAGTGTAAACAGAGTGTAAGAATAAAAAGCAGACGTGGCAACTGGCAAGTGAAGTTCCGTGTATCTTTTGATTGGATTAAAACTCCCAAGTAGTATTTCTAATGACATACAACCGTTACGACATCATCCTGGTGCAGTGCACCGCCAGGCATAAGCCGTAAGAGAAATGCAGAGGGCAATGGCAGCTCTACCTCTTCTAAACCTCTTCTCTCTCCAAAACTCTAACAATCTCAGACATTTATATTGTTCCCTCTCTCTACTCCCTCTTAAGAAACTCCACTTCTCCTCAAACCCTAGAAATTTCACTAGGCGTTTCTCCATTTCTTCTACAGAGCCACAAATTTCTCTTAATTCTTCCATCAATGCCGAACTTGAACCCTATCTTTCATGTTCGATGCCCGGAAAACGACTCAAAATTGCAGTTCTTATCAGCGGTGGTGTTGATAGTAGTGTCGCTCTTCGTCTTCTCCACCATGCCGGACATTCCTGCACAGCCTTCTACCTCAAAATCTGGTTCCAAGTATTTATCTCTGTTTATTTTTTTTTTGTTTCTAGTTTTTGTAATTACTTTAGTGTGAATTAGGTTTTCTCTCTCTAGAATATAGGGCTGAGAAGTAGAATTTTGTATTCTACTCATTTTGTTTCTTTGGGTTTTACTTAGGAAACTAAAGTTGTTACTAAGCTATTGAGCTGTGAAATAGATTCTATTGCTGATAATTGATTCCTTTTAGGAAGATTATGAAAACTTTTGGTCAGCATGCCCATGGGATGAAGATCTGAAGTATGCAGAAGCTGTTTGTGATCAGGTCAAAATTTTCCCTTGTATGCTGTTTCAGAACATTATTATTTCTCTGAATTTCTACTTACTTAGAATCCAAATTGAGAAACTTGTCCAGATGTTTGGCAATGGTTAAATAAAACAGATCAACTTTAAAAGCAGAAAATGGGATTTGTATTTATTTATATATTTATTTTTTTGGTGTTAAATAATGATATGTGGATTTTATGTGAACAATATGGCTTTTGAAAATAAGTTTGTGAATTTGTACTGTAGCTTCAAAAGTTCACTGGTGTAATACGTCAAGCGGGAAAAGTGAGAAATTTGTGTATTATTTTTGAATATTCTAAATGGGGTCTAGATCAGATTTAAGTTTCCTAGAGACTTTACAATATGGAATGTCTACCAATGGCTTATTGCAGGAATTCATTTGGATTTGCGTGGTTCATCTTTTCCGTGCTGTTGAAGACTTAAAGTTGCTATATTGATGTGTATTTCCTTTGTTACTATTTCTACACTGGACATATCATTTTGCATCTTTCTTTATTTGCAGGAATTGCAAGAAGTTATTTCTATTTGAATAATGCATAGAGAAACTACATACCTTTTTTTTTTCTTTTTCTTGAGGGGGAACTGTTATTAGATTGCTTTTCCTGGTATCGGTTCTGTGCAAGAGAGAAATTACAATTGTGTTCCCTATTTGTTTTGTAGATTGGTGTACCTTTGGAAGTTGTGCATTTAACAGATGAATACTGGAAGAATGTGGTAATGAACTTCTTTAATATTTCCCTGTTTGTGTCAGTTTAATAATTACATCATCATGTGAATCTCCGTATATATTTATATCATTTGCAAGTGTTCCGTGTTGTGTTTTCAACCATTCTTTATGGTTCCAGAATATGGATATACACTCAATCTAGTGCTATCTCATTGATGGAATTATCTGCTCTGGTATTTCAGGTGTCTTACATTATTGAGGAATACCGATGTGGTCGAACTCCTAATCCAGATGTCCTTTGCAATACAAGAATCAAGTTTGGTTTGTAGCTCAACTTAATACTCAACAATTATAACATCCATTGGTTGTATCTGACTTGTTTTGCTCATCTTTAGGTGCTTTCATGGATGCTATAAGCAGTCTGGGGTTTGATTATGTTGCTTCTGGACATTATGCACGAGTGGTTCACTCGTCATATCAAGCAGATGGACCTTCCGTTCTAGTATTATCTGAGGATGTGGTACCTATGCAAAATATTCACTTACTGCCTTCTTTAGATTTTCATTCATGAACTTTCTTTGTCTTTCTTTATTACCAGCTTGTTTTCAGATGTTGCTAGTTTCTTGTGATTTTCAATTGAATACACTTCCCAGTGTATACTCATTCCAATACTAAACTCCTTCGTTTGCTCACTGTGTTTTCTACTGTTATTATTATTATTATTATTATTATTATTATTATTATTATTATTATTATCGTTTTATCATTTTCTTAATTGTTTGTTATCTCCAATGTAAACCCCTGAATTACGGTCTTTTCTTCCACATATATATATATATATATATATATATAAAATTGCTGGTGAACCTTCTTTAGTCTTTACTTGATTTGGAGCTTAAATTTCATTTTCCTTTAATCTCCCGACCTTTTGTTTCTTGTTTCTGCTTGCTCATATTTGATGGTATTTATATTATTTTTCTTGGGACTTTAGTTTTATGGTTTCATTCGTTCTTTCTTCTTTTCAAATGTTTGCTATTGGAAGTATGCTGTTGTTAATTGTTGAAAAGTCATGGATTCATCTCCGATCAAAAAAAAAAAAAAATCATGGATTCATCTCTTAGATTTCTTAGCCCTATTACGTGTTTGAAGCTAAAGCTTCTACATCTTTTTTGTATGCTTTATGCCTTCTTTTTTCTTTAAAGTTACCTTAGGCATTCATTGATTTATTCAAATACCTTATTTATTTTTTTTAGCCTTTTTATCTGATTTAAGCAGCTTAACATTTCAGGTCAAGGATCAAACCTACTTTCTTTCACATCTCTCACAAGGCCAGCTTAAACAACTCCTTTTCCCTCTTGGAAGTATCTCAAAGGTTAGACCAAAGGAACCCTGGACCAGCTTTTTCACCTGCTCTTATTTTGGTGATTTTTAGTCAATATAGAGATATATAATTCAAGAAATGGGAATTAATTGTTATATTTTTGGTCTTTCGTTCAAATCATTTCCTGTATAATTTTGTCTAATAGCAGTACAATCTGAGAAACATGTACAAACTGAAGGGTAAAAGTATGGTTTCTGTCCAATCTGATACTGTACATATTTTTTGTCCAGATTTATTTCCTACGTTCTACTTTTTTAGCAATAACAAAAATTATTCAATATTTCCTACTGTTTTGGTTGCAAACAGTAAAATTTACCAGCATTTAATAGATAAATATTGCTTTGCAAAAGAAATAAATCAGCAAAACTGAGGCAATATCTGTTTATATTTTATTTGCCCTCCTTAAACAGTGAATCACATTTTCAGAGACATTTAACTCTCTTTCCTTGGATTCACGTAGGTTACCCTTTTGCATAACTCTAACACTTTAAAATGTATTTTATCAAACAAAACCAGGGATCTAAATTTTGGTTTATTTTGGCCAACATAGTTAACAATATGTTGATTCTGTAAGTCCACCTGTTTTTGGCTCTCAAAGTCTTTAATACTTGTATCGTTTTGAATTTTTGTACCTAGGGCCATTTATCTTACTAATATTACTTCAACAGGTTGTTAGTTGTAATTCAATGATTTGTAAATAGGTTTTCGGTTAGTTTTTTACTTTTATGTTTTTCTAAAATATTGTTGCATAGTTAAGTAATATGCCCCTAATTTCTAGAAATAATAAAAATCATTTCTACATTGATTGACATATTTTCTCAAAATTGTTTTTCTTATGAGCTTACCAAGAAAGATATTGTAGGCCATATTTAGAAGTTAAAACCATTATTTAGATCCATATTACTTCGAATCTTTCAACTATTTACATATAAGATGCATATCCTAGTTATTCTTAAAATAGCTTTAGTGTTTCAAGTTGTTACTAGTTTTCATAATCATAAGTCATAACTGAAATGTGTGACACCTGTACTTATCTTATTATGCTAATCTTATGGATTTGTGGACCTGTAGGATGAAGTTCGTAGGTTAGCTGCAAATATGGATCTTCCCAACAAAGATAGAAAGGACTCGCAAGGAATTTGTTTCCTTGGGAAGGTAAAATTTCTTGGTAACTCATTTAAGTGGAGTTCTTGCTTATCAAGAAAGAGGTTGTTTGACGTTATTATCCACCTTAAGATATGTTCGATGCTTTATGTTTATGATGAATTACTTATTAAAAAAAAATTATTACGATGATTTGAGGCCATAGTTTCCGGTTCTTTACTGCCAACATTTCTAGTTCTAGCTCAGAAAGCTATACCACAATACATTAATAAAGAGTTTACACCAAACCACGGTTTTTGTAGTTCACATATTCTGGGATAAGTTTTAAAGGTGCAACATGGGGGACATAAACTAATGTGAAAGAAACCAAGAGGCACAAGGGGCATTTATTTATTTATTAATTGTTTCATTCTCATACCCAAGACACAAAAGGAAGAACAGATTAGAGTTGTCAATGGGAAGGCATTATTGGTTAAATCTCCAAACATGAAAGTCTTTTTTTTCCCTGATAAGGCCAAACATTAAAGTTTCCCTTTACAGAGGTCTAAAATCACCACATCTTATTCATTTGTTAGCACTGATTGCTGTACTTTAGAGGCATTGCCCACCTCAAAACCAGACTTAAACCAAATAGTTCCATCTGGACAAAAGTTGCTTTAGTGCAAAAGCTTCTGATGAGACCTGGATCTATGAAATTTAGCCAGACTTCCAGGGTTCTGTTTCACGTTTATGAGTTACATTTCAATTATTGGTAGTTCAGGTAGGAAACCTCCATCTGCCTTTCTCCTTTCAGTGCATTAAGGTTCTGTCCTTATGGTAATTACCCCTTTTTATTTTCTTCAAGCCCTGCATAGAAATTACTTTGAATTGCATTTTGTTTGTGGTGTATCACGTTTGTTATTCTGATATTCAAGTTCACATTTTTTATATACAGTGATTATTCTTATGATTCAGCATTTTGCATTTATTCTAGTTAGAATATGTTGCTTGTTAAATTGGTCTAACTTGTAGCTGAGATGGTAAAAGTCGTTGGGAGTTAAACCCAGGATCTGGGTTCAAAACTCGCCTTCACCATAACGTGCTCATCATTAACCACTAACCTGTCTTACCGATAAAAAAAAAAAAGGTTCTAACCTTCCATAGTTGGGGTTGGCCTAGGTTTGTAATGTTTACAGTGTCCAACTTCATTTTGTGCTTCATTCTATTTGTTTTGGGTTAGTCTCTGACTCTGGGTTTATCTCAATTCTCAAGTAGTCTACAGTACAATGTTTCCATTATTTATCAGTTAGTTTCAATTCGTTCAAGTAGTTTTGCAATATGTGTGATACAATCATCCTCTCTATGGGATATAGATAAAGTTCAGCGACTTCGTTGCAAGACATATCGGGGAGTTGGAAGGTGTCTTACTTGAAGCTGAGACTGGATATTTCCTTGGGAAACACCGGGGCTTCTGGTTCTACACAATTGGTCAGCGGCAAGGTCTACGCCTTCCTGGAGGACCCTGGTATGCTTGTGTTCATCTATTAGTCATCTCTCTGGGTATTGGTACAGTCAGTTCCAATCAATATATCATCATTATATATAACATAATCAATAAGGGCTTATACACTTAATACCCCTATGTGTTAAACATCAAATATTTCTCCTGGTCAAGAACAGTAGAATTTTCATTTCCATTTTTGTTTTTTAGTATTTTCCATACTTTTCTAGATTGACCAATAGTAGTTTCCTCATGGAGAACACTGCATCTTGTGCAGGTATGTTGTCGAAAAAGATGTCAAAAACAATGTAGTCTTCGTATCAAGAAACTATTTCTCTTTTGATAAAAGAAGGCGGAGGTTCCGTGTTGGATCTCTGAAATGGCTTAACGAGTCACCTCCAGACCAGGTTGATCAGCTCCTGTGCAAGGTAAGGAAAACCGCATTATACCTTCTATTCAAGCTCTGTTTGTAGTTACTGCAAATATAATATTTTAGACTCCTAATGCTTATAGAAGGTTCCCAGAATTGATGTATCTCCACCCACAATATCTCCTTGGCCACACCCAGAAAACCCAGTTAAGTGACAACCAACCAATCAACTATGTGGATGACCACAATCATCTAACTACACTCATTCAACCTAAGATTAGCTCGCATATCCGTTCTCCCCAAAATATTGTTCATTATGACCCTTTCTGACCCAAAAAATGGCCATTAAGATGATATTTCTGACTTAATAAAAGAAATAAAAAGAAATTTTGAAGATTTAAATTGTTTAGGAATAAAATAACGAGAAAAGCTCAAACATGTTTCTTACTATTTTATACAACTGTGGCCCCCAAATGTAATATTTCTCCCCCAAAAAGAGAAATAACAAGAAAAAAGAAATTCGTAATGGTTTTGCCCAGAAAGATATACCATTTAAAATTTACCCTTTTAGCTTTGGGTTTGTTTAAGTGGCCAGACAAAAATTAATACCTTACTTTAGTTATTTAGCTGCTTCGGGTTTAGAATTTTGAGTTTTTGTGTCACCACCTGAATGATACTGCTGATTGCTGAGAACTAATAAGCCTAACATTCTCAGGTACGACATGGTCCCAGCTTTTATAGTTGCAGCTTAACAATGGAACCCGGTAAAGATGAAGATGCTGCTGTTGTCCATTTATCCGAAGACGATCAAGGCTTGGCTGCTGGGCAATTTGCTGCCTTCTACAAGGGAAAAACCTGCATAGGTTCTGGGGTGATTTTGGAATCTTGGGATGACCAAGGCTTTCCTGTTTGTGCCAAGGCCCTGGAAATTGCTAGTATGGAAGACAAATCAAAACTCGGAGAACCAGTTAAGATAAAGACGAAACCCGAGTCTTCTTCGAAGAATTCTAAGCACAAAGACAATGGTGAACTTCACAGAGAATCTGTAAACCCAGAAATTATTGCTACTGATGTAACTGATTCGCGTAGACAGACATCTCAAGGTGTGTTATCTAGTTTCCCTATAAATTTGTTACAGAAGCTTAGAGAGAAGATCATGCAGATATTCTAACTTTCTTCACTTGTAATTGTAAGTTATTAGAAAATGTAGTTTCATTTATTCTATTTCTTTTGCAACCTTTGAATTTATTGTGCTGCATGGGAGACGTCAATGTTGATGGTCCAGGCAAATCGGTGGGCCGTCGAGATCAAGAAAGTTCATACTTCTGATCATGTGCAATCCAAGAATTCCTTTAGGGTTACTCGGAAATATTTGAAACAGATTTCGAAATCATTTGCAAGAGATTACGTGCGGAAATAAAATTTCATTAGTCTTTTCATAGGGTAAAAAATTCTTACCTAAACAAATCTCCAAATGATTAACAAAGGATTGTGTGTAATTCTTTGTTGCCGTTAGGCTTGTACAGACAGTCTCAAGGTTGCAACAGGTTGTAGATCAGTTTGCTAAACCCTAAACTCTTTTTCTTTTTAATCATAAGAGCCCTTCCCTTTGTAATGGTATAGAATCTATAGATGGATCAATTTTCATTATTAGACTGATAATTTGATTAGGCTCAAAATACTTTCATTTCTCAAAATTTGATTGAATATGAATATTTGAATCCACCTCAATCCAACTACATCCAGGGGTCTTTTTCACCCCCATGAATCTGATCATGTCTTCTACATTCTTGGCATCACTCCATCTGCTAAGACTAGCATACATGTTTGATAAAAGCCTGTAAGAACCCACACTAGCATCTCTTGTGCTAACAAGACTCTGGCCGAGGCGGTCGCACATCTCGCTGTCTCCATGGATCTTGTAAGCATTAACCAGTGCACTCAACACTGGCCCGTCCGGTTCCACCGGCATCTCCCTAATGAAAGCTTCTGCTTCATTAAAAAATCCAGCTCTTCCATACATATCAACAATGCAAGCAAAATGTTGCATCTCTGGTTTGATCTTATAAATGTCTTTCATGGCTTTGAAAAACATTAAACCTTCTTCTACTAACCCTCCATGGCTACAAGCAGATAACAAGCTGATGAAAGTTATACTGTCAGGAAGGAATCCATTGATTAACATAAGAGAGAAAAGTTGCAGAGCTTGCTTTCCATGGCCATTCATGGCCATACCACCTATCATGATGCTCCATGAAACCAAATCCTTGCATTTCAACTCTTTAAACACCTTCACAGCCATACCCATGTCACCAAATTTGACATACATATTCATTAGAGCATTCCGTACATGAACATCCATCATAAAATCATGTTTTCCATCCATGTAAGAATGAACCCATTGTCCCAAACTTAAGGACCCTACTGAAACACAAACTGATAAAATAGTAACCAAAGTAGCTTCATTTGGCTCAGCTTCTCCTCCTTCAATCATCACCTGAAAAACCCTAATTGCTTCTTCATAAAATCCTGTTTTCGCATAACCACCGATCATCGTAGTCCAAGAAACTACATCTCTCTTATGCATTGATTCAAACAAATTACGTGCACTTACAATAAGCCCACATTCAGCGTAAAAATTCAATATCGAGTTATCGACGAAAATGTTATTATCACCATTTAAAATGTTTCTAACATTGTAACCATGAACAGCTTTCCCTAATCTAAGAGCTCTCAATTGAGAACAAGCTGAGAGAATACTAACTAGTGTCATTGAATTAGGCCTAATATCAATTGACCCAAAGACCATAAGAGCTTCCTCTTCATAACCATTCTTAACAAGCCCTGATATAATTGAAGTCCATGACACAATATCAGGGGATGATGTATTTTTGAATATTCGACGAGCCGAAAAAACGTCACCTAAATCCGAATAGAACCAAATAAGAGAGTTTTGGATGAAAATATCGGTACCATGACCGGATTTTACGTTACGTGCATGGATTTCACGTCCTTTGTGAAATTCATGCAGTAAGGAACATGCTTTAAGGGAATAGGTGTAGGTGAAATGATCATGAGAAGTTGGATTTTGGAGCATTTGGTTGTAGAGTAGAAGAGCATTTCTAGGGTTGTTTGAGAATGTGAGGGTTCTTAGTAGGGAATTCAAGAGATTGGGTTTTGGGTTTGTTATGATGTGAGCTTGAATTTGGCTAAGTTGTTTAGGAGTCAGTAAAAGTGTAGGGGATTTTGATGGCATGGTTTATGAGTTTGTAATGCTGTATTGAATTTCATCATTGAAGGAGGAAATATTTAGACATATATACCCCTAATCCCTAACACATTTGGGGAGGGAAGGACAGAGAAATGCAATGATATTGTATGCCTGGTTTCACTGAATTACAATGCTCCAAAAAAATAAAGGCCACATGGCACACTATGGACCATTGTCATGTCTCGATATTGAAACAATCTCGGCCTTTGATTGGAAAGTGGGTCATCTATAGAAAGTTAAGTGGTAAGACTGATTAAAGACCTAAGGGCTTGTAAACTGCTCAAATTTGGCTCAATTTGAGTTGTCTCCAAATCCCTCCATGTGACGCTATCTATATTATGACCAATTTAAAAGTCTTAAAATATTTAAATATCCCTCATCTTTCTTATATTTTCAAATTTTTACATGTTTCAGTTATTTTATTTTTACACTCCGATTACACTTGCTAGTGAGACCAATGAAAGTTGATTCGAGATTGATTTTTTTGTGAATGTGATCTCATCATCATATAGATTAGAAATCAACTATTAGATCATCTTGGCCCATAGATGGGTGTAAGGAATAAAGCAGCAAATGAAACATATGCAACCCACGTGCACACGGCTACTGAGTGTTAATCGGTAACTCAACCACTCCAGATAGCCAGATATATATGAACTGGGTCAGGTCAAGTATAGGCCCAGAGTTAATTGGGCCCGGCCTACAAGGTAGGAGTTGTTTTGGAAACCCAACTCCGGGTTGTATAGGATCCCAACTCGCAAGGTAAACTTATAGGTAACACCTCTTTCAATTCCATTTCTCAATAGCAGCAACATCTCTCTTTTTTCTCTCTCCTCTGTATCTCTTTCTCTCTCTAGGGTTTCTAATGGCGTTGTCTGGTCGTGTCAGTTCAAATCTCTCTCTCATCCAAAAGGTTTTGCGAGCTGAATCGGTTCTCATTCAGAGATCAGGCCTTCAGCAAAGCTCTGAGGTATAAAATTCTTCTTTTCCTCTTTCATTTTCGTAGATCTTTTCCTGATTTCTCACCTGATCTGTGCTACAAAACTCGGAAGATACTGTTTCAGATGAACTAAATTAATTGGATTCATTAATCTCTTCAACCCATTTGTTTTTATCAGTGAAAATCGATTCACCCGATTCTTGGTGATCGTGGGTCAATCTCCCTTTTGATATTGAATCTTTTTTTGTTCGGTTTGTTTATCAAATGCTGCTGCTTGGGTTGGTTAAAATACATTTGATTTTGGTAAAAGAAAACTGAGTATTGTTTGGGTTTTTTTTAAGCATCCGTGAAGGTCCATTCAATTTGGATAAATCATATCAGATGATCAGAAAAGCTTGAAATTCCCCATTTTCTGGACCTATTATGCTCTGTTTGTTTATCCCTTTTGGTGTTCTTCTGGCAGTACTCGAGGAATTACGCAAGTGCGCCAGAGACCAAGGAAAAAAAGATTAAGGTACATTACCATCATGATCTTTTTCCCTTTTTATATTTTGCTCGAGGCTTGTTTGCATGTTTCTCTTTGTTCCTACATCTAAGCTTAATTTAACTTAAAGAGTGAAATTCTGAATTTAGGATTCATTTACTTTTACTGACTCTCTCTGATGATTTTTAAGGAAAAAAAATTGAGCTCATTTTTGGTGTTGAAACTTTGTTTGCAACTGGAAAAACTAAAAGAAGGAGATTTTTTTTTTTTTTTTTTTGCTATACTAGAATAGACTTTCTTGACCACTATTAGATACCAAGATAAGTACCCCTTTTTAATATTTACTTCATGTCAAATTTAGTAAAACTCAAGAAATTTGCCAACTTTCTTATAGTAAATTTTGTTAATAAGAAATGTTGTATATTCAATCAGTAGTGTACTAGTATTGGTATCATATGATTGGCATTTTGAAGACGTGAAGTATCATATGGGTATCCTTGTTGTACGCAACAGCTAAGCAAAGTATCAAATGGAAGAACAAACACCCCTGCCCCTATTTCTTTGCAAGAAAATGTAAAAATCACTAAGTTAAAAAGAAATCTGAAAGTATCTATGTGCAGTTATACGCATTGGTTTGCACTTTGCAGAAATGACAAGGATGTTGAACAGAAAAAAATGATTGTTATGCGGATGGAGCATAGTTCCATTAAGTATTCTTCACGGGAAAGAGTCAACACCTCTTCCTATCCCTACATTGAGATGAGCTCCAGATGGCCTACATCAATGTGGCATGAACCATCAAACCTTTCCATGAACCCTCTTGCCACCACCTTCATTATGCATGCAGACAATGAGACAAACACAAGATAACATTTATGTGTGCCATGTGAACATGAACCACCGTAGCCACCACTCTACCACTAAATGTTGCTGGTAGCTTACTTAGAATACTACTTGAAGGTTTGAACCCAAAACGTCCTCACCGAGTTGGTATCTCGTAGCGTTATACTGCACTTGCACTATGAGTATGGATAACTTCACCTTTGTGTATTTGATATAGAGTTGAATGCAAAAAAGGTGCATGTTTCTAATCCAATATTTGGGTCCTGGGATTGGGTTTAGATGATGATGAGGACTACATGCCTTCTTACTTCTGTTAACTGATCGGCACATGGACATAAATTTCATTGCTAGCCGTAAGATAATAATCAGTCTATCATAATTCATTTTTATAACTTCTGGGGGAAAATTGGATGTGAATAGTCAAAATATTGATTTCTGCAAGTTTCTTATTATGTTTATCTATGCTTATTGCTTTCCAATAACATTTCAGGTGCCTCTGGCTTTGTTTGGGGGATCTGGAAACTATGCCTCTGCTTTGTACCTCTCAGCCGCAAAGGCCAATATGGTTGACAAAGTTGAGACTGAAATGCTTGACCTTGTTGAGGCTTCGAAGAGAAGTCCATTGTTTTCACAGTTCATAAAGGATTTATCAGTGCCTGGAGAGACTAGAGTGAAGGCTGTAAATGCAATAAGCTCTGAAGCCAAATTCTCGGATATCACGAAGAACTTCTTGGGTATGGCCAAGTTGCTTAAAGGAACTTAAATTTTTTGTGTTGCTTGTCGAGAAACTGTTACTGAAAAGATAAGACTTGAATTATATTAGTAATAATTTGGATATGTGGGTTTGTTCCTAAACCACTTCTTTTACACATCAAAATGGCACTACTATTTCAATATTTACTGGTGTTGAACATGTACTCTTCTAGGCATCTAATTGTGAAGTTTTGGGTAATTCAGCTTGTGTGTATGCTTGTTCGTCTTGATTCTGCTCTTCATTGAATCTCATTTGACTGATAAAAAACATGTATGCATGTTTATAATGTGATTCGGTTTTTTAACATGCATGTGTTAATATTTTTGTCCAAAAACCTCTATAACTAAACTTCGTTGATTATATGAGAAATTCATGAAAAAATTGCATCCATTGTTGCTATACGCCTTTACCCCACCATGCTTGCTTGTACTTTTACTCTAACAAACCTGTAATCACACATTCACACCATAAGTTCTCCCAAAAGTTAATGTTGTGCCCTCTACCACCTTAAGTGAACTACATTTTCTTGATATTTTTTGCTTTAGAGAAAGCATTGTTGGAAAATGGGATTCCTTGAGGGCTTAATCAGGTACTGCCTATTAATTCGTTACAGGACTTGTTTGTGCATTTTTTTGGCACAAAAGATGGCATTTAGATGCTGTTTTCGGAAATGCACATTGCTGGAACAAGATTTCCGCCAAATCCAGTTAGAATAAAAACAATTGAAGTAATCTCACCTATGTTGAAATTAAAATTCTCAAATGTTTTGAATATTATTCAGTCATGATCAGATCGATATATTAATGGGGTTGTATCTGTGATGTTCATGTATTGTGTCAGACTTTCAGTTGACCGAAATAGTGGGAGCAAATGAGATTTTAAAGCTTAGATTTTTCAGAGAAATAAGACATTTTTTTTTCCAGATTCTGGAGAAATGCTAAGTAACTGTTTGGAATCCCAAAAATGCAAGATCATTGATCTCACTTCTTACCAAGGAAAAGATGTAATGAAAAAGGCATGTTAGAATCAAGATTTTTCTTTAGCTTAACAAGCATGGTCTTGGGAGCCAGCATTTATTGTTCTATGTCTGATGAGTCTTCTTAGCGATCTGTTTCCACATAAGGGGGATATAAACAAGCCTGGTTTTAGGATCCACCATTTATGATTTGTTTCTGATGAGTTAGTGATTAGTGGTTAGTGTTGGACTTTTGAGTTTTATGTAGGAGAGATTTTGTTGGAAGTTGTAAGAGCAGTTCTGCACAATTACCACTGGAGCACGTTTTTAGTTACTAATACAAATATGGACTTGATACGCTTCTGACTCTTATCACATTCTTGGATCAATTGCTACTGGTTTATTTTGATATGCTACAGAACCACTGGTTACTGGTTCCGTGACTTCTGTTTTTGACCCTAGACTCAACTTCAGTTTTCGATTCGCTTCTTTTGAATATTGATGCCTGTGTGTGATCAATTATCTAGTTAGACTTCCATGCTTGAAGAAGGGCCAATGCAGGAAGGATCAAGCTAAACTTTGATGTAGCTCCTTGGGGAATCCCATACTAGTGATATTGGTGGTGCTTAAAGTATTCTGCAAACCTTGCAGAACTTTTAATAAGACTTTTGTGGTTATAAGTACTATTTAGTTACCTTATTTTCCAAATATCTACTCGAGAAACTTCTTGTATATGTCTTCTAATGCTACAAACTGCTATGTTGTTTTATATCTCCTTGTGACATTCCTTATAATCTTTTTAATGTAGCAATTTTCCTTTTAGAATGCTGTAAACTATGATAGCTATACCACTATGTGAGCATTCCTATTCATTAATTATCACCCTAAATACTATTGCTTTTTAGGCGTGGTTTTACTATGTATTTCTGTTAAGTTTATTTTTGTTTCATAAAATTCTTGCTTATTTCATGCCTGTCTTTTGGCTTTCTTTGCACAAGCTGTTTTGGCTGACAATGGGAGACTACGACACATTGATACCATCACAAAGAGATTTGTGGAGTTGACCATGGCACACAAGGGGGAGGTGAAAGCCATTGTAACAACTGTCATTGTAAGCTGTTTTTCTCCTTTGCGTATTTATATTCATAGCAAAGAACACCATGCCTTAGTAATTTATAATTGGAACATGGGTCATTAGCTAGTCTCTGTATACCATGCTTTAGTAATTTATAATTGGAACATAGGTCATTAGCTAGTCTCTATATAGATATTAGGAGTTTTAAGTATGGCCAAAGCTTATTCATGATTTGATTTATGCTATGGCGCTTGTAGTCAGATGTTACATAAAATTAGTTCACTTTGATCCTCGAGGTTGGTTGTGAGTTTGACTTCAACTTACACACCCAAAACGGTTTTAAATCCTACTTTTTTGTCCTAGGCTAGTTTTCAAGGTTTTATACTTTAATGTGGTATATTTGGTCCCATGGAAATAAAAATATTTTCTGAAATAGTAGAATCATCTTTTAAATTTTGGAATTTGTGAAACGTTATGGCAACCATAGCATGTCTTCAGAAGTGCATCAATATTGTAATAAATGATATGATTCGAAAAAATATTATAATAAATGATACAGCAAGCACGCAACAATACCCTAAATAGAGCTGACCATGGGAGGCTGATAATTAGAAAGGATGAAAGATCTTATAGAGAACATCTCTATGAATGTCATAAACAGGTGAAAGGCTTTTAATGGATAGCTGATCAGTATTAGCCTATGTTGTCAAAGGCGCCGCCGGGGCGCCGCCAAGGCGCTAAAAGGCGCTAATTATCTTAGGCGCAAGTTAGAAAGGCGTTCTTTTTCTTCTTCTCTTCTCTTCTCTTCTTCCTCTTTTCTCTTCTCTTCTCTTCTTCTATTCTTCTCCCTCTTCCTTTCTTTGTTTCAGTCTGAAACTTTCAGAGTTACTTTCAGAGTTTCTCTGCCCCATCTTGTATACTGTTTTTTTCTTTTGCTAATTGTTGTAAGGTGTTGTCCACCTTGGAATTCGTGAGGAAGAGGGGAAGACCCATAAAAGGCCAAAATAAAAGGTCTTTGTATACTCTTTTTTCTCTATAAAGGTGTTGTTCACCTTGGGAGTCGTGAGTAAGAGAGTGGAAGACCAACAAAAAGCTAAAGGTCAAAAAGTGAGTCTGACTTGGTTTTGTGTTTAAATAAGGACCAGTCTATTTTTTTTTCTGTTTTTTAAGTTCTCTTTTCTGTTTTTATGTTACCAATGAGTCATTAGTTGTAATTTTATTTTTATAATATTAATATAGAGGTTAATATATTATTTTGAAAAATATGTATTAATTTTTTGTTTGTCTCAACTTTCAATATTGTAATTTTTTAATCTTGATATTGGCGGATATGTTTTTTAATGGTGGTATTAAACTATTTTTTTTATTTAAACAACACCTTGATGGATTTTGAGACCATCAATTACTAATATTTAATTTTTTTAAATTATTTTGATAAGGGATTTATAATTTATATAACTCTAAAACATTATGCGTTGTTATGGCTGGGCGCCCCGCCTTTCGCCCTGCCCCACTAATTTAGACTCCACCGCCCCGCCACGCCTTCCGCCCCAAACAACATATATTAGCTGGTCTGTTGATACTTGAGACTATAGGGAAGCTCTGGGTACTACTTTGGGATGTCTTCATCTTTTCTTTTGTATTCTTCAATTAATAAAACCCAATTGTATACATTTATTTCTCATAGAAATATGCAAACCTGGCCTTGGAAAATTGGAAATCTATATTCTTGCATTAATCCATTGCTAGTTTTGTTAGAGCTTCCTTGCGTCACTAATGATGCCTAAATACTTGTAAAAGGTTTTTAAACCGTTAATTTTTTTACTTGGTTTCCTTTCTTCTAGCCCCTCCCACCAGATGAGGAGAAACAACTGAAGGAGACACTGCAGGATATTATTGGACATGGGAAGAAGGTTAAGCTTGAACAGAAGGTAAATAGTGTGTTTACTTAAAAGAACGGAGCTTTGCCAGCTTCTATCTGTGTACAACATTACTGATTAAACAGTGTCTTCTGGCTTCTTACTTGCATCCTTCTCTTGTAATCGATCCAAAAAAAGAAAGAAAAGAAATCTATTGGTTTTATGTAGATGCAAAAGTCTAATCGTTGCGTTATTCATCTTCAGATTGATCCGAACATTCTTGGTGGACTGGTGGTAGAATTTTCACAAAAAGTTTTTGACATGTCAATTAGAACGAGGGCACGACAGATGGAGAGGTTCCTGCGGGACCCTATCAACTTCGATAGCATTTAAAAGCAGCTGCAGCCAGTTTCTGGTCACTAGCACTGTTTTCAGGTTACTTGTTCTTTTGCATCTGCAACAAATGTCTGAGAAAAAAACGATTTGTTTCTTTTGAATGTGCAGCAGATCTGTTTTTTCTACTTTTTTTGTGAGTGGGTGGGATTTTAGCCATCCAGAAAAATAAAACCTGAAGGAGACTATTCTAACTGCATTGTCACTTTTGTTTCTTCAATTGAATCATAAATTATGTTGGAACATTTTTATCACTCAGATCTGTATTTGAATAGATACTTGAAGATGGATTCTCATATTCTCTCAGATCTGTAGAGTTCGGATTCATGCTTTTTTATTAGCTGATTGAAAAATCAATAAATGACCATCTAAAATTACAGAAGAACATAGAAAGTGTGACTTCTTCAACCGGTGGTTTGAAGCGGATAGATTTTCGTTGGTTTCAATCTTGGGCTCTGGTTTAATAGAACGACAAATTGCTAAAATTTCATAAGAACATGAGAGTGGCTTAGCAACAGTATTTATCTTTCTCTGAAGTGAAAAACCTCATTATAAGTGATTTCACCACAAAAAGTTTTGAATTCAATACTTGTCACTGAAATTCTAACTCATGACTTGTAAAAAGCACTTGTTTTAAGAAAGCTTTGGATAAAATTCAGTTATAAAGTGATCTTATTAAACACCACCTAACTTTTGTTACTCTCACTCACTTGATAGCCTCATCTTTTCTTTTGAAAGGAGTTGTAATTTGGATCAATGAAATAATCCGGGCAAGAATTTGGAACCACTTATTTTACTAATCAAACCCACCTAACTAGTTGGTTATAGATTTGACAAAATGGTATGTCATATTCATTTAGTTGACATGTCTAATTTACAGAATCGACAAATTATTTTGTAAAATTTGTTTTATTAGATCTCTAAAATTAACTGGTAGGTGAACTGGAATATCCGCAGGCACAAACCTGTTACCACCGCCTTGAATGATAATCGAACTTATGACTTATCATATTCAAAAACAAAGATCACAACCTATGAAGTATGGGCACTTCTTTAAGAGCATCCAGAACGGTTCACTTTCTAAAGTAAATATGCATAAAAAGTTGTACATTGGAGGGACTGTATTATACATTTTAGCTTATATGAGAGAAGCATAAGCTATATTTAGATTTTTGCGAATCGAATCTCCATATTTATAGTTAGGCGGTGTACAGGGTGGGAGTCCCATCTTAGGCGGTGTACGGAGTCCCATATTTTTTTTATTATAAAAAAGTGTTGGGTGGTGGGACATGTTGGGGATTTTATTAGGGTTAATGAGACACATTCGGAATTAAAAAAAAAATTCAAAATGCCTGGCAGTGTCCCTGTGACCCGCCTGGCATCAAGAGGTGCGCAGGGTGCCCGCCTCGTATCCCCTCGCCGTGTCCGTGCTTCATTGATCACAACCAACAACCAAGATCTGTTTCTACCCATTTCAGTACCAGAACCGAAATCAATAGGAACCACTCCTGGGTACATTCATCAATTACCTGAATTGGAACCAATAGTTGACACTTACGTCGACGACACCCCTTAATGGCGTATTCTAGAAAGAAGCTCTTAAACTACGCGTGTGTACAGTACGCGAAGGGCGCACGGCGCACCACTTAGTCTTCTTACGTCGTACCGTAGAGGATAAAGAAGTGAAGCAGCGAGCCAACGGCTAATTTTTCACTTCAGAGCTCAGAAATGTCTGTTCGTGAGTTCTGTATTTCTCCATTCTGCGAGAGATTTTCTCTCACTTCCACCATTTCTAGGGTTCCAAATTTCTCTAGGACCTGTTTTCCTTCTCCTCCAATCCTCCACAGAAATCCATCTCCAAGGAATCATCTCTTCTCTTCCAAATCCTCCTCCAATCTTCTTCTATCCATCCAAAAATCGAACCTAAATTCTCGCCAAAATCTTCTCCAATTCATTTCACGATTATCTGATGGTGAAATTTCCGGCCTAGAGGACGAACTTGTTGATGAAGAAGAAGAAGGAGTTGAATCTGTTTATACCGACGATGAAGAAGCTGAAGATATTACTGATTCATTTGATATTGAAGAGCTTGAGAAAGAAGCCAGAGATGCTGTCAGAGAGTATTCTTTCTCTTTATCTCGCGAATTAACCATAGGTACTTCCAGTTAATTAACATGATTAACTTCTACTTCTTCTTTTTTTCTTTTTTTTTGAAGTTTTTCTTTTGATGTTTCAGTAGAGGTACTTGTGTTCATACTAGAATTAGCAATTTGACAACAATACAATAAAGATGAAATGATGCATTTATTTTGAAACTAGTTATGTTCATCTATAAGTTAATGAGTAGGAGGAAAGAAATGAATTTTAAATGATTAGTAGTCTGGGTCCTTAAGGGACAACACAGATATTTGAGGTGTATTATGAATTTATGATGTGCCTAGAGCAATGTCCATGAATTAGTTTTACAAGATTAAGGTAGGGATCTCCTACTTCCTAATCCTACCTGAGAGTTAGTTTAGTTCGAGTTGATAGGCATTTTCACGAATTCACCCTTTCTTCTACCCGCATGAATGAAATTGATCCCCTTATGCTCGGCTAAACAGAAATACTTAAAAACTAAACAAATTTGCAGAAGAGGATACCCATACAAACAACTAGGCTCCCCTAATAGATGCAACAAATATACAATAAAATAGCTCTCTGCAGCACTATGACTTGAAGGAAATTCATCCTAAAATGTGCTATAAGTTTTTTTTTTGTCTTTTTTTTTTTCTGTTACAAGTTAATAAGAAACTCAAGGAAGAAGGTATGATACGCTCTTTCCTAACTTCATGTCAAGCAAAACAAGGTTTTCTTGCCAGATGGCATGCTAATGTGGGGAGTCTGGATAGTCGATTTGATGTCTAAATTGGTGACAATACCCTAGCCAGATCTGTACTCTACATGGTTCACTTTCCCTGACATTACTTCATTTTTAAAATTTTATAAGTCGATATAGAGTGACAAAAGAAACAAGCCTCTTTTCTTTTTCTACGATATGTAGAGCAGTTGGCTGATACTAGCCACTTGCAAAAGGGGCTAAGGTGATACAGAAGTTGTTCCTTTTTGGTTGTGCCACCTCATCTTCCATATGTGAAACTCATGTCTTCTCAGGGATCTTTGTCTTTTTATGTCTACAACATAGAATACAATTCCTCTCTTCTCACTATGAAATTTTATTGAACTGAGTGTATTACTCTGGTGATGCTTTCAGATGATGAGACAATTGATCAAAGAAAAATAGGTCGAAAGGAGAAGAGGCGAAGCAGTTCGACTAGAAAATTAGTAAGCATTTATTCTTGGGTCAATGCTTATTCCTTGTTTTATTCCTGAAGGAGTATGAGTTCTAGTCAATTAAACATTATAATACAGTAGTTTCTGTGTTGTTTTTCTGATCTGTGTTAACTAAGGAGTTTATTGATTTGTGGGGATGAACACTAAGAAGATTGAAGCGGCTTGTCCAACACAGAAATCATCCATCTCAATGTCATTTTAGAAATTAAGTTTTCCATAGTTTCTACCCATCCTTCTATTTAAATCTTAAACACAAATACCAGATGATTGCGGTCTTATAGATAGTATGCTCTATGTAGTCTTACCAATGACAAAACTAATACAACACACAAAAGGAAAGCTACACTTGCAACAAAGGGGAGGAGGTCACATCTGACTAAAAGAAAAAAAAAAAGTAATAAAGATTGAAAAGAAATGCTATTTTTGTTGCCTCAAGAGATATTTACACAAGCCATGAGCCTGGCTCATACTTTAAATTCTGAGTTATAGGAATTCCTGAAAAGTGAAATGGTCTTCTGCTGCCTCAATAGATATTGTTGAACAAACACTTTCTCGCTCGAACTTGTAGAGAGAGTTGTCAACATTATATTTATGCGGATATGAGGTAGGCCCCCTGTCCATAATACTCCCCCTCAGCGCTAGCGTGGGGTTTTTATTTTTAAACTTCGCGCTAGCGATGGGATTTGAACCCTCGAACTTTACTTTCTGGATTCTTTGTTATTCTGAGTAATCAAATCTCTCTTTCTTTCCTTGTTCTTCTTCTTGGGTCTTGAAGAGGAAAACCATTGGTAATATAGGATAAGAAATGATTCTTCTCCTTGGAGAATATCCTGTTCTTATATGTGATTCAGTAAGGCATGAGGAATCTGCTTCTGTATCATTATATCAGTAGCATGATAGGACAAGCGTCATTCATTGGATGATAGGGATGAAAAGTAGTTCGTCATTATTTTCAAGACCCAAGCTTCATTAATTAGGTGATAGGGACCAAAGTAGTGCATGTGATTCTTTTTCAAGACCCATGCTCTCTGCATGACTGCATTGTTACACTCATTCTATTTGTCTCATATAATATTTGTATGGAAGGATGCCTCTCTTACTGTTCTAATTCATGTTATAAAATGCAAACTCTTACGTGAAATTGTTTTGGCATTAAAACTTGTTAGGGATGATGCGTCTTTTTCTCTCTGTTTCATTTAAGATATTCTTGACATAATTGGATGATGCATCTTCTTCTAATTTATATGCATTTAGTAGGTAACCCTGAGCGCTTGCCATTGATGAGTCAAAATTAAGAGATTATGCTCGCTATTAAGAATAGTTTTGTCTTTTTCTCAAAATACCATGACTTTGATATGGTTTCCAATCCAGTATATGGTCAGATATGTTTTTCATGTGTATCTTAGTTATTTCTTCAACTATATGTAACATGGTGCTCATCTGGTAGTTTCCCCTAGATACTCTGAGTGATTAATAAATGGCAGTGATTCAATTCATCTTTCATGTTCCATTTGCAGATCCCTGACCATCTTCTTCCAAGAGTTACAATTGTTGGAAGGCCAAATGTTGGTAAATCAGCATTATTCAATCGTCTTGTTGGGGTATTTCCTATTTTCAGTAACTACCACTTTTTTATTTTCCTGGTCTTGTTAAAGTTGAACTTTCTTTGTTTAAGATATTCATCCAATGATAGATGGTTAGGTTATAGCTTTGATAAGGATGATAAAATATTTTCAGGGGAACAAAGCAATAGTAGTGGATGAACCTGGTGTTACTAGAGATCGTTTGTACGGTCGATCCTTTTGGGGAGACCATGAATTCATGGTAGTAGACACTGGAGGGGTTATCACTGTTTCCAAATCACAGGCTAGTGTTATGGAAGATTTGGCTATTACAACAACCATTGGCATGGATGGGATTCCCCTTGCTTCCAGGGAGGCAGCTGTTGCTAGGATGCCCTCAATGATAGAGAGGCAAGCTACTGTTGCTGTAGAAGAAGCTTCCGTTATAATATTCGTTGTTGATGGCCAGGTATTGTTTGACTAATATAGGTTGTGTGTGTGGCTCGTTGTTATTATTGTTTCTTTCAAGAGCTTACAGGTATTAAATGGCCTTCATGAGCTTACAGTCACAAGTATTCAAATTTATGGCTTATATATCGTTATTGCTTATCCCATAAAAGAGCACCCACTTACTGCACCTCCAATGTGCTAGACTGAGACATTACAGTAGAGGAGCATGATAATTTTGGTTTCTGCACTAAGTTACTCCTTGATAAGCATGTGAAAGTGGCTGGTCAAGATTTTCGGAGTTGAGTGGTGTTTGTGGCACCAACT
This sequence comes from Macleaya cordata, assembly GCA_002174775.1. Taxonomy (NCBI): domain Eukaryota; kingdom Viridiplantae; phylum Streptophyta; class Magnoliopsida; order Ranunculales; family Papaveraceae; genus Macleaya; species Macleaya cordata. The sequence continues at coordinate 506,381 of MVGT01000187.1, read as the reverse complement.
AGGAAATAATGAAGTCCTTGTACTGTAAGGAATTAAGGATATATAACTGATTTTGTACATGTTGCTAATTCTGGAAATCTTGATCTTGATGGTTTGTTGTTTCGAAGTGAAAGTTAATCTACTTCGTCGTTCGCTAATTTTGCAACCTTCCCATTTCTTTACTAGTTCTTAAATTTCTTAATTTGCATAATGGCGGGGTCATTTCTTTGCATGGTTAATAAAGTCTCATTTTCAGTACAAAGATGATATAATCAACTATTGAACAGGCAGGTCTAACGGCGGCAGATGTGGAAATAGCAGACTGGCTACGTAGAAACTATTCAAAAAAGACTATCATTCTTGCTGTGAACAAGTGTGAATCTCCACGCAAAGGAATCATGCAGGCATCAGAGTTTTGGTCCCTGGGGTGAGTTATTTCTTTTCTTATGTGCTTCAAGATACTTAGTTCAATAATATTAATCAATTTATGAATCTTTACATTTGGTTATGCTGTATTTGTTTTCATATAAAATTTAAATGTCAGCTAAAAGTATTCAGTGATACTTGTATTTTTCACATTTCTGTAAGAGGTAGAACCTAATTCATAGAAATAGGAACAAAGAAGAGACTTAAAAGGAAAGTGGCCAAAGGGAAAACTTTGTTTAACAGTTCTGGAAAGACCATCTATTTGTTCGTTTACCAAGTAAGGTGCGAAATTGGTGCCTTTCAGTGGTCCCAAATGTTGGTTCGATACTTAAGAGTCTTAGACTAGGATGACTGGGAGGGGATGACTTCCTATGAGGTGTTTGGAGTTTCTGGGAATTTTGCGACAGATTCTGTCATTAAAGTGTTAAAAGTTTTGGATGATTTGAGGGTTCTAGTTGGGAGATGTGTGAGTTCGTGTTGGAATGCTATGATAATTCATTACATTCGCTCCTAAAGCTGACTTAAAACTTAATACTTGTAGCTAAACTGGCAATCTTTTTAAGAAGCTCTAAAGAAATAAAGTACATTGATGCCTCGTAGAAAGCTCTTGTGGTCTTACCAAAGTAGTCTGTGATTTAGTGACATTATCTTTCAAGATGATTTCTTCATTTTTAGGACCAAAAAACTTGTTCTACTTCTGGCTCACTTTAGCTTATGAAATCCCCTTAATAAGTGAAATTACATTTGATAGTTCTAAAACCCAAGAAGATTAGCACAAATTTTCCCTTCACCCTAATAGATTTTACAGTACAAGATGAGTTATTTGCCAAATAAACCATCCAAGTCCATCATCTGTAATCTGCTGCACACAAAATGTATAGTTCACTTGCAATACTAATGCCTGACAAGGAAGTGATTCTGAAAGAGTTACTTAGTCCTTGTAATTGGAAATTGGGATAATTTGTTGCAATCATTATGCTTGAGGTAGAAGTTTCATAGGTTTATTACTAAATGAAATGATAAATCGCTGCATGTTGATAGGATTTTGGGATTGGACAAAGAGAACTTTCTATTGCTTTTTTCCCCATTATGTTTGGCTTTGATGAACTCTCCAATACTTTTTGGTTCATAAATTAGGTTTTCTCCTCTTCCTATATCTGCTGTGACTGGCACTGGAACTGGTGATCTTCTGGATCTTGTTTGTTCAGAGCTGAAAAAAGTTGAGGTATTAGGTTCTATTCCACACATGCAGTGGTTTATTCTTGATATATAAAGATTTAATATTACCAAGCTTAACTACATCAGCTTCACACTTTAGCAATGGAATCTAAGGCTCATCTAGGAAGCATTCAAAATTTTCTATCAGTGTACCAAATTCTCTTGGTTTTATTGAGCAGTTTTCGTAATGTGCAGGGATCGGAGGACCCCAAGGAACAAGAAAAGTATATTCCTGCTATTGCTATTGTTGGCCGGCCAAATGTCGGTAAAAGTAGCATTCTGAACGCATTAGTTGGAGAAGACAGAACAGTGGTTAGCCCTATCAGTGGAACTACTCGTGATGCCATTGATACTGAATTTACTGGACCAGATGGACAGGTTTGCTTGTTTCAAACTATGACCTGTTAATCCTAAGTATTTTGTGTATATTTTGTTTTCCCACATTATCGAATGTTCATCGATTAATAAATGGTGTTTGACCCACCAAGAGCTTCAACAGAGTATCGGTTGAACAAAATAGACATTTCTTGTGGGAATGCAGTAAAATACTTCCTAGGAAACAAATGAAGTAGGATAAAACCTCTTTTTAACCAAATGTTTCAATCAGTTAACCAAGACATTCTGACCGAAACATTCTGAAACAATAGATGAACAGTGTCATTTTAATTACAAACAAATTTTGATGGGGTTAAAAGTTTTTTTTACAATCTGGCTTTTTCGTGAGGATGATCTTCATGATGAGAAGATCATACCCACAAAAACTCAGCCCATGAATCATCTCCATGTGGGCCCGTACGCGGGTGTAACTGTGGTGTAAGAATTAATGGTGTAAACGGATCCTGACCCTACACCCACAGTGGTACATTTTTACTGTTCTTTTGCATTCAGTGTTCTTTGGGAATCTCTTTTCACTAATGAATTGCTTTGCAGGTGTTCCGGCTTATTGATACTGCTGGAATTAGAAGAAGGGCAGTGGTAGCTTCGACAGGTAGCACAACTGAGGCATTGTCAGTGAATCGGGCATTTCGTGCTGTTCGACGTTCAGATGTTGTGGCTCTTGTTATTGAGGCTTTGGCTTGTATAACAGAGCAGGTACTTTTCCCTTATTTGTTCAATGACGAAAACATACTTTTTTTCTCTTCAGCGCATGGAGAACACGAACAATAATATAATACATGAGCATGTGGTGACAACTACCTGATGAATTGACTATCGTAATGTACCATTCTAAGAGCTGGTTATCCAAATAGTGACAGGCTGCTTCAGTAGTATGTGACCTACACATTCTGATTAGGTTAGACAAAGGAATATGAATACCGTCCTTATTTTATGGAGTAGAGTGTTGGCAACAAAGAAACAACATTCACTTAGAATGGACACCAGTAAAATTAGGATATTGAGATTGATGATTGGCAAGATTCAGCAATACAGAATCAGAAATCATCACGTCTTAGGGACCCATACGTAGTTCTTGTAGGTAATAACGTGAAGAAAAGTCGAATTAGATGTTTTGATCATTTGTACAGGGGCCATTGACGGCAACAGCGATAAGGAACATGCTGTTGTTGGTTAAAGCCTTCAAAAATATGATAGGAGGGCCGAAGGGACATGGATCAAGGTTGTGAGAAATTATTGAAGTGGTATGCACTAAATGCACTAACGGAGATATGTAATCTCTCCATGGATCGGATGGAATTCTGTTATGAACCTAATTAATCTACCATTAAACTAATTTAAATAAACTAAATAACTTCATTAATTCCTTTCTCCAAATAACAAACGACCCATGCCTTTTATAGGCTTACAATCCTTATCTAAAATAATTAAAATATTTGATAACTAAATACTATTATCTTAACCAAGACTAATACTTATCTAACTAGGACTCTATAAGTCTATCTCTAATAGGGTACGTAACATTACACGCCCCTTCACAAACGACTTGTCCTCAAGTCGTAACAAATCCAACCAACAGCGTCCAATCAAAAGTATCCAAATCAGATATTTGTAGAATTGTAGCCATTGAAACCATGGAATAGGATCAAGTAAAAGGTGTAGTTTCACATCCAGTACACTCAAACGGTGCTGGAATTTTTTAGGTGAAGATGATGGCAACTTTGAAGTCGGAGAATCTGAGTGCTTGCCTCTCTTCTTAATTCTTCTACTATTTCTCTTTTTTCTTGGTTTAACGTTGTCAAGCTTCTTTTCTTCCTTCTTCATCGTCGCGTTCTTCTTTTTCTTCCTATTCTTCTGCTTCTTTTTTCTCTCTTTTTCCGGTGTCACGGTAGACATGGACGATGGTGATGGGTGTCGAGTGGCCAAATAAGCTTTCATGTCCTTCAAGTTGTTGGACATCTTTTCTGCTACTGTGACACAGACATCAACTTGTTCTTGAAGCTTTTTTAAGAGGATAGGGTCGATGAAGATGGGTGGATTCATCGATGGCGATGGTGGCAGTGGAAAATAGTACGTTGGAGATGGTGGTGGCGGAAAGTAGAACATGATGGGAGGATCAGATCGCTCTGATACCAAATGTTATGAACCTAATTAATCTACCATTAAACTAATTTAAATAAACTAAATAACTTCATTAATTCCTTCCTCCAAATAACAAACGACCCATGCCTTTTATAGGCTTACAATCCTTATCTAAAATAATTAAAATATTTGATAACTAAATACTATTATCTTAACCAAGACTAATACTTATCTAACTAGGACTCTATAAGTCTATCTCTAATAGGGTACGTAACAAATTCCTGAACAGGACATTTGCGGGGACTCCAGAAATTTAGGGAAAAGCTATGGTGATGTTAATTCTAAGTAATTAAGTATTTATGTATACATTTGTAAATGCAACACTAACTAGTGGCAAACCTTTAATTATGGGTTACTACCACTTAATGGGTTTGAAGCCCATAATTAAAGGTTTGCCTCTTATGAAAAACAAAGAGTATTTTGTGTGGCCCGCCACTGATTAGTGTCAAAAAAACAATCACCCCCTTATTCTTCTCGTAATGTTTAATTCTGCTGTTCACTCGCATGTGGTTTTGTAATATAGAAGCTGTAGGTTCTACTGATTTCCAGTGTTTCTGCGAGTGTTGGATTTGTTTAATTTATTGATTGATTTATTTTTACTGCTCAAAAAAGCAAAAAGAAGATTTTGCCAAAGTGTGAATAAATTCTCCAACAATGATATATCTTTGTGAACTTCATGGGGAGCTAGCCTTTGGTAATGTAGGAAGGTTACATGGAGAACCCCTTCCCGAAGCAAATGTTTCCCCAAAATGCAATGTATAACCCAGTTCCACCTTCATCTAAGCTCCCCTCTGGAAGGACTCTTGGATGTTGCAAATGCAACATTTCATGCCTCTGCAGAACTCCAAAAATTCTTCGAAAAGTCTTCTCATAAATTAATTCCATTGTCACACAACCATACAATACTACTAGTCTTGGCCTCTTGGGTCTTTTATGGCTTCTGGTTGCACGTTTGACTTGTCTTTGAGTCTCATAAGTCAAGTTTGTTCTAATAAACTACTTTTCTCATCTTCTTAGGATGCTAAGATTGCTGAGATAATTGAGAGGGAAGGAAAAGGGTGTGTGATTGTTGTAAACAAATGGGATACCATACCAAATAAAAATCAGCAGACAGCAACATACTATGAGCAAGACGTTAGGGAGAAGCTCCGGATTCTTGATTGGGCACCAGTTGTTTATTCAACTGCAATGGTTTCTCATAGTGTTGAAAAGTATGTTCTAACTTATTTTTCTTTCCTTTGTGCTATGTTTTGCTACGATATACTATCTACAGTTTTATTGACTTAATGATCATGATGAGAATCATCTTTTCGATTGAGGTGTTGTTTACTTGTGGTTTACTTGGTTTTATTGATTCTTTAGGATTTGAAGTGATCTTCATAAGGCACGCCACTTAGAATGCTGTACTCTGGGGTCCATTTTATACTTAAATAGTTCTTATCTCATATCATTAATTTGGATTCAGGATAATTGTAGCTGCTAGTGTGGTAGAGAAAGAGAGGTCAAGAAGACTAGGCACTTCCATATTGAATCAAGTAGTACAGGAGGCACTAGCTTTTAAATCACCTCCAAGGACCAGAGGTGGCAAAAGAGGACGCATTTATTATACTACTCAGGTATTTCCAATCTGTCGCACTATTAGCACTATCATGATGTGACCATGCATAAGAATTTTAACTGTTAGAAAAATTATCTATTCATTGTTGCAATTTTTACAGTACATGATACTCAATAAGAATTTTTACCCAGGCATACACATATCTCATTAGCTTATTGTTCCCATTTTATCAATTTTTGTTCTTTCGGAGTTCTGAATGGTTCCTGAGACACAAATATGTATGTCTTTGTGCAGGCAGCTATTCGCCCACCCACATTCGTTTTCTTTGTTAATGATGCAAAGCTTTTCCCTGAGACGTACCGACGTTACATGGAAAAGCAACTGCGTTCAGATGCAGGGTTTTCTGGTACACCAATTCGACTTCTATGGCGTAGCAGAAGAAAAATGGAAAAGGAGGGTCAGTTTACAGTAACTCCTTCAGTTCACACACACAACACTCCTCAATTCTTCACTGTAGTGTAAGGTATCTCTTTGAGGGGATTGGGGGCCACTTCAAGGGTGATCAACCTCCTCAAAGTAAAAAAGCTTCACAAGATTCTTAATATTTTTTTTATAGTCAGATATAGACTCCAAAATAAACCTCATTCTTCTCTAACAACAATCTATCTTGAAAAAAAGTAAATAACTATGCCTAGATTCACCTACTAAATCCAATTTATTACTAATAAGTACATGCACATATAAAGCTGGCAGACGCTTCTCTGCATGGGCAGGTGGATATTGCCCTTTTTAAAATCATGTCTACAGCTTACCGTTTCCCCTACGAAAGTGGAAGAGGGCAAGAAGCATGCGTTCTTTTGCTAAGTGGTTAACTGCCACTGATCTGAAGCTTATCAAACCTGGCAAGGTGCAGATATATCAAGAAACCTTTTGTTAACACGGGTGAACAAAACCCACGACTTCGATTGGTTCTTTTGATAGCGGCAATAGATCATTTTTTTATTTTTTCTTGAAAAACACAATTCCGAGCAACCATCAAAGTTGTAGGTTTTGTTCACCCATGTTAATGGTGGATGAACAAAATTGGACTCAACGTTGGTCCTCTTGGACTCGTACCTCAGCTGCTACATGTAGAGAAACTCCTGCCACTTCGTAGGAGTTCTAGGGTGTAGTTTCAGAGCCTTTCCGTAACTCAAAAAGTAAAACGTCCTATTACTGCTTTTGACAACCGTGGTTGATTTATTTTCAGGGAGGGCTGCAGCAATGAACACACTAGTTCCTCAGCTGCAACGAGACAAAAAATTGGAAGTAGCAACATAAGCTGACACACCAGATTTTCTCAGTCAAAGCTAGGATCTAGAGTAACTACGAGAACTTCATTGTCTATGGAACTTCTGAAATCAAATGACAGTCATAATCTTCAATATGGAAGCTTTGAAGGAAGATCTAATCAAAATGGTCCACAGCCGTGACCTATGATATGGAAGTTTTGATGATGAACAGGGAGGAAACAATAGAAGTTTCAAGTGTTTATATACATGTAATACAGGTTTGAGTAGTCTTGTATTTCTGAACTCATAGTTCCCTTAGTTTTAAAGGGTGAATCTGAATTGTGGTTCGGTCCAGAGTGTACAAAACATTTTAAAGAAAGACTACAATCGATCTTTTTCTTGGTTGAGGCTGATTTTTTATCTTCATTTTGGTTGTCTTAATACTACTGAACGAAGCTTATGCGACTGTACTTCAAAAAATGAATGCTTAATGTCAATCCTGAGCTCTGACGTTGGATGGATTATTTATTAAATCCCAATGACCATTGTACTGTCAGAGCTTGGCATCGGATCGATATTTAACTGTACTCTCATACTTGAAGTAATCATAGAGCAGTTGTACTTGTGTTCAACAGTGGTGATTATACTAATCTGAAAATGAGAGGCTTGTTTCATATAAAAATGTACGGTTTTTCAAATTCTTATCAATCAGGAGGATTACTCAATCTCTAAGTCTTCATATCAGATTCACTAATTATCTTAGACTTTTATCTAGACTACTGACATTTTGGATTTTTTATTTTTATTTTTATTTTTTGCAGTTTGAAGTTGCAGATGTGCCTGGCTATGAAGAAGGTGGGTTCATGGTGATTGTTTGCCTTGCTTATTATTTTTTATTTTTTTCTTTTTGTTCAAGTAAAAGTATCCTCGCTTTTTAAACTATCAGCGACCTAACTATTTTTGTTTACAAAAGAAAGAAAAGCATACAAAGTATTGATTCATAGAATGTCTTATACCTTTTATCTCTTAAAGCCAACTTTTATGTATGAGAGAGAGAGAGAGAGAGAGAGAGAGAGAGAGAAGCCAACTTTTATGTATGAGAGAGAGAGGGTTGGGTTGGGTTGGGGGACATGGGATAAAGTTGATATCTAGAGAATCAATCAGGTTCTTGTGAATGGCAAGAAAACATGTGAATAAGAAGAGCTCGTGAAAATGAAAAATGTTTGGGAGGTGGGTATTCTTCATCTTCTTCTTGTTCTTCAATTTCAAATTAATTACACACTTGAGAATTCTTTCTACTCCCTCTTTCTCTCTCTAACACACCCACACATGTGAATTAGACGAAAAAGGAAGGGAATCCGAGGAAGGAGACATATCATTCAAAGTAATCAATTCAATTTTATGTACCCCTCTCTTTAATTGAATCATCATCAACAATACAAAACACTGATTAAATCTCCATTCTAATCCAACAAAAAAAAAATCTCCATTGAAAAAGTAAAGAAGAATAAATTTGTGTCTTTCTACACCACGAACTAACTTCCATTAATTCTTGACTAACCACAGGTAAATCTTCATTGTCTTAATAGTTAATACAAAGTGCAGAATGTGTGCTCCGTCCATTAGCGTCTATTAACAAAAGATTGGTGAACACCAACCATTGAGTTGTCCTATGGTTTGGGTAATTCTCCCATATTTCGTTTAAAGGATATCTTTGTTTGTATTTGTAGTTGGGCCAATAGTCCATTTAAAAGAAAAAAAAAAAAAAAAGAAGAAGATTACTGTACTTTAATAACTCCCCTAAACACCTTGTTTTACCAAGGTTGTTAAAAAAACTATATGGTTTTGGTTTGCATGTTACACGACCCACTTATAAATATCGTTAATTTTAAACAAATATTTAATGGGGGTATTAGAAGTCTTTAGATCCGGGTGATTCTATATGAGGATGATTTATATCGTAAAGCAGGCATCCTCACTTCCTCTAATTGTTGCAAAGTTTTCTATAAAGCTCAAATGGAGATGATCCAATGACTAATTTTCAGCTAAGATAATTAACTCATCACGTAAATCTTCATCGAAAATCACATTATTTTAAAACTTACCTTTTAAAAATTGGGTGATTTATGTGCCGTCCATAAATATTATTAATTATAAATTAAATACAAAGATGATCTTTGTGGTGAGCAGAACATCCTCATTTCCTTTGATCATGTTTTTATAGGCCCCCACAAAAGATCTTCGCAACGTCATAGCAAAATAAAATTACCAGCCGATCCTAACTCGAGAGAGGTCCCACAGAAATGCTTTGTGCAACAAAGATAGATTAGTTAACCATGAAAGCCCTAGTAACGTACATATCCGGACTTTGAAATTGAGCTCTGAATATACGCACCATTTTACCAACGGTCACATGAGCTTCAAAACTTTCTCCAAACGTGACAACATTTAAATCAAACTGCAACTCTCACTCACTACAAAACCCACACCTTTCTTACCAGCTTTTCAGCTCCCCTCACCAACTCTCTGTATCCTCCTCCCTCTCTAAGCTTCCCAATTTCTTCTCCCACCAAAAACCTAGATGGAAAATTGCAGAAGAACTCCATTGAAGCCATGGAAGAAAGGCTCTACCAGAGGCAAAGGTGGCCCACAGAATGCCTCCTGCGAGTACCGGGGAGTTCGACAAAGAACTTGGGGTAAATGGGTTGCTGAAATCAGGGAGCCAAAAAAAAGAACTAGGCTCTGGTTGGGTTCGTTCTCCACTGCTGAAGAAGCCGCCATGGCTTACGATGAAGCTGCAAAGAAATTATACGGTCCCGAAGCTTATCTTAATCTACCACACCTTCAATCAAATTTTAATCCTTCCAACAACAAACCTCAAAAGTTCAAATGGTGTCCTTCCAAAAACTTTATGTCAATGTTCCCATCTTGCAGTTTGCTCAATTTAAATGCGCAACATAATGTTCATGTCATCCATCAAAGGCTCCAAGAACTTAAGAAAAATGATACTCTCAACCGATCTTGTTCATCATCTTCGTCTTCATCATCTCATGTTTCAAAATCTGAATTACAGACAGCAGCAAAGGATAAAAACCAGAAAGAAAATGCAGAAATGAAGGAGGAAGAGATGGAGTTTACGTCCGAAAAGATGTCAGGGAATTATGAAGAGAAGCCTCAGATTGATCTGAAAGAATTTCTTCAGCAACTGGGTATACTGAAAGAAGAGTCTCAATCAGATGGAAATGATACAATTGAAAGTTCTCCATTTCCAGAATTTTCGCTAGAGGAATACGGGCTAGTGACTTCCAATGAGCATTTTGATTGGGATTCATTGGCTGATTTGCAGGGACTAGATTATAATCAGAGACCAGAAGCTACTAGTTCTCATGTTGACGATATATATGATGAGCTGAGCTTCCCAGCTATTTGGGATTTCTGAGTTTCAGCTAATTTTGGTATGGTAGGAATCAGCTCCAGTTCTGTAGGAAAGGAAAAAAATGCTACTTAAAGTAATTTTAGTTGAGTACAAACAAGTTGGAACAAAAGCATGAATTAAGTTCTAGTGTTCTACAGATCTATGTTAGTAGAACTTAATGTAGTCTGTGAGAGTGGTTGAGATCTAGGTTCTGCTTGAGATAACAGAGAGAGTTTACATGTAGTTGTTATAGAGGTTTTAGTTGTTGTAAGTTCAGCTACTTTTGGCTGCAAAAGAGAGTACCTGTAGTTTTGTTGATGTACACTTTCCTGATCTGTTTTGGATTTCACTGCTAAAACCTGAGGAAAGAATAAGAGAACCTGTATTCTTCACATGAATTTGCGAAATAATTGTTAGCAGCCCAAAGATCACGTTAAATGGACCATCCTAACCATTTGATCAAGAACCTGCATTAGGGTGCTCAACAGAAAAAGTATTGCATCAGTCAAAATCAATGAGAAATGATCAGAAAGTTTGGCTCAAAACAACGTGAATTCAACCTGCAGTCAAATCCATTTTTCAGGTCTACACCCGGAAAAGATCACAAGCACTAAATTGACATATAAAAGTAACATGCACCAAAAAAAAAAAATCAAAGAAAAGATATATTCTATTCCACTCAGATGGTGCATTTAAATGACAGTAACACTTCATTACTTTTGAGTAGCGAAGCCGCTAAAGAGGTAATTTACTGAAATTTAATGTATTCTCAATAACGAGGATATTTCAAGGACATCTTTTTCTCTTTTACAGATTTAGAAATCGCCAAAAGATCCACATATGTTCTAGCCTTGTCAAATTGTGGAGCATCAAACCAATACTGACTTGAGAATTCTATGATGGGTTAATACCAACAAACTTTCAGAGCCAACCAAACCAACTACTGGTTGATGGAGCAGCACAAAGCCTTCTTTAATTTAAGGTTCAGTCTGTTTTTTCTTGGGATATTGATCATGGCTCATTCAACTTAATACTCAGATGCACTCAAATATTCACCATTCTCCTCAAAATACTCAACCAATCGCTTCAAGAACCTGTCACTACTCACAGTTTCTGTATCACAGATGAGACAACACTGTCTTCTTGCACGTGTCACAGCCACATTCATTCTCCTCCGATCACTCAGAAATCCCACCTGAAAAATCAAGTAAAAAAACATAATACTGGTGTTGCCCTGATAAAAAATCACAGAGTGGGCTCCACAGTAAATGGATTGATATAAATACCCTGATGGTAAAGTACCTCATTCTTTGAGTTTGATCGCACCATGGAAATGATGATGGCTTCTTTCTCCCGACCTTGGAAGCCATCAACTGTAGATATCTCCAACTCCTTCAGTTTATCATCTTTGCTTCTAATCATCTTGAGCAAGACAACCTAGAGAACCATGTCGCACTATCTAGTAAGTCTGCTTTGAATTGAAATTAAATGGTTTAAGAGAAGGCTATTACTAATCAAGAAAAAGCACGGACATAAAAAGAATAAGGGATGGTGCTGAATTGTGCCTGCTGGTATGAGTGAGTGTGCAAATTGTGAAAACAAGGCTGATCTTTGAGCAATAGATATTTGAGAATGGGCTTTATGTTCCATTTTTTTGATTGACCAAGTGGCTTCTATATCCTTCCTAGTTATATCCCTTTCTTTCTAAATTTTCTAAACTGAGAAGGTTTTCAATGTATCCTTAGAAACAGAGGGGGGGAAAATAAAGAACACTTTTAAATATAAGCTAAACAAGGGTATCTCTTCAACCTGTGCAGCATAAGGAGTAATAATTCCAATATCAGATGACCGGACCCCACTCTCAATAAGTCTCTTTGCATGGGCTATAGCAACATCAGCCTCACCCTCATTCATTGTACTGTCTTCTTCATCCTTTTTTTCTTCCATGTCACACCTGAAACAGATCAGCTAGGACCAATTTGATTACAAGAGTTTCTCAACCTTACACATATATACATATATAGGTTGGAACGTTCTTATACCAGCATTTGTTTATGATTTATTAAATGGATTACGAGGTCCGCATGTAGGGATGACATTGGTGATCATGGAGATCATCCTTGTAAAACAAACGGCAAAGTTTGGAACTTAATTTAAAGTGGACCCTAAGTTAATGGTGAAATAGAGTCCAGAATGTTTCTTTTTTTTGAAAAGTATAAAGAGTCCAGAATGCTTTTTCTGTGAGGACGAAATACATGATGGGTTGACTATCTAGTATCCTCACCAAAAATCAGCCTTGGACTTGCATTTTTTACCACTAAATCAGATGTAGAAAATCATGAAAGTCAAAAACTTCATATGGATATCCATACCCTATATGTAAGTAGTGGTATTGGCAGAATTTTGTATTTCTCAAAGTGTAATAAATTCATTTAACTAACCTTTCAAACATTATAGCTGATACTTTTTGCAGTATCAATGTACAAAGCATCAAATAAGAGAATTACTTACCCATTGTAATGTGGATGGTAAATAAAGAGCACCAAGAAACTACATACCCAGCTATGTCGATGAGAAGAAGGGTTGATTCTGTCGAAGATGATTTCTTTACATCTTCAAGATCATAAAGCATATGTCCAGCGACACTTGGATGAGCTTTGATCTGTAAGGAACAAGTGTACCTCATCAAGCAAACAACAAGGTACTGCACCTCTCGATAGTCTTCCAAACAGAAAATTCATCAATCCTAATATAAGAGGTAAATTTTCTTCATGTGAAAACATGGATATGCTGTGAGCACCTTACTCTCATACAGCTCTTTAGATGACCACTCCATGATAAGCTCATGCATGCGGTACTGAACAGTGAGCATGGCCATGGCATCATCTCCGTACAAGTCTGCAAGGCGTTCAAAGAGAGTTCTTCCTAGGCCTTTCCTTTCAGCTTCAACACTTTGTATGGTTGGGGGAAGTTGAAGATGGTCTCCTGCAAGTAAACATCTTGTACCCTGAAATAGTGTACACACAGCACACCTACATAAGCTTTGAGTCGAATATGTTTACACTATTGATCATGTTCCTCGACTTATCCATCTCCTTTGCTAACACACATCTGTATATATACATATTATTGCACCATGCCTTATTGCACCACTTGTTTTTGTGGGGCCCACATGGAGATGATCTAATGGCAAAATTTCGGTGAGGGTGTTCTTCTCACCGTGTATATCCTAATATCCGAAAATCAGCCTATTCTAGAACTTCTAACCCCCTCAAATCATCTCCTAAAAAATAAGCAAATTTTAGGCACCTTTCTTAACCGTTGATTTTTCGATGAACTTTTCATAAGGTTAGAATTTCTAGAATGAGCTAATTATCGGATGTGATGATCTACATAGTGAGGAAAACATCCTCACCAAAAATTAGCTCTTGGATCATCTTCATGTGTGCACCACTTGTCCCAAAAAAACAAGTGGTGCAATAAGGCATGTATATATATATATGGGTCAGGTTATATAGCCCCCTTATATAACCCCCTGCCTGTGGGGCCCACATGTAATACATCCAGGGGCTGATTTTTGGAGAAAATGATCTACATGATTATGAGAACATAGTTACCTGAAATCAACCTGTTCTAAAATTTCTAACCTCAAATCTACCCGTTTTAAATCAAAGGGCTGATTTTTTTAATATGATGAAATACATAGTGAGGAGAACATCCTCTCCAAAATTAAACCCATGGATGCATTACATGTGGGCTCCACAGGCGAGGGGTTATATAAGGGGGGCTATATAACCTGACCCTATATATATATAAATTAATCAATTATTCAACAAAACAAATGGTGGAATTCAACCAAGACTGCTCGCAACTACATTTTATTATCTGAAATTAATCAATTATTACCAAAACTACCCCCTTCATATTAATGCATAACAATAAGCATAACTAGGTTCTCCTCTAACGTAAAACATTTAAAAATTTGTGATTGTCTGCACGTGCAGATGCACATGTTACCCACTAGTATATTTCTATTGGCTATGCTTTCTTGTACATATGCAACTCTTCTCAACATTTTGTTTGCTAAATATTCATAATTTATTTAGTTTGCTTTCTATCTGAAGACTATAAATTTGTAGTTTATTTAGCAAGCAATTGAAGAATATAACATCGATTTTGCTGATTTAGGTACCACGTAGCTTCATGCCATTCTAATATAATTATTAAGAAGTAAGAAAATTATGACATAGCTAATTATTATGACTATTCATTAAAGTCAATGGGGCAGTTTGTCACTCGGAAAGAACGTGTGCTTAATATAGGTGACCAACCATTCGTAGATCAACAAGGGTTGACAAGGATCAGGTTTGGATCTAGACCAGATCCAATAACTTATCTGATCACTACGTGGATTCAAACCCGACATGATGTGCTATTGGAGCTTAAGAGGCTCATACCGAGAAATCCAATATTCATTTAGTCCATAAATCTTCAAAAATGTTTAAGTTAATTAACAAAAGGAGAAGGCTTTATGAACCTACATTTAACTAACTCCTTTAACAATCCATATGATATACCGTATCTAACTCAGATTGTGGTTTATGCCGAACTGACCCTATAGTTTATATCATTCCATGTCCAGATCCGACTTTATCTGGTCCATATCAGTAATGGTGCCCCAAAAGTAAAGTACTTCAAGATTGGTATAGATAAAAGAAAAATAAACAAGAAAATGTTTTCATCCACAAAAGCATAGAGCGTGGTTGCTTTATGCTAGACTTGGTTTGCATTCACGATCCCAACCAACATTATGATATGAATATACAAGAGGGGAAAAAAACACATCTTACCTTTAGCAAAGCTATCCAGCATGCTATCTCGAGCGCCTGAGCAGCCTCATCAATTATCACCAAATCAAATGATGTGCTCTCGAGCTTGCGAGTGACTGCACCAGTCAAAGTTGTCAACACCACATCGGCATTTTTTATTACATCTGTGACTGCTAATTGCTGCCTTTTTCGTTCCTCCTTGGAAAGAGTTTTGAGCTCTTTCCTGATGTCCCTCTTTGTATTTCTATCTTTGGTTTTTAATAGCTTCCCATTTAGAACCTATAAAATGAATCAGGAACATTTTGAACAGATATAAAGAAGAAAGACCTTAAGACCACATGATTAGAAATAAATTACGAGATTCCCAGAATCCTCGTTTACAGTTACCTCGTAATATAATATATACAAGTTAGTACTACATAGGATAATCCAAAATCAATATTAGTTAAATGTAGGTTCATAGCATCATTTTTTTTTAAGAGTTATTTTTCAAATGTTTACCTTCATTTCCTTGCGAATGTCATTTGCAAGACCGCTATTATCTCCTCGCAGAACCTAAACACAAACCAACTGAATTATAAATACTAAATAGCAAATCGGAAGTGAAAAGTAACATAATGAAAAGTTTTGGAACAAAACAATATTGATTGTGAAAGGATTTGGTGCCAGTATCATCCAACACAGAACCTTAGATGTGAGAAAATAAACGAAATAGATCGTAATTAAATCTACCTAATTCGTAACCGACAATTGAAGAAGATAAGTAAAGAAGCATAGAGCCCTCCATGGAGCAAAACAATATTGATTGTGTGAGTCCTCATCGGAAGAAGAATAGGCATGTTACATAATTCAGAGTGGCAATACATGCATATACTCCAAGGCTGATTCTCACCACTCACTTGCACAATATGATAATTTATCCAAAAACGTAGATGAACAAGAGAAACAGAGAATCACCCCCCTAAAATGCATCTTAAAATGCTATGCAAGCATGCACAGCAAAAAACAACAAAAGAAAGAAGAAAAAAAAAGTGCACATACACACTAACACATGCAATATATTTTTGTTTTCTTATCTGTAAACACATGCAAGATATGTGAACACATATGACAAAAAATAAAATGAAAATATCTCCAATACAAAATTTGTATACATATAATTGTTCTTCCAGAAGATCAATTCTATGAGTGCATTCCCATTGTAGAAAAAAAAAAGAATAAGGTATAATACCTGTGCGTCTAGTGCACTCTCCAATACTTGAGGTAACAAACGTGCAGGATGGCCGACTCTCACCAACTTTACTCTAAAAGAATGAAATGGTAGAGCATATGAGTAATAATACAATTTCAGACTTACAGCTTGATTGAAACATATCAGAACTGAATAAATAGGATGCAAGCTGGTGAGGTGTAAGATAGGCAAATTCAATTGCATCAGGAAGGTATATTATGTATTTGAATTTCATCAAAGTGGTGGGTAGGATCATAGAATAGAAAGAACTTTCCCGGGAAAGTAAGGGTGTAAGACCAAAATCAGAAAGAAAAGAAGGAAAGAGCTCCAGCAGCTACAGAAAGATTAGACAAAAAATTGATACATGAAGCTTTCTGAGGATAGTTTGGAAAAGGATAGTTTCTTATGACAGACATAGCTCAGTTTCTCTTCTTATAGGTAATACGTTATTGGTATCATAATAGAAAAACATATCATTTTGGCTAGGCTGAAGGTTGACAGAACCAAAGCAGAACAAAAATGGGGAAAAAAATAAAAAAATAAAAAGAAGCAAATGGGTGTCTCAAAAATCAGAATGAAACAGTTCTTTAAAAAGAAGAAATCTTGAGCTGTTAAAAAAAGAAGTTTGTTCTGATATAATTGATCCAAAAAAAATCTTATTGCTTCACAAAAGGATATACCAGTAGGAACCAAATAGAAATTCATGTCATAATGCGAAACTGCAATACCTGTGAGGAACAAGTCGCTCAACAATGTTGTCAACAGCAATATTAGAAGCAGCACAGGCAAGAATCTTTGATCCACGCTTCACTTCTTGTAAGATAATTTCCACTACGGTTGTTGTTTTTCCAGTTCCTGGAGGCCCATGCAGCAAAAATACATCCTTGGAAGAAAGGGCCTTTGAAATGGCATCTTTCTGGAAAAATAAATAAAATAAAATAAAATTTTGCTTGGTGTATGACAACAAAGTATGAATAGAGAAAGCCTTTGAACTATAAACAGTTAAAAAGTTAGCTGTAACACGCGCAAACACTACAAAATAGGTTTAAAATCTCGTTTTGATTGTACCTTTCAGTTAGTTGAAAAACTGAGACTCTGCCGAAGTGGTAAGATACTCTATGCTTGTTTACAAATAAGCAAATCCTTAATAGGTTGATTGATTGAACGAGTAATAAACTTTTACGCTTTTTTTAAAGTGGTAACATCCTTCTTCTTTTTTATAAGTGTGGTAACAACCTTCTAATCATTTTCTTTTTGGCTATCTCTTTCCTCTTCTTTTACTTCCCTTATTTTTTATCAATAAAGTGTAAACCACAATTAAGAGATTTCAGTATGCTTCTATACAACATTTTTGTATAATTGAAAACATAGTGTTAGGACTGGAACTTTAAGTTCGGATCATCCATTACCGGGATTAAGTCACCTCGGACAATCCATCTTATACGAGTTAAAATTAGCCAAGATCAAGTCAAGAGTTAAAATGAAGCAAAGCCGAGTAGTTTCAACCCAACAGCTAGTGATGCCTAAATGGCTAGTCGACATGTTATTTGATGAGCTTAAACCCACAAAAAAGACCTATTTGTCTATCAGCCATTTGGTGCAGGTCAAATGATCAAAGAGGATGAAGTATACAAAGGACACGAGAATGAGTTGAAGGGCATCGAATCATCGGTGGAGACATTGGGATCATAAAAAGCAAATAACATGCACTATTTAACACAGTTAATACACAGTGATTAACTGAATGAACATCCTAGAGCTATGCCCTCGGGCACATGTAAGCCCAGGGGCAATAAATCTTTTTCCGTGTTTTTTGACATGTAGCTTAATAAGCTAAGCAAAATATAAAACAGTATGAATTTGCGCATTTTCTTTGACTAAATTAGCGTAACTAGGAAGAGGTTGTCTAAATTGCAACATTAATATCCAATGTACAAGAAAAAATAAATGAAAAATCAACTTCTTAAACACCTGAGAGTGATCAAGGTTGGAGTTAAATGGGGTGAATGAAACACTCTTCTTTGACACCGTTGGTGGTTTCTCTCCAAATAATACAGGAACTAAGTCAGCAGCCGGTCCCTTCAGCACACCTTTGCTCAGTTGTATTAAAGCATCCTTCATCCTACGGTATGTTACCTACACAAGCAATTCTTATGTTAGACGCTATTCAGTAACTAAAAGATTAAAGACTAAGCTCCTATCTAGTGAACTTGTATGCAGTATCACATCATATAACTTAGAAATACAAAACGAACAGTCCCAATACCAGAAGATCATTATACACTTTGACTTTAAGAACTTGTAACAAGATACCCCAATAAAGCATCATCTTCGAATATGAAGAACAGTTTCTTTCTCCAACTGAATGGACTTTTCATCAGCGTTATATGACAATTCTATGATTTATATTCATCAGATATAGGTATTTTCAGTCTGATGTAAAAGAAACACATGCGATATGAATACTATCATTGTCGTAATTCTAGAGTACATTACTGGAGCCAAAAAGAAAGAATGTAAGGAACTTGAAAATATTAAAATATGATAACAGAGAATGCACCTCGTTTGCAACTTTCTCAAGACGTAGAGGACTGTTTAAACCCTCTTCTGGGATGTCATCAAAAGCAACAGTAATTGAAGAGTCCTGCTCAATATGATTACCCAAGTGAGGGCAAAAAAAGAAAGTTCTCGGTGACTGAAAAACAAACTAAGAAAAATCTATCACTGTGTTTATGAGAATACCTTTAGACGATAAACAACACCCTGTCCAAGGGAAGGGGAGCCTATATCAGCCTTGTTAGGTTTTAGAACAACCACGTCATGATTCCCGAACTGCAACAAAGGAAAATCCAAATAATTCCAAATCCCACTTGAAAAAGAATAGCACTGAAAAATTGAGAAGAATAAGAAAAAGGTGTCCCCTCATTAACCAATAACTGAAGCAATGATAAGAATGCTGAGATTCTGCTTTTGAAGTTCACTAATCAAGGAATTGACATTTGTATAAATTTTAAGCAAATTACGGGGAAAAAATGAAATTTAGCAAATAGAGCCAATGGTAAGAGTGTCTTCTCACTCTGGAACCCAGATCATTTGTTGTGATGAGGGATTATAAACTCTAGGCTCTATTGAGTTATTATCTTTTCCTGCATCTATTTTTCATACTTCAATGTTTATTCATAGTATTTCTGATCTAAAACAGATTACATTTTGAATGAAAGTTGAACAATATAACGCCTTCTTCCCCTTAAAAACAATATATACACACCACACCCAAAGGCAAATAAAATAGAGTCCAAAATCATTTCAGAAGAAAGATCCTGGCATAATCCTCTGGATGCTAGGGGCATGCCTTGCATGAACCTGGTTTAGGCATCTGAGGGAAAAATTTCTAAAAGGCAAGCGAGGTTTACAAAATACCGTGTTCTTGTTTCAGCATTTTTTGAAAAAGACCTTTAAAACAAAAAATTAGGTTTTGTTTGCAAAAACCTTGTCCGACGGGGGAGCCAATGAGGATAAATTTAGGATGCTAGGGACATGCTTTGCATGGCTTTAGTTTAGGCATCTGAGGCGAATTTCCCAAAAGATGTGTGCATTTTCATAATGAGCAGGAAGAGTCACAACATGTGGCACGTGGAAGTCAATTGCAATGGTGCAGTTGATGAATTCATCCAATACAGATTGGCAAATAAACCGCAAAGGTGCGCACATTCTAAACTCCCTCCATGCAATTCATCTTGCTTTCTTGATTATGTGACA
>MVGT01000187.1:422303-484370 GCA_002174775.1 Macleaya cordata | reverse complement strand
TGGAGAGAGAGAGAGAGAGAGAGAGAGAGAGAGAGAGAGAGAGAGAAAGAGAGAGAAACAGACCTGAACATCAACGCACTTGAGATTAAGAAGAATTGATCCCCTCTTTTGAGAAGTTTCGAGATTTCTCGATGAGCTTGAACTGATTGAGGCAGATATCTCGGCTTCCTATTTAGAATTATCAATGTTCATTGTGCAATGTTTATCAGTGTTTTTGTGTGGTAAATTGATTCAAGTTCCAACAATTAAGTAGACCAAACTGAAAATTCAGAAAGATTTTGCAATTTTGTTCTTAGGTTTTTTTTCAGGGTTACAGGTAACAATCAATTATAGGTAATTCTAGAGAGAGAAAGAGAGAGAGAGGGGAGACCTTTTCCATGTCGATTAAGGGAGCCATGATGGAAACAAATTGTTGCAGAGAAATTGCGGAGGCTTTATTGTTGCTGCTCTTACCTCCCTCCATGGCCGCTGCTGCTGCTGCTGCTGCTGCTGCTTAGAGAGAGAAAACTAGAGGGAGAAGGAAGAAGAACGTTAGCGAGGGAGCAGCTTTAGTTTTGAAGGGGGAAGGGTTTTAAGTGTTTTGTTACCACCGTACTACGACGTCTAAAATGGTGTCGCACATCAAGAGAAGAAACACGTGGTAAATAACTACAAGGTGGGGCCGCTATCCAACAGAGCTCCCAAAATATCCACGCCCCATTTGCTCACTTGGCGATTGCTTGTGGCTGCGACTGCTAAAGTTTGCAAGGGTTGCTCGTTAGATTTTGTTTCTTTTCAATCAAAATCCATAACAGGTGTTGCACTTCAATGGGATCGGGAGCGCCCATCAAAATCTAACTAGTTTTCCATCAAATATGTGGTCCCACAAAATCCCTACTTAAAATTCCTCCTCCAAACAAACCATTAATAGTAGTGAAAATGGATTATACTCTTAAGTAGAGGAGCTCCATCTAATCAAATTTTCAAGGGTCGCTCATTAGATTTTGTTCCTATGCAGTCGACGATCTCATGTAGTCTCTCACCTTGTTAGCAATTCGGCGTACCGCAGTACAAGTATTATTCAGTTCATAAATATTATTATACGGTTCAAAATTCGGTTAAACATTTGCCATCTGAAAAATATTCGATTTAATTTAATTCGTGTTTAATACGTTTCACATGTAAAAATTCGATAGTAAAAATTCAGTAATAGTTCAAGTCTTCTAGATTCTTTATGAAGTTCTAAATATATCGATCTAAGAGCGAAATTAAGAGAAATAGGATCTTTGGAGACAAATAGATAAAACAACAAAGGGTTCTTAACTATTAGCTAAGGTTTCATTTTATGGTTTGTTTGGAAGGGGGATTCTAAGGTAGGCATTCAGTGGGGACCAAAGATTCATGTTTCCCTTGTCTGTTTGGCTGCCAAGAATCCCTGAAAACTTGTTTCTCAGGGAAACATCTTTTCCAGCAAATCTCTATTTTAGAGTCACACCCTAAGTAACCAGAGCGCGGGTCAGAGCGGGAACGAAAGTGGGAGCGGGAGCGTCGGAGCGGCCGATTAAAAAATGTTCTTAGTTCTAAAGTACCTTCGGAGCGGGAGCGTCGGAGCGTAGTTCGGAGCGGGAGCGTGAGGTTCCGGGGCGGGAGCGTCACCCCTACACCAAGGTTTCGGTTACTAAGGTCCCACCTCCCCCTTAAGAATTTGCTGGAATTCTAAACTAAGGATTCACTATGTATTCACCCAACTCAATGCAGATTACACCCCACAAAATTAAAACAACAAAATAGAAATTTTCCTTGGATTTTAAATAGCAGCCAAACAAACCAAAGGTTTCAAGCTTCCAAGGATTCATAAATCCATGGATTCTTTTATGGTTGCCAAACAAACCAAAGGATTCATGTTTTCAAAGACTCGTATCTCCCTTGGGAAACATGAATTCTGCATCCAAACACACTATTACATTAAATATAGTAGTAATATTTTTCATCTGCTTTTTCGACAATTATATTAAAATGTGTTTTAAAAATTTTAGCTAAAAAAAATTTGTGTATTATTGATAAAGTCTCATTTAGACGAAAATATTAATGGTTTGTTTGGAAGGGGGATTCTAAGGTACGGATTCAGTGGGGACCAGGGATTTATGTTTTCCTGGTCTGTTTGGCTGCTAAGAATTCCTGGAAACTTGTTTCCTAGGGAAACATGTTTTCCAACAAATCCTTGTTTTGGAGTTCCACCTCCCCCTTAGAATTTGCTGGAATTCTAAAATAAGGATTCACTATTAGTGCGTTTGGATGTAGAATTTATGTTTTCCAAGGAAAACATGAGTCTTTGGAAACATGAATCCCTAGAAACATGAATCCTTTGGTTTGTTTGGCAACTATAAAAGAATCCATGGATTCATTAATCCTTAGAAGCTTGAATCCTCTGATTTGTTTGGCTAACATTTAAAATCCAAAAAAAAATCTCTATTTTGTTGTTTTAATTTTGTGGGGTGTAATCTGCATTGAGTTGGGTGAAAACATAGTGAATCCTTAGTTTAGAATTCTAGCAAATTCTAAGGGAGGAGGTGGGACTCCAAAACATAGATTTGCTAGAAAACATGTTTCCCTAAGAAACAAGTTTCCAGGGATTCTTGGCAGCTAAACAGACCAGGGAAACATGAATCCATGGTCCCCACTAAATCCTTACCTTAGAATCCTCCATCCAAATAAACCATATGTATTCACCCAACTCAATACAGATTACACCCCTCAAAATTAAAACAACAAAATAGAAATTTTCCTTGGATTTTAAATGGCAGCCAAACAAACCAAAAGATTCAAGCTTCCAAGGATTCATGAATCCATGGATTCTTTTATAGTTGCCAAACAAACCAAAGGATTCATGTTTCTAGGGATTCATGTTTTCGTTGGAAAACATGAATTCTAAACATTTTTAAAAAATACAAAAAAATACAAATATTAAATATGTATAATTTGTGTGATTGCTAACAAATATGTAACGACCCAAAATAATTTAGTTGACCAGCCAATGTCAATCCGAGTCAATTAGAGTCTAATCCAATGCTTTGACTATGAAACCAACTAATTATTAAAATAATTAAGCTTAGTGTTAAAACAATTAAACTTGAAATTAAATAAATGAGTTTTCGATCAGAGGGTAATTTGAAGAATCGAACCGTACGAATGGATAGATCTCGAAAAGTTATTGAATTTCTACTACTCACACGCAAAAATCGGACGCCGAATGAGGCCGATATGATGCCTGAAACGCGATTTTGACCAAGATCGAATGCAAACCGCGATTTTGACCAATTTTTTTAGATATGTACAATATATACGTGTATTTGATGTATTAAAAAGTTTCCTTGTAAACTTATCCATTGTAAACAGATTTTTGTATGTGTGTATATACATAATTTATGTGTATGTCCATATACTAAAGAGTTTCTCTTATAACTTATCCTTTAATAAGTTTAATTGAAAGTTTTTCTTCAATTCCATCAATTGAAATTTGGCTGAAACAAAAAAAAAACAAAACTGTAGTGTGGAGAGAACAGTGGAGGGAAAGAGAAGAAGATGAAGAAGAAGGAGAAGAAAGAGAGAAGAAGAAAGAAGAAGGAAGAAGGAGAAGAAGAAAGAGAGGGAAATAAAAGAAAGAAGGAAAGAGAAGAAGAGGAAGAAGAAGATGATTTTGATGATAGGTCGATGGAGACATCGTAGGAGCCATGAAATTTGTTGATTGGGGTATAAATTGAAACCCTTGCTATCTTAATAGAAAAATCAGATTTTCTCTATCACCATTAATGGTTGATTCTTGTTCTAGGTTAAGTTATTTAAGTAGAAAAAATGGTTTTCTTGTTATAGGATGTAAAATGAGATTTTTCTTTTATTAAAAATAAAAATTAGAGTAGTTAAGAATTGAATCCCAAAACCCCCAATTATTATTTATCTTGTTGAATTTCTTTAGTGGGTTTGAGTTAAAAATTAGGCGTCCTAAGTTAAATAGGGTTTGAAGAGGAATTTGATATTTTCTTAGAAGTTGTCTAAACTAGGGTTTTATTTTCAAAGCTAATTGTAGTTAATTAATTTAGTTGAAATCTGAATTTTAGATATTCAAATTTACTGAATTGGAGAAATTAGGACTTGTACTAATTGTCTTAATTGAATAAAAATTTAATTCTCTTAATTCCATGACAGTTATAATATGTTCAAATTTGTAATGCTTTGATTTAGGGAAATTAAGTTCATCTCTTGCTAAAAACTGATAATGTTGAGGTTTTAGTTTTAGTTTTTGAAACTTTTTTTTATAATTAAAATTGTGTTACGACAAATTAGGCTTTTCTTTCAAAACATTTATTTGAGTTAAAAAGGTGTTTTATGTAAATTATGGATACTAGAGTGGAGGAATTGGTTTCTAAAAGAGACCTGCTCCCAGTGAACAGATTTGATTTAAGGTATTTGGACCTTTGTGGAGATTGTTTAGGTTAGGTTTAGGCTACCAAATTAATTTGTATGAAATTAGTGTGAATAGTTAGGAATTCTGAAGTGAATTAAATATGTTATTTACAGTTGGGAGTTTGTACTAGGACCAATAATTGGAGGCGAACAACGCAGTAAAGAGCTAGCCTTGCAGGAATTGAGGTAGGAACTTAAAAATACTTTCTTGTAGCCATTAAAGTGCTTTCAATGCTTTGATAGGGTTTAGATTTATAAATCAAATGTACTTATTTTGCAAAGCATACATGATTTATTTGTGATGTCCTATTGATATGAAAATGATTTCCCAAAAGTATAGTTTTACATAGTGATGTAAAACAGTAATAGTTATTTTTAAAATAACTAGATTTATAATAATTATATTTATGAATGAGTTATATACAGATATAAATATATAGATGATTCTTTTCTTACTTATAGTTAAATAAACTATATTTTCAAAAGAATCGAGATTTAATCGTTATCGAGCTTTAGAGATGGTATACTTTCAAAACCAAATGGATTTTGGAGTTCTTATAATATATATATATATATATGCCCCTACTTCTTAGTGAATTTTTTCCTACTCGGACCCGCCAAGCGAAGAGGATCCTCAGGCAAGCATAATGGACGAGTCGCAGCCCGTATGCGCCGCAACGGCTTTCGCGGCTCAGCCGTTGCTTGTTTCCTTCGTAATGTCCCCTTTTTGATCCGGACGGAGAGAGGAATCATTCCAATAGCTGCCTTGATTTGGAACACGTTCTTTCGTACAGTTCTGATACAGAACTTCAGCCTTCCCTGATAAATGAGGAGAATCGCTCTTCCCTATCAAATGTGAGAAGGAATCTCTAAAAGCTGCCCTCCCATATATATATATATATATATATATTACTTCCTTGCTTTCTCCGGAATAATATTAGATGGGAGATCACAACATGTACATCGATGTTAGTTTTTATAGGAAAAAGTATTTTCTACTACTATAACTTATAGTATTATAATATATATTTTTAAGTGATCCGAAAATGGACTTGTAATGCCTACACGAGCAAATCATTGAAGTTTTCCTAAAAATAATGATTTGTTCCGTATTTTCATTATGTTTTCCTGTCTCATGACAGAAATGAGACTCTCATGATATAGGAAAACTATTGAAATCTAGGTTATTCTATTTCTCTTTTTGGAAAGCCTTGTTTGGATAGGTACGTGTATAATTCTAGAAATGTTGAGGTTACATGATGCCTAGATTAGTCGAAGACTTGAGGAGCGTAACAACTCCTGGATTATTTTAATGATCATTAAAATGTCTGCACGAGTCAAACGGCTGACCACCGCGACAACGGCTACATCGGCAAATTATGGTCAAGGGTCCACCTGAACCCAAATCATGAGCCAGCGTGCTTCTCACAAAAACCGATAAATCAGTCGCTCGGTCGGAAATCAGGAATTAACGATGGGGTTCCACATCGGTTAAGTTGGAACACGATTTTGCTCACTGACTAGGAGCTGAAACATCTAGTCGTAGCCTCTTCACTCTAAGATGATTACACTACGCAATATTATGATGTGAGATGTTGTTAGTTTATATTTACTTGTATGGGTAAGTGAATGGTTATCGGTTTATGTTGTAGTAAAGGTACCAAATGCTTTTACATTACTGTATTATGATTTCTCGGTTTTCTTTAAAACCTGCATTGTCTTAAATTCATATTAGTGACTACCTGTTAGTATTATAAGTTCTCACTGGGCTTTTTGCTCAGGAAATCGAGGAGACAGTGGATGATTGGATGTTAAGTAATTTGAGGAGGCAGGTATAGGGAGAGTATCCACCTCAGGTTTATTATACTTGAGGTGTTGTTATTATTCAGTTATGATGTAGTTATTTTTCTTGCTTTGTATATATATTCTTTTGAACTATATAATGTAAAACAAGCACACTTATGTATATTTAATATCATTTAACAAATCTTATATATGTATTATTTTATCAAATGAGAGATCGTTTTAGAATTATGGTTTGGATCAAACCTAGTGGATGACTAGGTATTCTATATTGAAGAATATGGTTGATTGGATATGATGAGATGATATGGATGAATGGAATTGATATAAAAATGCTATTTATGGATAAATCATCTCTTATACAGGTTTATGACAGGTTTCAGACCCTGAAAATACAGGGGAAACTCTGGCGAATTTTTCGTTGGGCCTAACCATTTTGAGAGGTGATTAAAGTTCTGACGAACTAGATTAGCTTAACTCTGATTTAGGTTAATAAACCTCTATTTATGTTTATTTTAGTACTGTTTAATCACCTGGTATAGTAAAACTAACGCCTTGAGATGCGATTCAATGTCTTAGAGATTTGAGATTCAAATTGGGGCGTTACAAAATATCTCTTATAGTCATACTTAACTCATTAAATGAGTCAACTGGAGCATACATACTAAGTGGTGACAAGGTATGGGAACCCTCACAAGCTGTCGGCCGAGTGTTATATAGTTAAGCTAGTCAAACCATCTCTTAGATAGAATGTACTGTACGAATGGCTAAGATTATGAATTAAATATAATCATAGTTATATTTAGATGACCAAAATATAATCATATTGTCTCGATTAAATAATTTTTCATCCTAACTTGCGTATATGAAATAGACATAGTAATTAGGCAGCCAATTTTTATGCAGTGATGTATGTTTTCTCTTATAATAATTCTAGTTACTAATGATGTTTAAAGAAGACTTTTGTAAGATTATAACTATCTAAGCTGGTTGTTACCAACATCATGAGATGACCATTTTTGCAAAAAAAAATAGCCTTTGGATCATCTTCACACGGATCCACATGCATGTGTAAGTAGAGTGAAAGAATAAGATAGATAAAAGTGAAACAAGACAAAGAATTAAGAAGATGGGCGGAAATTTCTAACCCATTTGTCCTCTAAAGGTTATGACACAATGATAGACGGCCTTAGACGACTCATTTCAAGCCACTTTTGAGCATCATCTATACTAGTATATAATGCATATACTTGAGTTGGATAGTTAAGTCTTTTCGGAAAAACTTCCAAAACTACCCTTTGTGATGATTTTTTATGAACAAAGTGGATGTCAAATGTTGTAAATTCTATAAAGGGCATACATGGTATTTAATAAACACTAGGCATTAAATAGTTTCGCTAACCATTAATTAGATACCTCAACTCTGAACATTGAATACCATTAATTAAAAGAGCTCCAATTACTATCTTTTCACATTAGTAAAAGACATTGTTATTATTATTACACTATGCTTACACCTGTCTATGGGACATTCGTAAGAATAATTCAAGGATTGATTTTTTGTAAGGATGATCTACTCATCATGCAGATCAAAATAAGCCTTTGGATCTTCTATACACATGCATTTTTTTAGTACAAAGTACAAACCCTACCTAAGAAATAAACCTAACGTAAAGCATGTGCAACACAAGTGCACAAGGCTTGTTAAAGTAGTACAGCTTTCTCGTGACGATAATTTGAGGGGTTTTAAGCTTTATAATGATATGGATATATAAGATTTAAGAATGACGTGGTTTCTTTTGACAATAATTTACTAATGCAATAGATCATCTTCACTATAAAGCAGCTCTTGGACTATCTTCATATGATCCCTATACGTACGGTTGTGTAAAATGAATAGCTCAATTACTAGTTTTTCAAAATTAACTTTTGATGGGGCTATAAATTTTAAAATGATATGATTTTTTGTGAGGATAAGGATATCATCCTCACCTAAACCCATTCTTTAGAACGCTTCACGTCGGACATTTGTCTAAAACCTACGTAAAAATGACTTTGTGTGAAAAGATCTTTACTCCTTTCTTTTTCTAATATATCTTCATTTCTGTCTCCCACCAAACAGATCAAAGTTATGCTACATAAGAAAAAGGGATCATTTTACTTAGGCTGAGCTTACATGTAGATGATCTAAGAGTTAATTTTCAATAAAGATGATCTCTACATTGTAAATTGATAACATGGGTATGTTGTTATGCACTCTAAGAATGACTTCATAATCCTTGATTTTTTAATCAAGTTTTGCTAGGTTTAAAAGTTTTAGAATTGACTTTTTTTTTTTTTTTTTAAATGATCTATATGATGAGAAGAACATATTCACCAAAAATCTTGGATAATTTTTATGTGGGCCATACATGATAAAATTAACTTGAGCCGGAGAGAAGACATGGAAAAGGGAAACAAAGGATTGGGACTCTTTATATATAAGGGACGTGTTAATATGTCATTGGATCCCTTATTTAAATGTTTAGAGAGAGAGAGAGAGATGGAACAAAGCGTGCTAGCTTTGCCATCATTCCTACAGTCGTGAAAAGAATAGAAAAACAATTCGGTGCCAAAAGCAAATCCCGAGCCGAGACCGGCAGATAGAGAGAGTGGGAGACCGTCCCATAAATCTTGGACCAAATTTTATACGGCTCCATTGATCGGCTCAGCTCCATCGGTTCAGCTCTAAACACGAAACCGAGATACATCCTTGTGTTATTGGAAGACATCAAAACATTTTGTAACCTTTATTTGGGACCGTAAATCAGACACGGCTAATGAAAAATCTACGGATGATATTTATCTATAGATTATGTTTACAAAATAAATCTTTAGGGTTTATTCGTTTAAGCAAATAGTGTAGAAGTTTAAGGTTGTCAATGGATCAGGATCGTGGATCAATTTTATCTACAAAATATCTCATTTTTTTTGTTCTTGTGTTAGGATCTTGGGACACCTAGTTTGGATGATAGTTTACTATTTACTCATCAAAAAAATAGACCTATCATAAATTAATAGTCTGTTTGGACAATGAATTTTAGGGATGGATTTTGTGGAGACCAGAGATTTTGAGGAAAAATATAACATGATTTTTCCAACAAATTCTCGGTCCCCACAAAATCTCTCCTCCAAATCCCTTGTCCAAACAGACTATAAAGGAAAAAGTTTTTTTTTGGAGAGACAGAATTTGCTGGACCAAATGCCAGATGTTTTATGTGGCAGGTGAGAATCATCATTATTTTTCTTTCAAAAGTGATTTGGGCTGCTTTTACAATTATTTAGAAGTGAGACCCACCATGCCACCTATGCTTCTAGCATTTAGTCTAGCGTTTGGTCGATCCAAATAGCATTACACTAAATTAAAAAAACATGAATGTAAGGGGCCATGTCAGGTATTGTAAACTGTCGAATGGTTGCAATCAGTCCTGCTTGGTACACGATCAATATTTGTAAGTGCCAAAATTTACAGTTCTTGTAAGTACTAAGAGCATCTCCAATGCAATGTGGATGTGGTAAAATAAGACTGCCACATAGGAAAAATACACAACTTTCTATAAAAAACTCTTCAAATGCTAATGTGAACATACAATTTTAAGAGTTGGCAATGAAATGGAATGCTATTGGTAGAATGGAAAGACACTAGTGTGAAAAACGAGGACATTGTGAAGTTGAATGTCTAATTCTTTCAAATTATAGACATTCAACTTCACAATGTCCTCGTTTTTTACATCCATTCCACCAATAGTATTCTATTCTACTGCCAACTCAGTTTAAAAGTGTGTCTTCACATTAGTATTTGATGAGTTTTTTTTGAGAAATGTGCATTTTTTCTATGTGGCAGTCTTATTCTATCACATCCACATTGCATTGGAGATGCTCTAATATGGTACCACTGAAATTTTCGTTTGCTGCTTTCTTAGCACAATAGCATTGCTCTCTAGGTACCAAAGTTGCAATTATAAGTTAAAAGTTTTTTTGTCAAAACTTTTGTATTTCATATTTCACCCTTCTCCTTAGACTATTATAAGGATGATTTAAAAGAAGCTGAATTAGGTTTCTGGTAAGTAAAGTTTCAAATAATTTGTTATTATTTGATTGACAAATCAAACTATTCATTCATGAGCAATGCTACTCAGCCTCCCAAACAATTATCGAATTGTGGTACTTCGATCCCTGACGTGGCAACATCATTTTCTTTTATTCATGGCAAGGTTAGGACCGGAACGAGGATTGCATAGAACTATTCTAACTTGTAAATCCATAAAAACATAACCATTGAATCGTTTCTATAAAAGATCTACAATATTTGACTAGCGATTGTGTATAATAAAAGATATGTAACAAATCTATTATATCTATACTATATTACTATAGCTGAAGCGTCTGACGTGGCGCCTCAATTGACCATGTGGCATTCTTAATTCTCATACAGCCACATCATACAAAAGCTTCCACGTCATCGTTTACTATGACATTTAATTATATTATTTATGTACCTTTTATTCTANTCTTACCAATTAAAGCACCATAAATAGTCTTATTCTTATTAATTCTCTTTAATTATATTTAAATTACATTAATTCTCTATAATACCATATTTAATTATAGGCTCATATAGAATGACTCTTAAGCTATTTTGTGAGGATAAGATGATCTTTTAATCATCTATAAGATTGAAAATTATTACTATTATATTTTTATTGACTTATCTATAACATATATCAAATTCTCCTTTTGCATTATTATAAAAAAAAACCTCTATTCACAAAAAATTAAAGAAAGAATTTCAAGTTCCCCCACGGTTTCTCACTCCTAAATATAAACAAAAAGTTACATTATTATATTAAAATATTAATTTTCTCTTACGTATTTATACTACCTATCTATACTATCTATATATAGTGAGGATCGTAGGACATGCTTAAATATGCATGTTATTGACAATGACCATGTAGGGACCATATGGAGTTTATCTAAGGGATATTTTTGTAAGGATGATCGATATATATATGTACCATATAGATCATCCTCTCCGAAAATCATATCATTCTAAAACTTTTAACTCCAGCAAAAGCTGTGTGATTTATGCACCATCTATTTATACAATTAATTTCAAACCAACATTTGATGGGTTAGAAGTTTTAGAGCATAATGAATTTTATGAGAAGATGATCTACATGGTAAGTAGATCATCCTTACACCGTTAGATCAGCTCCAAGCATGTAGGCTCACATAGACAGTATCAATAAAATATCTATTTAATATATATATTTCGTTTATGATGTGGCAAAGTCAACATATAGAATGCCACATCAATAATTGTTGTTATGTTTTATTAATTAATTGATGTTACTTTATCTCTAATTGGACATTTTATTATAAAATTCTATGTTTCATACTCTTTCTACAATAGTTTTGATAGGAACTCTATCTCAAATTAGATAACAAAAAATTTAATTTAAAATAAAAAATAATATAAATAATTTTTTTTAAAAGCGTTGCCCGTGCACAGCACGGGCTTCAAGAACTTGTAAATTTTAATAGGGGAAGAATTATGAGCGTTTTTTTTTTTTTTTTCGTTCTTGTGTGTAAAAAGGATACAAATTCAATGCGTGAAATACACATGAATCTCAGTACATTTCATCAATTAAACGTGGAATGCGAGTGAAGTAAAAAGAAAGACAAAAAGAAGAAAAAAGATTTATTTTTTCTTTTTTCTTTTCAATTCGGATCGAAAGAGATCGATACGATGGATGGTTAGGGCATAAAATTGACCTAGCTATAATAATTTATGGAGCCTAAAATTGTTTAGAAATAAAAACTTGTGAACCTAGCTATAATAATGTAGGTAGCATCATCATTTAAAAACAAAATTATTGCCTAAACAGATTAAAAATAAATAAAAATTGTGCCACAGGTGAAAAGTTAGATCCAACATTAAAAAAAAATAGTGTTTATAATTTTCAAAATTGACCCACTCATTTTCCTTGTTGATCAAGATTATGAATGGGTCCCACACCCACCAAACTGGTGCCAATTCATACATTGGAATTTAGTGGGCCCAAAATTGTATGAACCCACGTGTCATTTTTATATTAGTCAGTGTATCAAACTCTATTTTCTATTGAAGGAGCAAATTTTTAGGCTCCACTATCTTAGCACTTGAAGGCTAATAATTATCAAAGGAGAGCCGCTAATTAAGCCATCAAACCCCACCCCAACAAAAAGTAACGTCTCTCTTTTGCTTTTTGTTCAATTTAAAAACCTTATAGAACCCTTTAATATTTACATACACCTTGAGAATTAAACCTTTCTTCTCTGTCTCAAAAAAATGGCAGATGATCATAGAATTGATGGAGAAGATCATCATCATCATCATCATCATGATCAAGATCAGATTTTGCTCCTTACGTACCCTTGCGCAGTTTACTATGTTCAAAGTCCATCAACTCATAGTAGTAATACTGATCTTTGTCGAAACAATGAATCATCGGCTTTCGTCTCTCCTTATCGATCCGAAAATTTCATTTCGAATCCAACAAATACAAACCAAGATGTATCTCGATTCATCCTTTCGCGTTATTCGTCGTCTCGTGGGTCAAATAATTCTTTCCTACATGAGAAAAAGATTGCGTATGATGTTCATGATGATTGTCATGAGAATGGTATGGAAGAGATCGATGAAGACGACGACGACGACCCGTGTTTAATACTTTGTGAAAAGAAACAAAAAAAAGATGAGC
Source organism: Macleaya cordata (assembly GCA_002174775.1). Classification (NCBI taxonomy): domain Eukaryota; kingdom Viridiplantae; phylum Streptophyta; class Magnoliopsida; order Ranunculales; family Papaveraceae; genus Macleaya; species Macleaya cordata. Next base: position 471,342 of record MVGT01000187.1, on the reverse strand, counting down.
AAGAAGATGAAGATGGAGAATATGATGTTGATGATTATGAGGATGATAGAAGAAGAAAATTAGGGTTTTGGAGGTTCTTTTCTTTTGGTACATATAATTCTTGCATGTGGGTTTCAATTCAAATATTTTGGAGACTTTTGGTGAGTTTTGGAGCTGCATTGTTTGTGTTCTTCTTAGCAACTAAACCTCCTACACCAAATATGTCTATCAAGGTATGCCAAGCTAGCTATCACTTTTTTTACATTACACATTAAACTTTTGAATTCATGAATTGATGTTTGGCCTGCCCTAGCTAGTTGTTATTTGCATTTGGAATCGGTTGAGATCGGTACCGAGTTTCACTAACTCGGGCTAACTCGGACTTGATTTGGTCTAATTGCATTGGAATTATAGTGAATCTACTCGGATATTTTAGTACCATTATGTTTTTTTATTGGATCGTCTGATCCGTTTCTGAGTCAACTCACTGAGGAACCCAACTCCAATATCCAAAACGAGTATTTCAAGTGTGATTTTGAGGACAACAAAAATCTCAATTTTGGTTTAATTATTAGTATAAAGAATCATTTTATTGAAGTCAAGCATAAAATTTCATATTTTCTTTAATTTTTCCTAGAAATTCTTAAATTTTTCTCTATATCAGTATTGTTCTATTGCATTTTTCAATTAATAAAACCATGAAATTTTCTTTATTAAAAAGTAATTTAAAATATCTAAAGTATAATAAATTAAAAATTTAATCGTTATAAAGTGATACTTCTTTTTGTATATAGGGTTTTATTTTTCAAATAATTTATGTTAAAAAACTTATATACTCATTTTTTTCTTTTTTTCTTTATTCTCTAATTGTTTATATTATTTAATATAAAGAATCAAAATGTGTGACTTGCTTAGAATAAAAAATACGTACGAATAAATTCATTGTTTTTTGTTTATTTTTTTATTTTTTATTTTTATGACCTAATTATAACCCGTGATACAGGGTATAGTAAGGAATGTTTTACCAGAAAATTACACTACCAAAAAACTCCTATTTTCTTATTGGATTATCATCAAAGTCGTCAGTCGAAAAAGTATAGCTCTGTACATAAACATCAATTTTATGTTTTTTTTTTCTAGTTCTGATCGGATCTGGGAACATGAACTTATTATCACAATCATTCATACCACTGATGGTCATATATGCTTTTTATTAGACTATGATGAAGGTAACATTTTCATCATGTGATTTTGGTCAGAAAAAAAAAAAATTTGTTGGTCATCAATTGATTAAAAGTATGTCTAATTTTGAAAAAGAATCTAGATCTTTTCACACAGTTTGCAGATAATTGTTTGTGGGCTTCAGATTAGGATGATTCAATGGTTAAGTTTTGATTAAGATGATATCTTCACTGAAAATCATATGATTAATCTAAAAATTTTAGTTCCATAAAAAAATTGATTAAAAATTAACAATAATTGAATTTTTCATTTTACACAATTTTGTTGGGACCACATTTATAAAGATGATTTACTCAGACCATCCTCACCAAGGGCGGACTCAGGCCGGGGTAACTTTTCTAAAAAGTAAATTTTTTTGTATATCTTTTTTTATTGAGAAATATTCTCAAGGTGGTATAAATTTCAGCCAGGGGTAAAACTAGAAATTTTGAATTTTTAGTTCCACCCTTGATCCTCACCTATAATCAAATCTTTCTAAAATTCTAACAACCTCAAAATGGCCAGTGCAAACCTCATCATTCTAGAGGAAGGGTAGAAGTTCTATATATATATATATATGAGGAGAAGATCATCCAAACTAGGCCTAAATACATAAAAACTATGTAAAATGTACCTATGTAAAAGTTTCCCTGCCCTTTTTAAATAAAAATTAAGGGGATATTGTAAGTAAAGGTGCAGAATTCACGTGATTATTGAGGGGTCAATAAGTTAATAAAAAAAATGACCTTTTTCACATCTTTTTAGATGAATAAATCTAGCTAGTAATATAAAAAGTGGGTTGTTGCAGATGGTGGGGATTCGACAATTCTGGCTTGGAGAGGGTGTGGATTGGTCAGGTGTGACTACCAAGATCCTGACCTGCAACTGTTCCATGGCTTTAGTGATCAACAACAAGTCTAAGCTTTTTGGACTTCATATTCATCCTTCCACCATTCAAATGTCCTTTGGTCCAGTCGTTTTCGCATCTTCTCAAGTAAATTTTCATCTCTAATTAATTTTCGCAACCAAGGTTTTATATTTACATACTATAGCCAATTTAAAAACTATTTTTTTTTTTTGTAGGACTTACTTAGAAATAATGGAAAGATGTTAGAATGATCACTTCATTGTAACCCTATTAGATTTTGGTTAATTGTAGACGATTCATAGATTACCGATTTTTTTATGGAGTTAGAAGTTTTAGAATGATAATCTATATGATGAGGAAGTCATCGTCGTTGTCAAAAATTTAAAGCTTATAATTTCTAATTTCTAATTTATGGCCTTTGAATGTTCTTGCGTAAATACGAGTGTAGATTTCTTCTCGCCCTCACGTGAGCACTAGCTTGTCATATCGTTTCAGTTTATAGTATGCTTGGATGTAGAATTCATGTTTTCCAAGGGAAACATAAGCCCTTGGAAACATGAATCATTTGGTTTGTTTGGCTGCCATTTAAAATCTAAGGAAATCTTTATATTGTTATTTTAATTTTGCTGGAAAATATGTTTCCTTTAGAAACAAGATTCCAGGGATTCTTGGCAGCCCAACAAACCAGGGAAACATGAATCCTTGATCCCCACTGAATTCCAACTTTGGAATCCCCTTTCCAAACAAACCATTAGTTTACAATTCCCATTTCCCTAGCAATCACATTTCTAGAAATGCAATTAGATTGTCATCCTAACATATCATAAATAATATTTTTCCAATGGTTCCAATTAAACCCTAATTATCATTGGCAAATTATCGTAATAATACTCATATGATCTGATGTTTTATATATTTGTTTCTTAAACCTCTTGTAGGGTAGTTCAGAATTATACGCCACCAGCGATAAGTCGACGAAGTTTGAACTGTATGTTGGTACAAAGAATAAGGCGATGTATGGAGCTGGGCGAAGCATGCAAGACATGCTTGAATCAGGAAAAGGATTGCCATTGATGATTAGCATGAGCTTGAGGTCGAATTTTCGAGTTGTGTGGAACCTCATTAAGCCCAAGTTTAGTCACCGCGCAGAGTGTTCGTTAATATTGCATCGTGTTTATGATAAACGACATCGAACCCAATCTTACAATAGCGACTGTAAAATTATTTCTACTAAATGATTCTTGGAGAACATTTTCTTTTCTTCGTTTCTTGTTTTTAATTAATAGAGGCAATTACATAGTTAAATTTGGATTGTAATCCCTAAACAATTAAGTACTCTGAATTTAGTACGCTCCTAATTAGGTAAACCCTAGAAAGCTTTTTGTGCAAGAATGAACCCACGATCTCCATAAGCTAGTAGGGTTATAATATTGTTGTAGTGATTGTCATTTTGATGTATTTGAAACCATGTTATTAATATTGTTAGAAATTTAATAATAGTAGTGTAAATGCAAAGTTCTTGCATCTACAGTTAATCCTGCTAGAGGAGATTGATTGAGAGGAGAGAGAAAGTAACACAACATGTAACGTGATTTGGTATTTGGCCTACATCCACGGTTGTAACTCTCTCTCTCCCAGTATTCACTAATGAAAAGAATTGGTCCCTTTCACAAGTGATCCACCCCTATCTATTATCTATTATATAATATACTATAGGAAAAGCTTTGGGTTAACAAAACCCTCTCTTTTAGGTGTGGGTTAAAAAAACCTACATTATAAACATATAGCCAAATCTATTATCTATTATTGGGTTAACAAAACCCTCTCTCTTATTTGTTGGTTAAAAAACCTGCATTATAAATATAAATTTAAATTCTAAAACAACTAAATTTTCTAATTATCTAATAAAAAAATTTAATTATTTTTTTAAAAGAAGTCTTGTGCCTTACACGGGATATGGGAGCTAGTAATATACTACATGAAAAGCTTTTGGGTTAACAAAACCCTCTCTTTTAGGTGTGGGTTAAAAAAACCTACATCTATTATAATATAGTATAGGAGAAGCCTTGGGTTAACAAAACCCTCTCTTAGGTGTAGATTAAAAAAACTACATTATAAACATATGGCTCAATCTATTATCTATTATTAGGTTAATAAAATCTTCTCTCTTAGGTGTGGGTTAAAAAAACTACATTATAAACATATGGCTCAATCTAAAACAATTAAATTTTTTAATTATCTAATAAAAAAATTATTATTTTTTTTAAAAGAAGCCCCCGTGCCTTGCACGGGATATAAAGGCTAGTTATTATAAACATATGACTCAATCTATTATTTATTATTGGGTTAACAAAATCCTTTCTTAGGTGTGGGCTAAAAAAACCTACATTATATATGACCCAATCTATTAGCCTTTCTCAAATTCTAAAACAATTAAATTTTTTATTTATGTAATAAAAAAATTCAAAACTATTTTTTTAAAAGAAGCCTCGTGCCTTGCACGGGATATAGGGACTCCTAATGTACTATAGGAGAAGCCTTTGGGTTAACAAAACCCCCTATTAGGTGTGGGTTAAAAAACCTACATTATAAGTATATAACCCAATCTATTATCTATTATTGGGTTAACAAAACCCTCTCTCTTAGGTGTGGGTTAAAAAAACCTAGATTATAAAAATAATTTCAAATTCTAAAACAACTAAATTTTCTAATTTTAAAAGAAGCCCCCGTGCGGGATATGGGGGCTAGTTTATAGATAATGAGGGGGATTAGGTGCTCACATTAATTACAAAGATAATGATTCAATACATCTCACAATATTAATCTAATCTTGCTCCACTCTTGATCATGTGCCACGTATTATGCAAATATTTAGTATTCACAAATAGCATTTTGATTTTTGATGAGATCCATGAGATTCCGTATTGTATACCAATGGAAGGCAAACTATGAAGCACGAATACTTCTCTATGACAAACGTGTTTATGTCTGTGTCTCTTCGCGGTGTCCGTGCTTTATAGAAAATATGGGAAAACGAAATAGATTGAAATATTCATGAAATCAATTTCCTTTCAATTCCTTCATAGTGGCTAGGGAGTCGGAAACCACCCACACGTTATACATTTGTTAAAATTAGGGGCTAAATATGTGGAAAAAGTGTGAAAGTGGGGATATTTGGCAATTTGAACACCCATGGTAATAACTTCATCTTTCATTGTGTACCCCTAACCCAAATCGAAATCCATTTACTAGGGTTGAGAATGAGAGACTGACCTTGCTCGACAGAGGAGAAGGCTAAGAAGAACATAACATGTATTTTATCGTTTAAACTTGCTTTTAAATATTTATGTACGAAAATTGGTCGAATAGTAGTTATAACATGTATTTTATAGTTTAAATTTGCTTGCATTATGTATGCTTGAGTAAATTTTGTGGATTTTTCGATGTTCAAACTACATCTGAAACCATTAAAAATTTTCACAGTTGGTAATATGTTCGATCGTACATACCAGACCGAACATGAGCGAACCGAACAAGAGCTACCATGTTCATCACTCGTATCAAACAATTGTATTTGAGCTACCATGTTCGATTTTAGATTACCGAACAAGATCCTTGTTAGCAATTCGGCATGCAGCTAAAATTCGGGACCGTATAAGTATGAGTATTTTTCGGTTTAAAAGAATTGTAATACGGTCCAGCATTCGTCGTACGAAAAATATTCGATTTAGAGTTAATTCGTGTTTAATATGTTCCATATGTAGAAAATCGGTAGTAAAAATTTGGCAATATGCCAAGTCTTCTAGATGCTTCATGGAGTTTTGAGTGTCGGTCGAAGAGAGAATTGAGAGAATTAGGGTCCTTATGGACAAAGAGAGAAAACAAAGAAGGGTCTTCAAGCAATTAGTTAGAGTTTTTTTATTTTTATTTTTTATATTGAAAGTCTTATAGTCATTAAATAGAGTAGGAATATTTTTTACCCGTTTCATTTGGTAATTCGGTTAAAACCTGTTTTAAATGTTTTAGTTAAAAATTTCATGTATTATTGATTATGTTTCGTTTGGACGGAAGTATTAAATATTATTCGAAAATACAAAAAAATAGGAGTATTAAACGCATATGATTCTATTGATCGCTAACAAAGAATAAGATAACCATGTCTGGTCGTATTGGACCAAAACAATGACAAGACTCTTATCAAGTCACACCTCTTTATACTTATTTGGTCCAAGACACATCTTCTGTGCCAAAAGCCCTCTCCTTTTCAATGAATACAACCATACTCTCATAAAAAAAGTCATGTTAGTTCCACTATAACTCAACTAGGGGTTTCAACGGGATGGTTCCGGATTGGATCCTAAAGGTTCCAGATCCGGTCCCGTTAATATGAAGGCAATTCTAGATCCTACCGGTTCCAGTTCCAGAACCTTAATTGGTAGTTCCAGATCCGATACCGCTAGAGATACCCGATACGTGTTTTTATTTTTATTTTTTACCTTTTTTTCACATAAAAAGTATTTATATTTTGTATTTTCGTACTCTATTCAATCATAAAATTAGGTTTATCTCAAAATTTGTTGTATAATAGTCATTGGTTTTTTTTATTTTCTTTTTTGATTAAAAAAAGTTAAAAATTTGTTATATAATAGTAGATTAAACTATAAAATTATAATATTTATACACAATCAGGTACCCGCAGGTACCCATTGGGTGGATCCGAAATTAATCGAATCCAAAATAGGTAGATCCGAAATGGATCTAAGATTAATCGAATCCACAAAATAAGGTCCGAGAATTGCAATAAACAGTCCCGATACCGGTTCGGTGCCGTGTGTTTTCGTACCCATTGACACTCCTAAACTCAACATGGGTTATCTTATTCGGTTGTTTAGAATCGAACCTATGAAGTTCGGTTCTGCATGGCCAAACACGCAACGAAGAAACACCATAAGATATCTTTACTATTTATAAGGGGCTGCACTTTGCTACAGTGCAGCCCTAGCCACCCATTTCAAGCCGTTTGAAAATAAGAAAACTAAGAGAGAGAAAGAAAGAGAAATGGAGGGGGAGGGGAGCCGCCACAAGGGTGGGTCGTTGCTACAGCTTTGAGCTATAGTAACGTCCTCACATATTTTCATTTTTCAAAAATGCCCCTCCTAATAAACATTATTAAATCCTACTAAAATTTATTTCTTCCTCCCATCGAATAATCTCATTAATTTACACTGGGTTTACACCTACCAATAGGGTAACATGAAGTTGATCCCAGGGCTAATTTTTGTTGTTGATTGATCTCTTCGCTGTCTAGATCACATCAGACTATACATCGTTACTAGTGGACTCACATAATATCCATTTTATTTGATCAAAGGGCTAACTTTTTGTGCAGATGATCTCCTCAACATTCAGATCATATTAATCTAGGATCCGTTTCTAAATGGGACCGCATGTAAATTATTTTTAGTAACGCTCCGTAAAATTTGCCAACTAGCGCGTGTGGTGGGGGGTGGCTCGTACCAACTTCAGAAAATTAGGTATCTAAAGTGCAAAACCTATGGTTGACTAAAAATGACACCCCTTTGACCGAAATTGACCAAAGTAGAGGTAGACCTTGTCGGTTTTTCAAGGTTCAATATCACCGGCCTTTAACTAACGGAGTAACGGATACCTGCTCCCACTCACGCACATCGCACGTATTGCCGAGGGATTTTAGGTAAATACAAAAATTCAACAGGTACTCTACGTGAAATACCATAAAATGGAAATAGAAGTTTACCAAATAAACAAAAAGCCCTCCACTTCAGGCAAACCCCTAAACAATAGCCCTCCTGACGCATGCCTTCACCTCTCTCTCTCTCTACTTTCTCTCTCTGGGTGTTGTGTCATTTTTCCGGCGAGAATGCCTGCATCAGCATCCTCCAACAACCGACCTCCAGACCTGATCGCTCGTCTGAATTCTGGAGATGCTGCGACGAAGCTAAAAGCTCTTAGAGAAGTGAAGAATCAGATCATAGGAAACAAAACTAAAAAGCTCTCTTACATCAAGCTCGGTGCCGTTCCTACTGTCGTCGAAATTCTCGCAACCGCCGGAGATTCTGATTCCTCTATTCTCATCCAATCTGCCGCCGCTATTGGAAGCTTCGCTTGTGGTGTCGATGCCGGCGTCAAGGCTGTTCTTGATTGTGGAGCTTTTCCACATCTCTTTCGCATCCTCTCCAACCCAGATGATAAGGTACAAAATCGCAATTCTCTCTCTAGCTAGCTCTCTTTCTCTCTCTAGATTTTGAGGTTGAATTGAGTTGAATTTTAGATTGCAGATGAGATGAGTAGTTATGTGAATTAATTTTTATGTTAGATTTAGTAGGATATGTCAATAAATTAAGAGCAATCACCAGATATGTGAGGAATCAATTGTCTTCAAATGAGTCCCTTTGAATTCTCCAAACAGTGACGCCTTTTGTAACGTGGCGGATTTCACATTTAATACCAATTTATCCACTGAATTTTCAATGTCCTTGAAGAATCTGGCATTTTGACCAAGCCAAATATTCCAGTCATATAACAGATGGCAACAATCGATTTCTATGTTGACAAATTTAAGGTTCTTCTGTAACATGCAAGGGTTTTGCTTATCTATGATCTGTACCCCTTTTTGTGTAATTTTAGATGGGTGATTGCAATTCTTATTTTGCTCAATGAGAATCTTTTGAATTTGATTAAGTGCTTTGGAATAGCTTTGTTGATGATATTCGGCAGAGAGAGTATTGAAGGTCCATTTTTTAACATCTTGTTGATTAATTGACATTCTACTGTCCAAATATGAGATCTCCGATTCAGTTCCAGCTTATCATAAAGCGAAAAACGGTTAATTTTAAGATCATCATAAAAGTAAAGGTGTAATTTCTGATCAATAGAAAAAGTTAAGCTCAATATGCTCCTAACTGGAAAACTATGTGTGTTATATGTTCATGCTCATGTATACCTTGGAGACAGCGATCCACGACTCTTTGTGGGGATAGGTTGAATACAAACTTCATCTAGTTTGGTCGGAATAAGGTGTGCTCCCCTTTAAGGCTTGTGCTTTGGGGGTTATACATTTCTTTTTAATAAACGAGGTTCTTCTATCGGAATGGTTTCAGAAATTGGGGAAAAAAGGAATAGCTTGTAGAGGCGCGCTTTTGTTAAGAAGTCCAGGTGTCAAGACTCAAGAGTAAATTACATGCATGTTGAAAAACTTAAAGCACACGTAAATGAAATAGTCCACTGACTATGCAGTAGTTGTACACATGACAGATCTATTAGGCAATGAAAAGCATCTAGATCAAGTCGGTGCCACGAAGGGATAAACTATGCAACTGGTGCCTAGTCATGCCACTTAGCATGCTTGCGTATTCTGTATCAAAACCATAGTAGATTGCTTTCAAGGTGCGTTGGATGCCGAGTAGTATCATATTATTTTTCCACTATTATGGATCTTGAAGGACTAAGGTTTGGAGTCTATAGGATAAAGTACATCAGGAAGACATTATCAAGTAAAGCCACTTTCACGTGAGCCACAAGTCTGTTGGATTTGTGCTAATACCATGGTTCTGATGTCAATTCACGCCTACCCCCATAAAAAATAGGAGCTTGACCTTTGCACAGTTCTCTTTTAATGCGAAGTATGGGCCACTCCGGTTCCCATTGGCTATTGACGACTCTTTACTTTGCATTTGCGGTAATCAAAACAACTCTTATTGCTCTCGTGCATTTATATTCATGCTTCCTGCTCATGCGCTACTGATTTTTCAACAATAAATCAATAAATCAACAACAAGGACTACATTTATGCATAAGTTGCGAGATCTTACTCACCATAAAATCCTATGTACCTCTTTGTACACAGCATGTGTTCTCCTACTTTATCTGCTATTTGCCTATATATAACCATGAAAGATCATCTTGAAGACCAAACCTATCTTCTTTTATCACTGTGACTTGCCCCAGTTCTTCTTCTCACCAATCTGTCATGGATTCAAGTATTGTGTCTATGTCCCTATTATTAAACCGCTGATGCAGAAAAGTGTTTATGAGACACCGCCATCCCTGCGACCTGTGCCAAAAGTTGGACTCGGAACAACTTTGAACCCAACACCACATATCTGGGATTTGCATATCTGCGCGCTTGAGTCGGCTCACACCCAATTGATTTGACCAAGAATTTTCTTCTACAGATGAAAAAGAAAACAGAAGGAAGAGTGAGATATGGCTCGTCATTGGATTAGAAAGAAATCTGTTAGTTATTTAACATGATATTTTAGAGGTAGTTCTGGCACAGTTACTGAACTTTTTCTTGGTTTAGGCAAAATGCTTCTTCTCTCTGGTTGAGCTTTCTACACACATACACACCCAAAAAAACACATCAATCCATGAACTTTTCTTTTATCTAGGCTTCTTCCATGTTCAGTCACTCCCCCCATATAGATGGTTCAGCCACATCTGGTGCCATTTAATGAAGATCATTCATGTATTATATATGAACTGTTCCCAAATTATGGAAGAAGATCATCACTTTTTTAATGATTTTGTTCCTTATTTTAGTTGTCATTTTGAATTTATGAACATATTTTTTTAATCAGAGTCGTGATTTATACGCCAAAATTTTGCAGAGGGGAGAAATAGATTTTTGGCATACAAGTGCTTGTTGGACGCAAGTGATAATTTGTCTTGCTGTTTGAGTATTTGGTGTTTGCAGTGGTTACCATCCTTGACCAGAGGTGCCAAATGTCATAACTATTGTTGCATACTTGCTTTTATTTATCTATTTAAAGTGTTTCTCTCAATTGGAATCTCATCCCTCATTGGACCTTGGTACTTCTATGACCAAGTGTCCCTACATGGTTTTACGTAATCCGTTTCTAATGCATCTAATTAGTTGTGGATTTGAGGCTTATGTTCTAGATTTTTAATTAGGTTGCATCCTTATCTTTTGAATTACTCTTTTTTATTCTCTAGGTTATATGATTGATAATTTTAATTCTTTTGCTTGAATCTCCAACGGTAGAAGAAGACCTTGGAGAAGCTCTGAACTCTTATAGCACACAATGAGAGATCCATGGCAGACTCGTAATACATACTCAACTTGAAATACTTTTTTGTTTCATTAAAGAATAGAATTTCACAATATTACTCATATTGGTGCATAAAAATGAATCTGAATATTCATTGGTGATGGTAGTGGTGCCTGGTCAGGCCAATACACTTTATTACTGCAGTCACATGCTTTGAACTGCCCGGAAGGGTGTCTTTTAAAGTTTTCTGTTTTGCTGATGCTTTCTGTTCCATGTGGATTCATCTGATGGTCATTCTGTTCTTACCTTATTAATTTTAAAAACAGAGTGCTTTGAGATGCAACCACTTTTTGATTAAACAGAGTTAATATTATCAAATTTACCTTCTAATTCGTGTTAATTGGATTTTCCAATGTCATTGGCATTGACTTCTTTGCCCTTTCAGGTTGTGGATGCTGGTGCGCGCTCCCTTAGGATGATTTTTCAATCTAAACTGGCTCCAAAATATGATATCCTTGAAGAGAAAAAAATGGAGTTTCTCCTTTCACTTCTGAACAGTGAGAATGAAAATGTTACAGGGTTAGGTGCAAGTATCATAACTCACTCTTGTGAGACAAGTGCAGAGCAGAAGGTATTGTGTGATGCTGGGGTTTTACAGAGGCTTGTTACTCTGCTAGAAGGTTCACTTAACCAAAGAGATGTGAGTTTAGAGTCCCTAGCAGCAATTGTCAAGAACAACTCTGAAGTCATTTTAAAGTTTGCGAATCTTGACAGTGGAAGAGCTTTGAGTGCCATAAATGAGTTAGTGAAGGATAGGTATCCTCGAACAAGGCTGCTTGCCTGCATGTTTTTTACTGTTATAGGCGACAAAGCTCCTTGCTACCTGCAAAGCATAGAAATGAGATCCAAATTGATATTGATCTTAGTTGAGCTTCTTGAAGAGCCGGATCGAGTTGGGGATGAAGCTCCATTTGCATTGGCAAGTTTAATTGCAGACAAGGAGGATTTTCAAAAATTAGCATTTGAAGTTGATGCTCTCAGTAAACTTTGCAAATTCTTGTGTAAAGGTCCAATACAGGCGAAACGTTTGGAGGGAATATTGCTGGCATTATCTGAACTATGCTCAAAGTTGGAAAACTGCAGGTCTCAATTCTTGTCAATGCAGGTTTGTCACCTCCCCTTCCAAGATACTAACTTTTGCATGGTCATTAGTAACTAGGAGTGTCAATGGGTACCTGATACCCGATTGGAACCAAAACCGATTCTCTTGGCTTTGGATCCAGAAATCTTGGTACCAAACTGCTAGGAACTGGAGTGACTTATTTCTAATAGGGGTTCAGATTCTGGCTAGATGAATGTTGGAACTGAAGCAGAATCGATTTGGTTGGAATCAAAACCAATTTAATTTTGTAGGTTTTCTTCCTTATTTTTTTCTTAAATTTTTTTAGATTTTTCATAAAAATATTAGATATTAAATACTGGAGCTAGAATGCTAATACCTGAACGGAAGCAGAACCGATTAACTCTGTTACTGGTCCTTCTATTTGAGAATTGGAACTGAAAATGTTAGAATTGAAACCATTGCTTTCTAACAGTTTGGGTTCGGGGTAGCTTGATACCCAAACGAGAACCGACCCATTGAGACCCCTATTAGTAACTATCCTAATTCTATCAAGGGACAACTAGGCTCATTGTAAGCCCTTTTCAGGCTGGAATTTTGTTGCTAGAAATCCCTGCACTTGCCTCCTTCCTGAGCTTCAATGAGTATTCACTCATCTTCATAAAGTAGAACTCAAATCCTTATTACATTGCAAGACTATTCTATGGCTGAGTAGGAAGCTGAATTTGCTACAAAGAAAATTCAGGGATTGCAATTATGTTCATGCATTTACACCTTACATTTCTAATTTGTTTCTACAAATGCTACAGGTCTTGAATGTGGTAACAGACTCTTTAAATCATGATTTAGCTGAAGTGCGTATAGCAGCTTGCATCTGCATAAAAAGTGTTACTCGGTCAGTTAAGGTTCGGATAAGCATTCTAGAATGTAATTTTTAAAGGTTTTGATTTGGTGCTCCAGTGCGTTGTCTAATAGGTTTTTATTCAGAATCTGAGTGCAGGTCACTTTATTAATGAAATGACTGTGATTCCCTTGGTTCAGCTTCTACATGACCCATCTACTTCTGTCCAGGTATGTGTTTGAAACATCTCGGTGATTTTCTCTTTCCTCTTCTTGCCACCTGATAGTCTTTTAAATCTCATCACTCTTGATTCAGTTGTCTGAAACCATATAAGCTCACTGGCCAAATGTGAGAGCTAAAAGCTGGAAATGATTGAAAGTATGTATGTGCTGCCATGTATCTTTTAAGAATTGTTTGGATTATGTGTTGGATCAAATGTTTGTATCAAATCAAGAACTCAGAAGGCAGAAGCACCACAAATGCACACACACACACACACACACACACACACACACACACACACACACACACACACACACACAAGAACTTAAGGGGTTTAACCGAAGAGATCTTCAGGGCAATGATCGATAATACTAGTGATAAGAAAATCGATATAAGTGGATGATCTGCATACTTACTCTACTCATTCAAAACTTGAAGTTTCATGTCGGGTTTCTCAGACTCAAGATGGTTGAAATCATGTATCATAATTGACTAATTGTTAAGCATTATTATAGCATCAGTTTCAGAATGCTCACCCAGACCTTCCCCGACGGATGAGCACCTTTATAAAGTCTAAGCCTTCAATTCTAAACAGATTTACGTTAGTTTGTATGTATGACTGCTGGTAGGCATTCTTTGGAGAAGTGAATTTTAGTAAAATTTGGCTAACTACGTTACAGACGAAGTTCTTAAACAGGAAGTCCGTGAACTCTTAGGCCTGAGCGGTGGATAAAATTGAACAGGATCAACATTTATTTATTATGGTAAGAACAAAGAGATGAGTGTTCTTTCGTGGTTTCCGTAGTCCTTTGCATCATATTGAGATATTGCGTTCCAGTACTCAAGTCTTGCCAGCCTCCCTTCTTATTTTGGAGGTCTCGCTGTGATCTATATTCTCATCCCGTCTATTCACTTGTGTCAATTGAAGAACCTAGTCAGACAACATGAAAGAAAGATGCTACCAAAATGATTCTTTACGCTAAAAACTAATCCAATAATGCAGTTTTAATTCGTGACATCTGATCTCCTTTTGGATGGTCAGACATGGTAAGACAATATTCAATAAATTGGTTTTTTACTGTGTTTTTTCACATTATGATTGAATTTTATCATTCAAAGTTCCTTCACAAGGCTGAAATTTCTTATAGCTGAATACCAGGAGAGCAGTTTGCTTCTGATTGACCTTGATAGCTCTATCTTTCCAGGTTGCAGCTCTTGGTGCTATTAGCAACATAGTGGTTGATTTTAAAATCCGCAAGTCAATTTTCATCCAGTGTGGAGGTGTGAAACATCTTGTTCAGCTATCAAAATCAATGGATCCCATTCTTAGATTAAATGCTGTATGGGCATTAAGGAACTTGATGTTTCTTCTGGACAAGACTGGGAAAGAAGGTATTCTTCTGGAGTTGACAATATCCACATTGGCAAGCCTGATCTGCGGTAATCATCATGCCCGATTATCCTTGGATGGTCGAAACACAATACCTCTGATACCTAAATAATCATAAACTACTACCTGTTGTATTTATACTGCAGATCCAGAGCCTTCTATTCAAGAACAAGCTCTGGCCCTTGTCCGCAATCTGGTCGATGGTTGTGTTGATTCCATTGAGCATGTGTTTTCTGAAGATGGTATAATCATGAATTCTGTTGGAAGGCAAGTGTGGAACGCTTCAAAAACAGAAGTCTGCGTTCAGGTTAGAACTTTACGTAAGATCTGTTCACTTTTCATGAAATCTGTTTAACATCTTGGTGTAATTGGAGTTTTATGTTAGCTGGAAATCACGTTCAAGAGAGCATATACAAAAGGGAATCATGTAATCAGATGAAAGGGTGAAAACCTTTAGTAGGAACAATTGTTTTGCTTCTAATCTATCATCAAATCATCTTTTTTTCAGGGAATGTATGTGCTCAGCAATGTTGCTGCTGGGAGTGAGTTACACAAAGAAGCAGTAATGCACCATCTCCTTCCACCTGAAGCAGGCGGGTGCACCCAATCTGTTATAATTAAGTTCTTGCAGGGTAATGACAGTCAGCTACGCACTGCCTCCATCTGGTGTGTAGTAAATCTCACTTATCCTGGCAGTCCAGGTGCTTCTGATCGGTTTGCAAGATTACGTAGTGCTGGTGTAATTTCTCAGATCAAAACTATGGTTCACGATCCCTGCTTGGATGCAAAGGTTGTTAACAAACTTTGTCTTTGACTTCCCCTTTACTTATGTATGAATTCTCTTTTCTTTTCTTTTTTCTGATCAGTCTTATATATCAACTTTTAATTCTTTTGGCTTATTATACCCAACATGTTGTGTTGCAGTTTCGAGTAAGAACAGCTATAGATCAGTGTATGACTTTTGGCAACAGCTCGGCATGAACAACAAAATTTTGTTTTTATTTTGAGAACCACGATGAAGGAATTTGAAGACATGTTTTATGCGGGTTGCTTCTTGGTTTTGGTGTCGCCTTATTTTTAAGATGGCACCGAGTCTTTCATGGACCCAAAAGAAAATGGTAAGGTTCTAAAACTACTCTTTTATATTACCAGAAACAAAAAAAAAAGAAAATGATCACTCAAAACAATGAAACAACTTAAATTGATGTGTGCATAGGCCTGAAGCCCAATACGGATGGCGCTAGATGTCAGGGGTAAAACCCTAGCCGCTAGCCCCTATTTTGGTCCCCTTAATCCACTTTTGCCCATTATATCTATTTTAGCAAATCCCATTAACTCTCTTTGTTAGTTTCCTTTTTAGAGTAGGATTTCCTTTTAATGTTTGGTTGCTTACTTGCTTTTATTATGAACGAGGGAATCGGCATGTGCTTTGCGCGTGATGCGTTGATATATTACTTAGTTATGCAAGTGTCTTAACGGAGAATACCTATAAAATTTAAACTTCTTGAAATATAACTGTACAATTAAACCCTTGTTTGGATATGTTTATTTATTCAAAAAAAATCTTTTTCCAGGACTAAAAAGGGTTTAAAAGGATTATATGGCAAAGGGCTCATAATTACCTCTGAGGGGTCTTCCCTTTATATAAAAGAATAGATAAACCCTAGGGTGTTTGAGTTAATCTTTTGATTCAAATTGTCTTTGTTGTTGCTTCCTCCGACGACAACTTCACATCATTTTTTTTTTTTTTGAAGGATTTGCTTAATTCAAGCTTTGACTTTCATTTCTGCAGGTAAGAGAGCTGTTCGATTTCTCACTGAGGAGCTTTTGTGGGTTTATGACAATCAGGTTATCCTATAATATGAATCCAATGTTGACATTCCCAGTCTTGATTACATATCGGGTAATTTATATCTACGAGTTCTTTAAATTATGTATCAATGTTGTAAATGTAATATGGAAAACACGCCTTTGTCTCAGCACAATCACTCTTTCATTCATAGAGACCACGGTCCTTCATATTAAATTTCTGTCTTTAGTTGCAGCTATTTGGCTATCAAGCTAGACCTGTAATTTGTTGAAAAGCTAGAGCTGAACCTCTCTGACCAAGGCAATATTCACATAAACACGAACTCTGTTATATTGAATCACCATTCCTAATCTCGTACAGGTAAATCGCCCATGAGTGCGTATATGTATTGGGTTTTAAAGTTTCGTAAGGTTCCATGTATTCATGTATGGAATGACAGATCTAGATTTACTCAGTTATTCCGGCTGCGAGAAAATGGATTAAGGGATGCTTTTGTGGAAGAACATTAGCATGATCAGACACAAAAATCATCAACTTCTAATATTATCCCAAAATTGTACTGCACTACTGCAAGTTGGAGTGATTTGGGTTCTGGATTGTCATTTTCGGAATGGATCCAAATGCGTTTGAAGTTCATACAAATGTTGTCACTGGTTGCAAATTTGCAGGCACCTTTGAGAAATATTTGGATTTTTGGGTGTAAATTCTTGCTTGAAGATCCAATGCAACTCGGAACTCACACCAGGCACATCCCATGGGCACCCTTTAACATGGTTGGTTGGTCAAATCGATCAGTTCGGATTTAAATCGTTCGATTACAAAATGGCAGTGGGGGATTTGATGTAGATTGGATTTCATATTGAATCGAACCGATTCACATTTGACTGGGCCCAATTCAATGGAAATTCATGTGACACTGACTTTATTTACAGATTTGTAATATTTTTACAATATTAATTTACATATTCTATTATTTTTTAATAATTCACAATTATGAAATACAAAACAAGAAAATATGAGTCAGCCAATTTGACTTGCATTGAACCGGGATGGAATCGACTTGGAATCGGTCGGGGTGGATTCGTCCACCCAAGCCCGAGTCGATGAATCCTGCCCTGTCAACCAGGTTTTACGAAATTTTGGCACCCGTAGCTGTTCCCTTTTTGTTCTTACATTGCTTCAAGAATTTTTGTTTTAGAGAAAGATAGTTATGTAAACTGGGTAGGAGGATTGGGCTGCTCTGATTCATGTTAATTTCACTTGTGTGAATGTGATTGAATCTGACTTGTCCGACTCATCAACACAATGGGCAAGTTATGACTGCAGATCAACTCAGATGTACTAAAAAAAAGCTTCAAAATCAATTCCAGATTATGTTTTGGACATTCTTTTAACGATTCTGATATTTACACAAAACACTTCAATTCAGGCAACCCACATTTTGTAAAGAAAACAAAACCTACAAAAAAAAAAAAAAACATCATAAATTTTATGGGGTTAACATCAACTAATCAGAATTGACACAGGAGGGTTTGGCAAATTCAGGTCCGCCGATGCCACTTGCTTTCATCCTGGGTTAGACTCGTTGATCGGATAATTCAGAAATACTACGGGTCCGTTTGGTTCGCGATTGGAAAACTTGTTTTCAAAAATTAATTTACACATAAACTAATATGCATTTTGTACTACATCCAAAACTGTTTTAGGATTTCCAATAAAATCATGTATGATTTTACAAAACAAAAAAATGTTGTTTTCTTTGTTTTTAATGAAATCATTTAGAATTTTATAGTAAAGTCAAAAGAATAGTTTTAAATGTGATACAAAATGTAGTTAATTTAGGTATAAATTAGTTTTTGAAAACAAGTTTTTTAATCGCGAACCAAACGGGCCCTACATTTATTAGCTTATAATCTCCTTACTTCAAACAGATCAAAATTAGCTACATAAAGTGCAACCTATGTTATTAAAGTCGAGGCCTAAGCGCTAGGCCCCGATTTTTTGGACCTAAAATTAGCTCATAATCGTTGCCTAGGCGCTAGGCGTCCAAGGCCGCCAAGCCCAAAAAATCGGGGCCTAGGCGGGCAATTAGGGCTAGGCGGCTAGGCCCCTAGGCGCCGACTAGGCCCTTTATTAAAAACAAATTTCAACTTTAAATGGATTTTTTTAAAGCATTTATAGTTTTAGGTCCATTGGGTATAAAAGACTTTTTTAGGGCCTTTAATGAAAAAACCATACATCTCTACTATAATAAAAAGAAGAAAAGAAGGGAAGTGGGAGGGTTTTTTTGTCCAGGTAGCATGAGCTACTTTTTTTCCTCTCCTTCTTCCTCATTTCTTTTTTTCTCTGTTTTTTTCCCCCACCGATTCTTCTTCTTCTCTCTCTTTTTTTTTCCTGTTTTTTTCCCATCGATTCAGGTAGCATGAGCTACTGCCCCATTCTTCACCTGCTTCTTCTTCTCCCCCTTTTTCTTCTTATTCTCTCTTCTTTTTCTCTGCTTTTTTTTCCCCTGCATACTGCTTTCTTTTTTTGTTTTTACTTTGTTGTTGTGGATCATTATTATTTAACATACTAGACTATGGATATTTTGTTTTGATGTTGTTGCATGTGGATCATTATTGTTTAATGTTAATTTTATGAAAATTTTGTGAAATACATATGTATATATTTTTTTAGAATTTATATTAATTATGTTTATATGCCCGCTTAATCCCGACTAGGCCTCGCCTAGAAGGACCTAGGCGCTAGGCGCCCCTTGGCCGCCCAGCCTCCGCCTAGGACTTTAACAACATAGTGCAACATGAATCAAATTCAACTCCCCCGTTAACCGGTAAATAATTTTTTCTTTACACTGTCTAAAATAGTAGTCGGTGTATACATGTACAAGAACACGACATTTCTTATTACGTTTTCAGAAAATAATATAAATAGAAGCACCTTTGGAGGCTGGAGCTTATTACTGATTTGAGCTCACTGTAAGAGGATATATAAGACTGGACTACAATAGGAGGAACAACAAAGAAAGATGAACACATGAAACAAGATGAAATACTGTACCCTGTTAACCAATCTTCTCTGCATTTGTATCGTTGTCAGATGGCCATATCACAGTCTCCATAAGCCGTTCACGCATCAACTCCAGATTTTCATCAGATATCTCTTTATATATTGCAGCATGATCACATTTCTGAACCATCACAATAAGAAGGACGACAATTTTATAGCTTATCTTTGAAGCCAATTCATGTATATATTGTGTATAAAGAATGGTAAACAAAAAACGTTGCAGTATATGGAATTTTGTAACACATATTACCTTAATCCATTTTCCGTACAGGTGAAGGCGCGTAACCATCACTCTTTCAGCTAGATCTTGCTTCTCCTGTGAACAAAAAGAGATGGGTATTGATTTGTGTTATTAAAAGAAAACTAGCCGGAGTTGCATACAAAACCCAAAGCTTTTGAAATCTACCTTCGCAAGTGTACGAAGAAAACGCTTCCCATCTCCAGGTTTGTTGTTTACTATAAAACTGTCAGAACAGTGTATGGAGAAATAAGAAAAGAATTATCACTTTTGAGCTAAATAGAAAAGAATCATTAGAGATTTAATTGTCAAAAGCTCACTAAAGAATCAAACATTTAGAGGATAAAACCTTGATGGAAATCATTTTAAGCAGAGACAAGATCAACTTACTCGTAAAACCACCGGTACTGAGTTGGGTTCATCTCGTAAAGCTGATTAAGAACTGTTCTTACAGCTTTATATGTAAAATAGTTGAGTATTTGCTGCAATGTAAGAGACTTTTGGTTAAGATAAAAAAGATAAAACACCAAAAATGATAATATGTGACTGATAATGATAATATTGCAGAATTAGTTAAACGTCCGGAAAGAAATGGATGAGATCACAAGAAGCACGGCAGAATTTCTGTAGCATTGATGTCAACAGTCATTAAAAATCAAGGGCTTTCAATTTTATTTTTCATGCATGTAACAAGGACAGTCTATCATTAATAAATACGGGTGTGTTGGATACCTATGTCATGCTCACTTGTCAGATCAACGTGATAAGATGCTTTCTAATCATTTTTAACAGATGAAAAGATTATGGGGTTTATAATCGATCCAGACTTCTATATCAAAACTAAAGGTTGATCTAAAAGAATCATCGCACCTTTGAGAGGGAGGAATCCAATACTGAAGCTATTGTCTTGAATGTCGAAGCTTCTTTTAATTTTTTCTGGATTTCCATTGTACCCAGAGAAGCATATTATAGATCTTGGAGAGGTAAAAGTACAGGTAGAATTATTGAAGAAGAAACACATTAGCTTCTGATATTCTTAGTGAGTTGGTTTTGGAAGACACGTTACTGACTATACATACCGATTTGAATAATGTAGAGAAACTTTTGGACAAAATTTACAAAGGTTATTTACCGAGTACCGGCATTACATTTAGCTGTTATCAAGGCGTAGAATGATTCGTCAATAGTTTTATCTAAAATTTGAAACACCCTCTATATAAACCAGTTTGTAAGGAAGACCTCAAATATTTGATTTCTCTGGCATCAGTGGATCAGATACAATACAAAGCTAGCAAAAGATATCAAAGTCACAAATTTGAGCAGCAAACTTGGGCTAGTTTTCTATGAGTTTTCAGGACATAGTCAAGCCCAATGAAATGGTACTCTCTAAACTTCTTAACAAAATAAACAAGTCAAGTTGTCTTGTTTTAAATACTATTTCATAGCTCCGAGAAAAAAGATTATTTTGTGAAGGGAACTTAGGGAAGTGGTATTAGATAATTCTCTTCTGACCCATGAAACAGATGAGGACTTGAAAGGCTTTAGTTGAAGGCATGTTACACAAAAAACTTATTTTGTATACTGATTACACAAAGCTTCTAGCTTTTACTAGTAGTGGGAAATCTGTATGTTCTAGTATCAAGAAAGCTTATGAAGGGCAGCGATTCATTATTGTGACAACCATTGGTTTTGGCAGAAGAGATACTTATCAATTATCATGCAATTGTTGAAGATTCTATATAAAATAGTTATTTTGTAGTTCAAGTAATATAAAAGATCTTTCATCTGTATTTTCGCAAACCAATATTTAGCTTTCACTAACAGTTATAGAAGTCTGATAAGTTTTCAGTATTTTCCCTACAAAAGTTGAAAATGGAGCTGTATCTTATGTTAAATGACCATACCAACTTTCTCCCAAAATAATCAGGGAAGACAATTATTTGAATCTTATATCCAAGATATAAAATCTCATCTCAACCCAAATGTTTATATTAGTTGAAAAACCAATTCATTCCAATCGAAACGTCCTGAAACAATACATGCACAGTACCGAGACATACCAATACGAACCAAAACAATTTCGTTCCCGCGACTACCGAAACAAAAAACGCAAAATTTTGAACCATGCTTATACCTATTAACAATTCAAAGGGGCTGACAGAAAGTGCAGATTTTTGTTGATTTTCTCTTCTACCATAATAGATAGAGAAATGCAATCTGAAATCCAACGAAAGCCATTTCAAAAAGAAAAAAACTAAAAAAGATCTCTGTAATTCATTTCTTCAGATTTACATAAACACAGTGTTTAAGAAAAGAATTCCATTGAAACTTATTGAGTTTCAATTCAATATAATCAAAATTGAACAAATAAACCAATTCAAATTGAACAGCCAGGAACAAATTGCACAGTAAAAGTTAGCTTACCCTCTTAACATCATCAAAGCTATCTTCGTATTGTCCACCCAATTCATTAACAATTACAAGACCTCGCTGGACCTTGCGTTGCTTCCTACTACAGTACTGATTCACAAATCCTGAAAGTACTTTAGCAGAGAGACGCCATTCATGCCAAGCATCAACAAATGAACTGCTTAATTCCAACTGCCCTGAACTCCTTAATTGCTTCCTTCCCACTAAATTTCTGTAAAAACCCAAATCTCCACTGCTCTTAAAACTCATATTAATTGAAGAATGAGTATCCAAACACAGACATGGACGAGTTCGCGTGTCCACTACGGCACCCATCACTGATAAAGCTCCCACCATCCTCTTCTCCCTCACACACACACTCAAAACCTAAGAAATTCTTCAAAATTACAACGAGATTTCTTCAAAACTGCAATTTAGACCAAATTAAAGAGTACCCAAGATGCAAAATCACAAAACTAATAGTGGGTATCTGAGAGATTTGATGATTAAAGCTTGCAATCAGAGATTCATGGATTTAAAAGAGAGTGAATTGATGAAATGAAAAAGTTCTTTTTTTGTGTTCTTTTTTTTTAGGGTCTCTAAAACTAAATATAACCCTCACCAAACAGTTTTTCTGAGGTCCAAATCTGTCGGAACAAAGAAGAGAAGAATTTGATGAGTGCAAATTTGGTCCTTTGAATTTCTGCCAACACAAATGCTAACGTAGCACACTCTTTTTGACGAGTATAAGAGATTTTTCATCTCTCTGCGATATCAAGTTTTTGTCGCAACAGTTTCCACCAGCCACTTATACATTTTGATGTGGACCCACAGATAGGTTTCGACAGTTCAACTACTGGGTTTCTACGTGTCACCTTTTTTTACCTCCAAAATTTTGTCCTCTTCTGAGTCCCTAGCATTTTGGGGAGTTCAAATTTTGTTGACCTACTTAAACCGTTTAAATGTCTACCAATCACATGCTGGGTATTGTTGTCCACATTAAACGTGGGTGAACAAAACGGCATTGGGCATTGCCTCACAATTCACCTATCCTCTAACGTACAAGCAAATCAATATTGGGTGGGGCAGAGGGACATGCTTAAATCAACATGTTATTGACAGAATTTATGTGGGACCCACATAAAGATGATGTTAATTTTTTGTAAAAATGATTTAAGTACCATATAAATCATATTCATCTAAAATCGCATAATTCTAAAAAATTTAAATGTACTAAACGTTGTGTGATTTATGAGCCATCTATTTTTATAATTAAATTTAAGAGGGAACGGCCAAAAGGCCCAAAATGATTTTTTTTCAGTTTGTTTAGTCACCAAATTTTATATAAGTCTATTTAATCCAAAAATAAAATTTAGACAGATCTGCCCTTTAACCAATATCCTTCAAGATATCTCTGTTCATCAGATCCTACAACTTGAGGAAGAGAATAAGAGAGAAATGGGGAAAGATCTAATTAGGAAAAAAAAAAAAGAGAAAGAAAAAAGAGAGAAAAGAAGGAAAAGAGAGTATAGAGATAAGAGAGGGACCTCAGAGAGAGAGAGAAAAGAAAGGAAAGAGAAAGAAGAGGAAAAAAAGATAAAAAGATAGAAGAGACGAAGAAAAAATTCAACATAGATCTATGCAAAAACGTTTTTCATGAATTATGCAAAAATATTTTTGCAGGAACTATGCTAAATCATTATGTGAAACATTTTTGCATGAATTCATGCAAAAACATTTTTGCATAAATTTCGTGATTTTTTTTTCGCAAACCATTCTTGACTGGTCTAGTTTCAAAGATCTCAAAAAGTGCTTTCTAAATATATAAATTTTGTCAAAATCTGAATTTTAGTTGAAGAGATATAACATTTTAAAGTTTAAAAATATCTCTCTCATACAGTTATACAAGTTTGAAAAAGACAAAACAGTAATTGACAAATATAATAAGGGTAAAACAGGAACATTAAAAAAGAAGGAATTGACTAAATAGATTTAGAAAAGTTTAAAAAGGACTAAACAGATTCAAAAAAATTTAAAAAAGGTATTTTAGTCTTATTAAAAATCTTGTATACTAAAGGATTAAAAAAATTATATATTTGATGTTTTGGCCATTATCCCTAAATTTAAACCAACATCTGATGGGATTATAAGTTATAGAACAAGATGAACTTTGTATAAAAATGATCTACATAGTGAGAAGATCTTTCTCACACCGTCGAATCATCTTTGTGTGAGCTCCTACATAGATTGTCTCTATAACTTAAGCATGTTGCACCTATCCCTAACTCATCAACCAAATTGTAATTGGTTGAATGGACGTAATTCAATTCCATGTTCAAAACGTGCATTGTAATATGTCCTAAATATAACGTCCACTCTACTGCTATATAAGATGACAAGTTACTGTATTTGCACCAATTGTGGGTCCAAATTCATTGCAAAGGTTACACACGGTAATCTTACGTGGAAATTTGAAAGGAAAAAATAGGAGAGATGTTTTATTACAGATGAAGTGATTGGCTTGAGATCACAACAGCATCAAAATTCTTTGCATCTCTGGGGAAAATCAAAGTAGGTTTCTTGTGAATTCAATTCTGTAAGGGCAAATGCAGTGGGATCCTCAAAAGTTGAGGACACGGTTGGAGACTGTCTCAAACGTTTTACTGTCCATCGTGATCCAGCTAGCAAAGTTAATAGTTTAGACCTAGGTCTAATTCTCTTTAGCTTATTGAGTTATTAATCTCATAAAAAATATGTTCACCTTTTAAAAAATTTTAAAAAAATCATACTTGTTGCCTTTTCGTATTTTCCATATAGGAGCACATCAGTAGATCTGAAAAAAAAAATGCACATTATAGTCTGTTTGGACAAGGAATTTTGTGGGGACCAAAGATTTTGAAGAAAAATATAACATAATTTTTTCACCAAATCCCTAGTCCCCACAAAATCCCTCCTCCAAATCCCTTGTTCAAACAAACTATTAGTTAATTTGCACACATATGTACACTTATGTTATGAGCATTCTCACAAAAACTATGAGCCATCCTAATTTTTAAATATAAAATAATCATCTTTTTTATTTTTTAAACAATCCACTGAAGTCTACCCCATCCCTACCACCTCCACCATCACCATCTTCATCTTCTTCACATCCACCACTACTTCCACCATGGCCTCTCCACCACATCTCCACCTACAATATTGAATGAGAGAGAAAGAGAGTGAGAGAAAGAGAAAGAGAAAGAGGAGAGAGAAAGAGAGAAGAGGGGAGAGAGGCGGATCTTGGTTGATCCAAGATCTGAAATTTTTAACATCTCAACCGAGTACTCTCAGATGGATACACTACAAGACTAATAACATCACACAAAATTTAGTTGTAATAGATAATGAAGTAAATAATTTATCAATTGAGATGATTTTGATCATTTAAGCAATGAAAACCATTTACAAAGCCCATGAACAGAGTGCTACTGATGAAGCTAATGATTAAGAGTATATCAGCTGCCTTGTGTCAAAGTTTGCTAGGAGGGCTCATATTATTTGCTAGAATGTCCAATATCATCAATCATAATTTATGGAATAAACTTAAAAAAACTTAAATCTTATAAAGATAACTCGATTCCATACTATAATTTTCTTTTAGATTTTTGTATCTATTACTTATTTAGTTTCGAAGATTTAGATAAATCACATTTAAATATATAGATTTTGTGGAATAATCAGAATGATCAAATTTCAGTACTGAAATATGTGGAACTTGAACCACAACAATAGGTTTGGCACCCGGGTAATCAAGTATCCATTACCACCCCTAGTTGTTTTTCAGTGTCCAATCTTAACCAGGTAAAGCTCTACTCTATGTTTGATTGCAAGCAAGTGTATTATATGGAAGTATGTTCATTTCCATTAATTCCGTAGCGGAAAGAAACGCATTCCAAAGAATTGTACCAATTTTTTAATCATGTCATAAATACTCAATTTTATGAAATTCAAATTGTAAACAAACAACGAGTTTTATATTATTTCTGTAAAATTCACCTAATTCCTTTGGAATTTAAAATGCAATCAGACGAAGCATTTATCGTTTTAGGCTTTAGGCTTTAGGCTTATTGTAGAGGTGAGAAGTTGGGCCCAGTTAATGCTAATATCTGGTCCTAGGTCTTATACAGTTACACTCTTACCCTTTCTAAATGAATTGTGGCATGGGCTAGGCTTGCCTGGACATTGGATAACCATGAGCAAATGTGGGCCTCCACCAACCATGCCTTATTAATTTGTGCTTCGGGGCGTGGTCTGGACTTCAGCAATGTCAAACTATCCATGGACTTAGTTTTTATTTTAATGGGCCTAAACCTACAAACATTCCCCCATTCCCCATTCCCCATCAATGAAGCCATCATCTTACATTGAAAAGTACAAGCGAGGTGCTAATGTTGTTGTTGATAACACAAACTTAAATTTAAATTCTACTTTGCTTCGAATATTGGGCATTTGGTTCAATGGTTGTGCATCCTTCCCATAAATCTTTGGTAGTGGGAGGTCTTGGGATCAAAACTTCTCGGTCGTGGTATTACCGTTAAGTTTGTCCCATGTAATTTGATAATAAATATAAGTATGTTGTTATTGACGGTTTCTCTATGCCCGTTGGTGGGTGCATTTTCTGCGTTCGTTGGTGACGATGTTCTTGGGGGTTTCTCTGCGCTTCTCATACGCCCACTGCGTGCATCTATGTCATATTGTAACCTGGGCAATAGTCCCATTCAAAAAAAAAAAAAAGATTAGAAAACGTGCATAATTTAAGAGTGTATAAATTATTTACTATTGTAATCATGCTCATCACTTTCTAGCCGATTTTATTCGTGTACCCTACAAAAAAGGGGATTAATAGTTTCAATATTCTTATTTACATGTTCCATTCATATCTACTTCATTCATATATTCAAAATGAGCTCTTTGATCGTCTCCAATTGGGATTCACGTTTAATATATGTTTCTTTAAAACAAACCGAGCACAATTAAAGAACACATACAATATACATACAGGACACTCGTAATTATAAGAACTGCATTGGATGTTTGTTGTCTTTTGAATTCATTAATTACAAGCTAAACTTGATCATGGAGCGGAGCCTATTTTCTTATAGGGAAAACTAGTCAAAAATTCCAATTTGAAACGTATTTTAAGATTATTTACACACTGTTACCCAGGGGCCTTAGACTAAAAAAAAAGTTTGTTGGGCTAAATCCTAAAATATTTTTTAAGTAGAAGTTTTTGGCCAAAATTCTCTTTCCGTAATAAAATTTTGCCCATGATCTATTATTTTATACATTACAAAACGAAGGTAAAAGAGACAGATTAAGCTTGTTCATTATGCATGCCTATAAATATTATCTTGTTCATATGCAGACTTTTCTTTTTTTTTCTTAACGATGGGACTATTAATTGCCCAATAACAAATACAAGGTTGATTTTAGAGCTACATCAGGTTCTACAGCAGAACTTACATCAAAGTGTATTTAAAGAGATCTTTTATCATTTTAATCATAAAAGTATGGGAAAATCACACATCCACGAGCAGATGCACCTTGTTGTGGGTTCTGCTATATAACGCATTATTCTCCAAACAAAAATATAAGAGAGAAGATGCCACTAAATAACAAAAAAAAAAAAAAAAAAAAAAAGCACTATAAACCATGCAGAGAAATGAGATAAGCTAAATAAGTAAGAACTTCTGAACCCTATTCAAATCTTATGATAAACTAACTAATCCAAGGATTATCTTACATATAATTCATACGGTTGATCTATTAATATTAAAAATATATTTGCTAATGTACAATGAATGATGCAATAGGGCGGTTCCATACTTCCATTAAAAGTGTTATTTTAATTATCCACCTATTTCATACAATATATGGATATAAAATAATGGGTTTTAAAAACATAAAAAATAACACTTTCGTGGTGGTTTGTTTAAACAATATAATAAAACTGTCTTTTTATTTTTTATTTTTTTTTATAAGAAAAGTTTGTCTTTTAATTGTAACCCTTATAACTTATGTAATTAACACAAATTAGGCACTCACATTTAGAACTCTCCCACTGCATCCAATTACGCGAAATGAAGATGATCTGGTTTAATTTCAGTGAGGATAATCTACAAACCAGCTAAATCGATCATCATATCCAAAAATATCATGTTCTACAATTTTTTACGCCTCAAATCAGCCTTAAAAAATTTGCTAAATTTTTACATATCTTTTTTTATCATGGACTTCCAACAAACTTTTGATAAAGTTAAAAATTTAAAATTAGCTGATTTTTTAACAAGGATGATCTAAATGACAAAGATAACATCTTCACCAGATTAATCAGCGATCGGATAATTTTCATATTGGACCCACATCATGGGGTCTTGGGAGAGTTCTAAATAAGCGTGCAGTAAATTAATCCCCCTCTTTTATTTAAATATAATTGCACAAACAATTTCTTTAGTTGTAAAATAAAAAAAATGATGAGACAACCTACGAAATAACAGCCGATGGAATATAAATTAGTTTTGAATGAGAGAGGTAATGGACAAGAAAAGATATGGTGAAAGGGACGCACGAGGCCGAGGAAGACGAGAGAAGGCTCTAAAGTCTAAATAATAAAAATAAATAAATAAATAATTTTTTGTTTTTTTTTCAACGGTCCGGAAATAAACTTCTTTCAAGGCTAATTTTTTATTTTAATTACCTGAAAGAAAATTCAAGCAAATGAAGTTTATTTTATTTGAAGAATTCAAGGAATCCAACATAATCAATGTTATACACCTTACATTTAATATGTATATGTTATTTAATATGAAAATTATGTAATTGATATTACTTTTGAATTACCTATTTTTAGATTGAACTGATTAATGTTCAATTTCTTAAATGTCAAGTGTTCTTTTTATAATTAATAAAATTAACTTAAAATTTTAATATACATTTTACAAAGGATAAATAATATTGAAAGTCTACAATGGTAAAGTTTGTACTGAGCCTGTTGTTGATAACATAGATTCAAATCTCACTTACATCGAGTTAATTAGTCCGAAAAATATTAAAAGATTGTACAGAACTTGAGAGCATTTGAGTATTCTATATGATGATGGTTGATCCTCTATCTAGTACTTCTAAGTTGGTGGTTTCTATCTTTTCTTTAAGGCGTCGTATTAACCAACGACAACTTGCCCAGTTATTATGGCATCCCTCTAGCATTTGGGATTTACTATTCATCGGTTGTGGTATTGTCATTAAGTGTAAGGACCCATTTAATTTAATATGTATGTGTGTATGCGTGTGTGTGCATTTGTACGTAGGTATCCACTTATCTTTACTTATAATTATTATTTATTAACCAAATATATATTTAATATTAAAATATTTATATATTATCACCTGCAAGTTTTGGCTTGGCGCATTAATTGGTTCTAGAATTCCAAATAGATTTGCTCGATCCAACCCCACTTTGGCCAAAGGATTATTTTCAGACCCACAACCGTAATATTCTTAGGGTGTGACTCAGCATATATATGGTTCCCATATACATCCCGCCTGGTCTATTTTCAAGCTCTGAAAGAAAGAAAACAAAAAAAAATGTCTACAGCCGAAAGTGATGAAAAATGTCAATTATGACTTTAGAATAATAGAACATAATATATTCCGATTTTTTTTTTTTTAAATATATATATATATAGAATAATAACAATTTATCAAAAAGATTCGTGCTATCGTGTGGTCGAGCGTTTTGAGTGTACAATTTCTCACCGTTAGATCGACTAACAAGTTGAACCTTTCGACCTTTGAATACTTCTTTTTCATTCATATACATACACATAACCACACATTTTTATGGATGATTTTATATAACGTACATAATGCTATACAACCTAAAATATTCTCTCTAGTGACATAACAACTTAAAATATTATAAAACACATTCAAAACAAAACCTTAAAGGTTGTATTTCATTTCCAAGTTATTGATTGGAATAGTTCGTATTTGAATAAATTTTGTATGCGAATTAAAAGTGGACAAATTCAAATAACACTTCATAATTAGTCAAACGAGATGATAAATCAAAGGTTGCCACGTGACTTTATCAACCTCTGATTTGTTTAGAGAAGTTGTCACCATAATTCTTTTGTACAATTAATATTGTTTTATATATATATATATATATGCCTTACTAGGCCTGTCAATTGGGTTGGGCTGGCCCGAAGCCTGCTCGTTCGGCCCGATAATTTTTAGGTCGGGCCTTATTTGAGAAAGAACCGGGCCGAGTCTGAACAAAAAATAAAGCCCGAATTCAAGTTCGGGCCGAGTTTGGGCATTATAGAGCTCAACCCAATTTAGGCTCGATCCGAATATTAATTAACATATAATTATAATTTTTAAATCCCATACATCATTTATTCTTATTCTTTTTTGAAACCATCAAATTAGTTATTCTTTTACTTGAAACTCAACACCATTCAATCTTTTTATTTTGAAACACAACATATTATTTATTATCTTTTTCAAAACTAAACAACATATTACTCAATTAAAGTAAATGGTTGACTCTATAATAAATGAGACAACTATTTATACTATTTTAAACAACTAAACCTCATACCCTAACCATTTGAAACCCTAAGCTTCTTTGATTTATTTTCTTCAAGAATTTCAATGTTGAGTATCTCAAATATTATTAAAAATAGGAATCTTAATTTTTGAACTCTCAATTATTTATAAGTTTTTGGACCTCTACGTTATAGCGTATATATTTTTCGAGCAAGCCCGAATTCGACCCGAAACCCGAAATTTTATTTGGGTCGAGTTTGGTCATGGATATTTAATTTTACTTTGGGCCGAGCTTGGGCTTGAGAATGTCAAATATATTTCGGGCCGAGCTTGAACACCCCTAAGCCCAGCTCACTTAGCCCAATTGACAGGCATATGCCTTACAGTTTTATTAAGGGAAATGTTAAGCCCAAAAATATATAGGATCCAAAAACTAAAATGTTGTCCTAACTGGCGTGACAACATTAATCTTAAATATATTTTTTTGAATATAGTTAAATATTATCAACCTTGTTTAATTAGTATCAAAATGACCAAATTTATTTAATAAAATTCTTAAAAGGGAGCAGTTATGGTGCAATCACTATATTGCCATCACTGTTATCAAAGCTTATGGAGCTCATATACAGATGAATCAAGGAATAATTTTTTGTGAGGATATTTACTTCACTATGTCCATCATTCTCATAAAAAATCAACTAATTCTAAAACTTATAAACTCATCATCCATTGATGGATTTAACAGAAAAAATAAATGATTTAATCATCGTTAGATCTTTAGATACAACGAGTAGAGGTTAGAGATGATGATGATAAAGAGATGCTAAAAATACAGCAAAGCACATGCATCAAACTTGAGAAGTAGAATATTTTCGAAGAATCCACTCATCATCCATTGATGGATTTAACAGAAAAAATAAATGATTTAATCATCGTTAGATCTTTAGATACAACGAGTAGAGGTTAGAGATGATGATGATAAAGAGATGCTAAAAATACAGCAAAGCACATGCATCAAACTTGAGAAGTAGAATATTTTCGAAGAATCCACTCATCATCCATTGATGGATTTAACAGAAAAAATAAATGATTTAATCATCGTTAGATCTTTAGATACAACGAGTAGAGGTTAGAGATGATGATGATAAAGAGATGCTAAAAATACAGCAAAGCACATGCATCAAACTTGAGAAGTAGAATATTTTCGAAGAATCNAACTGAGCTGACCATTTTTTGTGAAGATGATCTACATAGTGAAGAGAATATTATCACTAAAAATAAGTATTTAGATCAACCTCATGTGGGACCCACAATAGTCTGTATACGTAACATGTACGTATAAGATGGTAAGCTGATCTGAATATATATATATATATATAAGTTGCTCATGTGTATTCCTTACTTTGGGAGTAACTGTTAGGTATTGCCATTAAGTTTGTCCCATGTAATCTGATAATAAATATAGGTATGTTGGTATTGGTGGTTTCTCTCTGCCCGTTGGTGGGGGCATTTTCTGCGTTCGTTGGTGACGATGTTCTTAGCGGTTTCTTTGTACTTTTCACACGCCCACTGCGTGTATCTACGCCATAATGTAAATTTTTTATTGAATACACAAAAAAAATAATAAAGATGATTATTAATTATTGTAAATGTTAAAAAAGAGGATTTCGAGATAATTAAGATAGAGAAAATCATGGGAGAAAATTAAAGAAGTGATGAAGATTTAATATGAAATATTCATATTATTCAATTTTGAGGGGCAAAAAATTATAATAAGATCCTTATATATTGTGGGAGAAAAAATATTTTCAAGTAAGTGGCTTAATATATATATACACGCTTTCCCTCAAAATGATTTATGAAGTTTACAGTAGCTTGAGAAATAATTAAAATATGCATACATTTTAGAAAGAAACAAAAAAAAAAAAGGTGTAACTAAAAACAAATTAAACAAAATAATCACATCTTGTGGAAGTAGAGTTAGATTGATGCTACATATAATCTATGGTTCATTTGTTTTGATCATGATTGAGTTGTTTATATTCTAGCGTTTTTTCTTTTTATTTTTTTAAATGGGGGACTAATGGTCAAAGTTCCAAGACTTACATACATCACAAGAGGCTATCTTAAAACATTATCTCCTGCAGAGGTCGCAATCAATGGATAGATGCAAGAAATGGCACCACCAATAGGTGCTTTATTTACAAGTACCTACATATATATACATATGAAATTACATGGGGCTTTACTCAATGGTAATACCACAACCAAAGAATTTTGAACCCAAGACTTCCAAGTTATAAGGAGAGATGACAACCATCTGAGCAAGTGGTTGTTGGCATTATATTCTAACTTATTGAAGCTATTGTTGGCGATCAACAATATATTATATAGTTTTTAATGACTTTCAATTTTTGTACATACTATATATTTGCATAACTTAGAACACTTGCTTATTGCAATTATCAGTAGGAAAAGTCTATTGTTGTTGATAGCATCGATTTGCTGGGTTTAAATTTTTGGGTATCAAATAAATTAGAAAATGTTAGAAGGCATGTATAATTCAGGAGTGTACGAATATTTTTGTTATCGATTATTGATCCTCTAATGCTTGTAGGTTAGTAGTTTCTCTCTCTTCTCTTTGCCCATTAAGAGTTAAATTATCTACCAATTAGTGGTACTTTATTTTTTACGCTCCTATTTGTACATGTAATTGTACAATAGTCTCGTCATATATGTGTACGTATATGTTTCTCACTATATATATACCATATATGTTTCTCACTTTATATATGTATATATTCAAAAACACATTCAAGTTGAGTTAGTAATAGTTTTATTTTCTATTGTAAATTAGAATGTGAAATGGGATGTGTGGTGGATTATTGTAATTATTTTGATCACTACACACATAAATGTGCATAGCCCATTATAATTTGTGGTATTTCAATTAGTAAAGATTTTAAATGTGTTTATAGTGGAGTCCTGTCACATTTGAATACGAACTATGCATAAAGTGAGTCGGCATTCCACTTTTTTCTACATATGCTTATTTGCATGAGGACTATGACTGAGGATGATGTACAAAGATGACGTCAAAGCACCAACAAATATGAGTACGATGTTAGTAAAAATTGTTTTGAAAATGATTTAATGGGCCTAGTGCTTAACAATAAGCACAACTTAAGACGTAAGAGATAAGATTACAATTATCACTTGAAGTAGAGAAGATATCATACACCATTCAAATAATTCATCATTAATGGGAAAAAGAATGTGCAATGAACGACGAAAAGAACTTGCCACCAACAAAGAAAAAGAAATTATTGATTTACGAATATCCATCGGTATTAAAAATACACAAACAATTTTGTATACAAAATTTTTCATAGATTATTTAGGGCAAGTACTACGAATACCACAAATAACTAAAAGAAGTTATTTTTGAAATTAGGGCAGAGACTGAGGTAAGGAGTTTAAGGGATCGACAGAAACTCTACAGTGCGGCGGAGACTCCGCCTCTCCGCAAGTGTCCACCGCAAGTTTTTTTATCAAATTTTTTTACAGTTGGGAAAGGAAGTGTACATTTACTATTGTGTTGTGCGGCGCATGACATAGTCTCTGCCACATATCATAATAAAGAGGTGTGGCAATGATGCATGTGGTCCCTTATTCCCCCAAACCTTCTAACTTTGAGGTTTTCTAATAGTACTTATCCTTTTCAGGGACAAATTCACAATAATATTACATATGTGAAATTTGATCCCTTATCTCCTTTAAAAAAAATTGATCCCCTACCTCCCTTGAAAAAATATATCAACCAACTCAGCAAAGTAATAACTGATAGCGCTTTGGCTTTCTCTATGAAGTAGGAGTGAAATTGTAAAAGATAATGCTAAACTTACAAAAATATTCTACAGAATTGTCTACCAAAACTAATTCAATAGTAGTAACGTTTTACAAATATTCTCATAATTCGCATCTATCTCAAAGTGATTTAGGGATTGACCCTTTTAGTAGAAAATTCTATAGGTTGTACTGTAAACCTAGCATTACCGAATTGTAAAATATGTATAAAAGAAAAAATAAACACTCTAGTGGTGGGGGCCATGAGATGGAACCTTAAGAAATGAAAGATTTTATAAGAACCGAAAATGCGGACGAGGCGGCATTTTGGCTCCCAATATAGGGAGCCAAACGGAGCCGGCCATGCCATTTCAATGTCACCATCAAAAACATGTACAATAAGAAGAGAGTGAGAGATTAGGAGGAGGAGATACTGATATTATAGATGCCCAGCCACTGTCGGTGGGGTCCACCACTTGAGAAGAGGACATGAATGAGTGGGACCCAATGATGTGTTCTGTTTTCCTCCCAAGTTCTATCACTTTTGCTGATTCATTGCTATCCCGAAAGAAATGACGAATCCCATACCTGTCAAGGCGTTGAGTTGAGTCACTTTTGTCTTATTTTGGGACTATATTTATATCCTATTTCAGGGAGTAAATGCTAGGGGGCTCCATTTTGGTGACCTCATTAGTAATTTTCTAGTATAGGAGGCGGCCTAAATAGATTTTGAAATTATTTTTATGAAAAACAATATCATTCTAGAATTTTATAATTTTCATGTAAAAAATTTTGAGATCTTTCTCCAAATCGAATGTCTTCTCTCTATCCCTTTGCTAATTTTATCTCGTAGGACTCCTTTAGAGATGATACAAATGATAGATACTTGTTGAGCATGTTCTATTTAGTCCTAGGGTTAGAAATTTTAGATTGAGATAATTTATTTGTGAAAATGATCTATAGGACGCACGAAGAAAACATTCTCACCAAATATCTTTTCCAAGTGGGTCTTACAAGGCAAAATCAGCAAGGAGATAAATGATGTAAATTCAAATTTTGAGCCATTCATTTTTACTGATAAAATTTTCAACATAATTTTACAAATTTTAAGCCTTTTTTTTTTTTACTTTTACATCTACCTTTGACTTTTTAAGAAATTATATTGTGAATTGTAGTTTGGTCACACATTTTTTGGGAAAATAGTTTCTCAAAAAATAAAAACTCGGTCTTTTACCGTATTATACAAGAAAAAATAAATTGATACATCCACAATATAATTACAAGTGTAGAATGCACGGATTGTTCTTCCAATATACTCTATATTAAGCCTGTTGAAAAATGCAGAGGTTGTTCTTCAAAATTATTCTAAATTACTGTATATTAATTAAGCCAAAAACTTAAGAATGAAGCTTTTAAAGATTTTATTCTTTATCTTATCTTATAAAAAAAATCAAAAAGAAAAAAAGAAAAAAAGAAAAGAAAGATAGTTTAAAATGGTAGCATGCTTTTTTATTATTCAAGGATTCTATAAATCTGTATATAATAAATAATTTATTATATAGATTACAAACATAATGTTGACGAGGACGTATGAATATGACTAACTGTCCATGATATGTGTACTAGAAGGGATATTGCACGTTGGATTCAAGCCATCGAACGGTAAAGAGGGTGTTGGTAGGCAGCTGATAGCGCCCCTCTTTACCGTTGATGACTTTCATCCAACGGTTGTAAAGTTGGAGCGGCGCGCACAACATCCCTTCAAATTAAGTTAGTTACTAATTTGGAGCATACTAATTATCATTTTAATTATCATTTATTATTTTTATTTTATTTTATTATTTTCAAATTTTTAGTATAATTATTATTCTTTTTTTTTTTTGCAATTAATTATTACAATATTGTGTGAGGGCTGTTTAATATTCTGTAAAACATGGTGAAAGAATTGGGGAATAATAAGAAAATAACTTTTAAAAAATGCAGGTAAAAAAAAGTATAGAAAATAGCTTCTTCTTTTTTGATAGGAATAGAAAATAGTTTTAGTGGTCGACCCAAAAAACAAAAGTTGGGGACTTCCTTCTTTTTTCTTTATTCTTTTTCTCTCTCCTTTTCCATCATTTTCTTTCTTTCAATAATTCTTTTTTAAGTTTAATAGAAAGATAGAAATTAAATTGTTTCAGTTTCTATTGTAAAGTTTATCTTTGATTTTTTTAAAGTTACAAGGAATTATTAGATTCCAACACTTTGAAGCCTAAATTAGTTCGAGTGGAATGAATTTTTTGATAGAAAGAAATAAATTTGGTTTATTTTATGTTTCCTTTTTAAACTCCTCTTGAGTGCAAGAATGAATTTATAACTTTTTTTCTTTTTTTTCCACCTTTTTTTTTCTTTTATAGCTTTTATCGTTTATAAACTTTAATCTTATGATCGTTCGATAAGGTTTCCCTTCATTGAGGGGATCAAAATAATCTCATTCCTAATACACACGTTGGGCCCTTATTCATAGAGGTGGATAATCTAAGAGCTAATTTTAGATGACTATTATCTCTTCACCGTGTAAATTATCATATCAAAAAATTAGTTTGTTTTAAAACTTTTAGCTCCCACAAATAAGGCCATAAAAATCTTGAAATCTTATATTTTTTGAAGTTTTAATTTTGTCACTAATTTATAACCAACTTTTGATTATGTTACAAATTTCAGAATTAGATGATTTTCAGATATGATATTCTACATAATGGTGATGAGAACATTCTAAAATCAATCTTTTAAGTCCTCTCCATGTGAATTCCATGTGATTGGGGTTTAGTTGGGACATTTGATCCCTTTTTCTTCTCTTTGATTGAAATAAGTCATCTTACACGGGGTGTTGCGCGTGTGAGTACTTAAAAGCTGTTGAAAAAACTAACTTATATTTTTACTTGCTCTGTGCAAATATGATTATTGAAGAAAAAAATAATGTGAATTGTCCTTGGTAAGAACACTAAGCAAAACTGATTAACTTATAATCGAAAGGGATCGAATTGTTATACGTATGTGTGTTGGGTTGGAAGCATAGTTTGTTGTCAGTTTTAGCGGAAGGAAAAGTGGCTAACTGGCCATTGATCCCGAGTTGGATAGGTTGGACGACAGATGCAAACCCCGCTCAGATGTGAACAATAATTAAAAGAAAATTGAAAAATGGAATTTAGATCCTCCCATCTATCCAAATCGGGCGATTCGATCCGATCTAGTCATTCATAATCGACCAATTAAGTTATAACTTCATTTGTTTTTTTTGTAAGATGGGACTAATGCCCAAGTTACAGCAAGGCGTAAATACTCTGCAATGGGTATGTGAGAAGCACAAAGAAACTACCTATAACATCGTTACTAACAGACGAATTAGGTTGCCACCAACAAATAAACACTATATAAAGGGTACACCAACAAGTGTAGCAAAAGACACCATCAATGGATGCAGAGCTTTATTTAATTAGTAGTATCTACATGCATATACACATATCAAATTGTACGAGTCAAACTTTGTGAAAATGCCATAATCAAGAAAGTTTGAACCCAAAACCTCCCTAGTCATTGAGGGATGCAAACGATTATTTTTAATCGAATTACTTCCCTAATATTTATTTTTGTTTTGTTCTTTTTAATCAGCTATGATTGGGTGGGGGCATTGGGGGGTTAATTCTAAATATTAGCAAAAGCGATGGTTATGTAGAAGAAAATCCCCTTTAGAGCAAATCTAATGGATACCTCAAAGCCCAGACCTTGCTCCTAACCCATTAGTTTGAGGGACTCAGTGGACTTTCTTACGGCCGGATGAAATTTCGTAGAGGGGGTTGAAGGAGATGAAAATTGCGCGGGAATGTGACACGTCAGTGGGATTTCATACGAACACAAAATTTCCATCAACAAAAAAAATTTCTTACCATTTTTGGGGTCCAACCACTAAGGCAAGGACTATGGATATCTAAAAAAATAGTTTTCAAGGTTTGGGCAAGCACAATAGACACCTCAAACAATCAAACTCCTCCCCCTCGTCCTAAATTTGAAACTAGATTTTGTTTGAGGGATCGACAATGGTTTTATCAGGCTATAGAGCCTCTCCCCGCCATTTTCTTTGCTGTATGCGAAATGTACTACATGCAGTGCGACATAGTTAATGTTGCTTGACATAGACTCTACTAGGTATAATCTCTGGCACACGATATTAAATTTTTTACCACACCTCAAACTTTAAGGTGTGGCCATGGTTCTTGCCAACCCATAAACAACTAAAAAATGCTGAGACTTTCTCATAATTCTTGCTCTCCACTAAACCATCAAACCTAGGAATCATTGACACTGATACGTACACAAGGACAAGACAAAAATCTAAAAAAATAGGACAAGACAAGGATATATAATTAAATAATATATTTATATTAAAAATTTATTTCATAAATGAAATATCTTAATAAACTCTCTAAACTCTCTTGCACAAAAGGGTTTTAACAGGAGAAAAAGAGAAAGATAGGCAAAAAACATGTATGCACCATGTTTTGGTCCATTTTCAGAATACATTCGCAAAAAAAATCTTACGATACATGTTTTTGAAGTGTCCATCGTGTGTTCGGATATCCAAATGTTCGACATAGACACGCTACTCCAAATTAAGTGTACGTACTAATCATGAACTTTAGGGGAGGGATTTGAGGCCGCTTCCACTACACTTGCTCTAATCAGCTAATAATAAGGGTAGATAAATAATTCCACACATATGTCCTATTTTCCTAATGGTAAATCCCGCGACAAAATTGGACAAATAAGTCTCAAAAGCCTCATCTGAAATTTCGAGAACCAAAAAAGCTTGCTGTCATCTGGAGGAGGATAACACCCCCTGTTTATGCACCGTTAGATCACATTGAATAGAACTGCACATATCTGACTGCTCCTGATTTATAGAAAAGTCACCATCTTCTTTAACCCTTTATTATATTTTTCTCTTTTTAAGTCAAGATGGGCGGCTTGTTTTATTTCTTTTTATTTTACAAAAAAACATATTTTAATTTTTTTAAAAAATTCTTTTTTTTTTTTAAAAATTATTTTTCTTCTTCTATCTTTTGGCGTTAGTGCTGCACGCCCTTTCCCTGGATTTGACTCCTACATTTAACCAAATCTGACTTTTACTTTGAAGTCCGCTCGTACTCTAATCTGAACTCTGATTCGCGGACGCCAGTCCAAATTCCAATCCAACATAATCTAACATTAGACTACCTCGCTTAACTAGTCCACCGGTTCAACCAGTCACCCGGTCCTCCCTATTTTCATTCACCTAACATCATGTAAGAATCGTATCTTACAATGCCACGTGGCACATATTGGTTAATCTAATTTACAAAGGTACACAATGCAATCACATCAAATTCAAAGCTCTTAGAATGTATTACTATATCTAAAAGTTTGAATCAACGGCTAGGATGAAAGAAGCCTTGAATCCCACCGTTGTTGTTATGTTCAATTTAGTTATGTTTAGATGATGGAACTGGAATCACATTCTTGAGAGAGTGAGTAGCAAAAAAGAATCTAATTTGCTGTTTCTAGAACTGAAATTTTAAGAAATTCCAGAGTTAAATAGGTGAATTAAACATCAAAATAAAATCAAAATCTTGAAAATATCCATGAACATAAATTCATGATCTGGGACCCACTAATTTACTGATGTTTGATGGTCCGCATTAGGGTCTATCTTAATTAGGGATATTTTAGGTGTTAGATTGGATTATGATGAGGAAGTGTTCAAATCAACGGATACAATTCATCCATGGAAAATCTTTAAATCCAACGGTTGTACCTGTTCAGTCAGGTTAAGTTTTTGTAGGGTAATCCATGATCCAACTTAAATTCATGATTTAGTCATCTAAAAATCTACCACGT
Organism: Macleaya cordata; assembly: GCA_002174775.1. Lineage (NCBI taxonomy): Eukaryota > Viridiplantae > Streptophyta > Magnoliopsida > Ranunculales > Papaveraceae > Macleaya > Macleaya cordata. The sequence continues at coordinate 430,774 of MVGT01000187.1, read as the reverse complement.
GTCACTTAAAGGTATTGTATCAAACATTTGATGTTTAAATTATGTACTCTAGTAGTTCCAACCGTGATAGGATTTGATGGTGAGTTATTTACCTTTTCACTGGACGGACCGGTTACAATTTACTTTTTAATTTTTGAATTGGTGAATTTAACTTGCATGTGAAGTGAATTTAGGGTGAATTTCTATGGATTTTGTTCCCTCTCTCCCAAAGCATGAAAGAGATATATAGACAGAGAAAGAGTAAGAAATAAATTTATTCAAAATTTTATCCGCAATTGAGAACGTTTCATTTCATCTTAATTTGGAGCCCGACGTTACTACAGGAAGTGAGAAATCTCTCTACTCTTTCTCTCTCTACTTTCTCTCTCTACACTTTCTTCTCTCTTGGGACTGGATCGGCGAGTATTTCAACGAAGTCTTCTATCTATCGGGGGGGTTTTGAAGTTGAAAGTGGCGATGGAATCTATTTTCTTTTGTTTCTCATCATCCTCATCGCGATTTTCTCGGTTCAGTCGCCTGGTTTTTGAGACGATCTTCTTCTCGTCCGATCTGGTTTCTTGTTTCTACTTTTCAGATAGTTGAAGAATCAGATTTCAGAGACGTTTCTGTACAGATCTGTGGAGCTTAATGGCGTCCATAGTCTTTTTCTAGGTTTTCCCCCTTTGGAAATCGGTGAGTTACTACTTTTTACATTCAGTGTTTGATTATCTGTTTTCATCGAGTTTCTGGTTGAAAGTCTGCAAATTTTTTTCATTAATCTTTTTGAAACATTGTGTTTGATGTTCGTTTCGTGATCTCATCTTTGATGAATGCATCATCGTTTTTGGAAAGTTTTTTGCTTTTTAACTCAGATCTAATTACTTAATGAGATTTTGAACGGAGTAGTGAAGTTCTATTTTGTTCAAATCTCTCTGTTATTAACTGATAATAAACATGCAAGAATCGAATGCATTGTGAACTTTTTTACTTGAATATTCATCAAAGGATGTTTTTTTTGTTCAAATTACTCTATTGTTTATGTAAAGCGATCCTGATTTTCATTTTTTTCGATTCTTAATAGCTGGGATTTGATGACTTTTGTATGAACTCGTTCTGTAATCTCGTGTTGGTTTGTCGTTTAGTTTTTCTACCTGTTTGTCTTCAAGCGCTGGAACAATCTAGGGTTTCAGAAAGCTCCATTGACAATTTTTGGTTTCTTTTTCGAAGTTCTTTATCTTCCCTAAGAATTTCTCCACTGATCTCTCTCACTCTTTTCTTTCGCTGAGATCTAGCGTCCTCTCCCTAAATTAGATTTATTTTTTTAGATTTTATGTCCGAAACCGAGATTTCTTCATAGTCCTCCAGAATTATTTATTTCCAAATTAGGTCATTATTCCATTATTGTCTAAAATGTCCTTGGCTAGTGATCACAATCTTTAAGGTTTTGGTTGTTGGATATCTTTTGACCGTGGATATCTCGTCCGGAGATTTATTTGCTTTTTTACAAACAGGTCCTTTGATTTTATTTCTCTTCGTTCAGTGCTCTTATACGGATTTGCAGACTATATTCATACACAAGGATTCTTTTGGTGTTTTCTACAAAATTTGCTTTTGTTATTTTCCTGATTTTGTTGTTAATTTCTGTAAAATTGGATTCTATTGTTGATTCTAGGTTTTTGGTTGTGCTTTTTTAGTGATTTTTCTCTCTTTTCAAGTAAGTTTTTCGTATCAGAATCATGTGCATGTAAGGTTTATTGCCGGCTTTGTTACTTGTTCTGTAAATTTTGATTCTTTAGTTGATTCTAAGGTTTTTGATTAGTTATATCGTGATTTTCCTCTTTTATCTGGTAGATTTCCTGTTGTCTTAAACATTTCCGTTTTATTGCTGATTTTGGTATTTATTCTGTAAACTTGGGTTGTTTAGTTGATTCTAGGGTTTTGATTGTGTTTTATCATGATTTTCTTCCCTGATCAGGTAGATTTCCAGTTATTCAAAGTATGTGCGGTGGTCCAGAGCCCATACAATCATCATCGTCTCCATCAACTGCCCCTTCCGAAGAGTTCAAACCTCCCGCTAAAGATATGAATCACTTGACTGTTGAAACTGAAGACTCTTTCTCCAACTTGCTCGAACTTGCTGCCAATAACGATCTAGATGGCTTTAAACAATTGATTGAACGCGATGCATCTGCTGTTGATGAAATTGGACTCTGGTATGGTCGCCAGAAGGGTTCCAAACAGATGGTTCTTGAGCATAGAACACCTTTGATGGTTGCAGCAACTTATGGTAGTGTTGATGTTCTTAACTTCATCCTCTCTTTATCTGAGGCTGATGTAAATCGCTCCTGTGGCCCGGATAAGAGCACTGCCCTCCACTGTGCGGCTTCGGGTGGATCTGTAAATGCTGATGAAGTTGTCAAGTTGCTTTTACTTTCTGGTGCTGATCCAAATTCCATTGATGCCAACGGTTGTCGCCCTGCTGATGTTATTGTTGTCTCTCCTAAGCTGCCCAACTTAAAAATATCTCTTGAGGCACTTCTAACCAACAACGGTTCATTCGTTACTGCTACTGAACGCAATCTACGGATCTCCACCACTGCTTCAAATTCCAATTCGTCGTCCCCCGAAAATGGTTCCCCATCTTCTGTTTCGGATTATATCTCCTCTCCTACTATGAAATTTAATGATCTTCCTGTGTCTGCAACTTCGGAGAAGAAAGAGTATCCAATTGACCCATCGCTTCCTGACATCAAGAACAGCATCTATTCAACTGACGAGTTCCGAATGTTCTCTTTTAAGGTTCGACCGTGTTCTAGAGCATATTCCCATGACTGGACTGAATGCCCTTTTGTTCACCCGGGTGAGAATGCCCGGAGGAGAGACCCGAGGAAGTTTCACTACAGCTGTGTTCCCTGTCCAGATTTTCGAAAGGGAGCTTGCAGGAGGGGAGATCTCTGTGAATATGCCCATGGAGTTTTTGAGTGCTGGCTACATCCTGCACAGTACAGGACACGGCTCTGCAAAGATGGCACAAGCTGTATGCGGCGAGTTTGCTTCTTTGCTCATACATCTGAAGAGCTTCGACCACTTTACATGTCCACTGGCTCTGCTGTTCCATCTCCAAGGTCCAGTGCTTCTGCTGCTGCAGCCATGGATATGGCCGCTGCCATGAACCTCTTCCCTGCATCTCCCTCATCAGTCTCTATGATGTCACCTTCACCGTTTGCTTCGCCGATGTCTCCATCATCCAACAGTATTTCTCACTCATCCCTGGCATGGCCACAGCCAAATGTCCCAACTTTGCATCTCCCTGGAAGCAACCTTCAATCCAGTCGTTTGAGATCATCTCTCAATGCAAGGGATATTACTTCTGATGATTATAACATGTTGCAGGAAGTTCAACAACAGCAGCTTCTAAATGAATTGTCCTGTTTCTCACAGCAACAACGACTTGGCTCTTCCTCTCTGAACATCCCCATCCGGACTAAAAGCTTAACACCTTCTAACCTTGAGGATCTTTTCACTGCAGAAATTTCTCGGTCTCCGAGATATGCAGACCAAGCTGCATCTTCTGGCGTTTTCTCCCCATCTCATAAATCAGCTGTTCTTAATCAATTCCAACAGCAGCAGAGCATGCTATCACCGATAAACACAAATTCATTCTCTCCCAAGAATGTCGATCACACTCTGCTGCAGGCATCATTTGCTGTACCCTCCCCAGGGAGGATGTCTCCTCGTGGTATGGAACCTATCTCACCAGTGAATTCTCGTTTGCCTGTGTTTTCTCAGCGCGAGAAACATCACCAGCAACTACGCAGTCTCAGCTCACGTGATCTTGGATCAAATTCATCTGCAGTTGTAGGGTCTCCAGTAAATAATTCTTGGTCAAAATGGGGATCCCCTACTGGGAAACTAGATTGGGGAGTTCAAGGTGATGAACTGGGTCGGTTTCGAAGATCATCTTCGCTTGAGCCGGGGCACAATGGTGTGGAGGAGCCTGATCTATCATGGGTTCAGTCACTGGTTAAGGAATCTCCACCAGAGATCAAAGAGAAGTTGGTGATACCCGTCTCTGCCCCTTCCTCATCCGGGGAGGGTTCAAGTTCAAACTCACAGATGGAGTCTGGCGATCACTCAGTTATAGGAGTTTGGCTTGAGCAGATGCAGCTGGATCAGCTCGTTGCTTAGTGAAAATGTAATTTTTACTGAGTAGTTCAAAAGAATCAAAAAAAGAAAAAGAAAAAAAGAAAGTAATAATTTTTAGTATATATAGAATATATTTTTTGGGTTGTTGGTGGGCTGGAGGAGGAAGTTGGAGGGAAGATCATATGATGGTATCAGAGAAGAAGAGGAAGAGAAAGATGGGAAGGGAGGATGGGGAAGGTACAAAAAAGGGACAGGAGATTCATTTTCATCAAATTTATTGTTTACAACAGAAGTCAGAAAAAAAGGAGGAAAAAAAAGCCTCTCTGGGTGGGAACTCTAAAGACATAAGCCTGGTCAGGTATTTCTCTCCTAATATTTTGAATTTTAGGTCTCTTTCAACTCAGTTTTTTTTTTATTTGTTTTCTTGTAAGGAAGGGGGGAAGTAGTTAATTAAAGAGCTATAATGTTTCATTGAAATGAAACAAAAAAGCCTTCTTGTTTGATCCAATCCTCCCTTGTCTCCTTTGTTTAATTTATTGTTATCATCTTTTGTAAAACCAGTAACTTGGTTTTGAATATAGGAAGTCTAGGAGAAGAAGAAGAGGGGTACTTGAGGTAATTTTTCTTTTCTGAAAGGCCTAATATAATATGTGTATTGACTTGGTCAATTGTTAAAAAAGAGAACAGTTTCTGCTGTGTAACATTTCAAGACTGATTAATTGGGGTGGGGTCTGGGAGAGAGAAAAAAGAAGAAAAGGGTCCTACAATATGGTCGGTTCCTTTCATGATGTAACATTTGAATTCCAAAGTTCTTTAATTATATTATTACTTTTATTATTATTATTATTATTATTATTATTATTTCAATACTTCTACTTATTTTTTCTCCCCCACATTGAGCCTGCCATCATCTCTCTACTTTAAATTTCTCTCTCCTTTATTTTGCTTTTCCATTCAATGTTTTTGGATTTTTGATTTGATTTGTGGTTGGTGCTGTGTTGGATCCTAAATTATATTAGTGGTAAAGATAGTGGAGGGGTTTTGATGAATGGGGAGTGGTTGAAAAGGACATTTTAATTTTGGATTGTTTTTCTTTTTCTGTTTTCTTAAGTAGGTATCTTCTAAAAACCATGGAGGAATGCTAAGGAGCAACACCCCCTAACAAGGACTGGTTTTTTTTTTTTTCCTTCTCATCTTCTTCATCCATATCTTAACAATGAGTTCACAGATTTGTAAACCAAGTTAGTCACCCATATTAGAAATAAAAAAAATGTTGCAACCTTGGGACGTCCTTCCCTTACAGAGGTTCTTTAGGGTTTTATTATCGTTGTTTCCTTCATTAAAGATATCTTTTAGTTAGGCCTTTTACACCCAAAATTGCGCAACCAGGAAATTGTGTTCAAATTCATATGAGATTTGTGAAAATATAACTCATCATAGATGATATATATATGCCCATTTATGAAATACTGAATTTTCAATTACTAAAAAAGTTAGGTGATGACAGACCCACCATTCTCTCATTTTTTTTTTTAACTCAGGTTACAAACCCAATAACATATCTTCATAAGTTTTAGAACTTTGATCATCTAGCAAGAAGAAAACACAGAACTACAGTCCATCTTCAACCAAAATTAATCCACAAAAAAGATTCCCGTTTCTCAGATTTCTGAAAACCCTAGATCTTCCTCACTTTACTGAAACTGTTTCACCCTGATTTTTAGTTCTTTAGATCTGTATCAAACTTCTTGATGAAGGATGGTTTGAGACAATTTATAATCTTAGTTTATTTATGTAAATTTATTAAATGAATTTCGTTTTTATTATTTAGAGCTTATTTAGGAAGGTCTAGAATCGTCTATTTTTGAGTTTTACTAGATTTAGAAAGTTACTTATAGGTAGTAGATACTTTAGGGTCTAAGTTTTTAGTATTTTGGTAGGTTTATAACTTGTTATGTGAGAGTTATCTATATAAGGAGCTCCAAAAACGAAAATTAAAGTTAGCTTTTGATAATTAATGAAATTTATATTAGAGAATTGGTTCTCTTTTATTTTGTTCATAGATTTATGAGTTATTTTGATCTCCGCCCTGCTTCACTTCTGTATTTGAAGACATTGAATGTGATGATGAGGCGTCCAGCTCTGTAGATCTAGCTTCCAATTTTGAATGATGATAAAGAAGCCTTCATTTTTGGTTTTGAAACAAGAAGGGAGAGAAAGAGGAATCAACTTAGCTTAAAAAAAAATTCAGAAAGTAGCAAAATATAGCATACACTGGATTTCGGTCACCAAATAAATATTTTTGTCGTTAATGGGATGGCCAACAAGAGTTGAACCCTCCCACCTCACATGAGGCCAGTCATTGCTGGTTAATGGTAATTTTTTTGTTAGGATAATGCTACTCGTACTCAAATTGGTTGATAAAAAGTTTGACCGAAAATCTTGTGGGGTTCACATAAGCATGATCCAAGGGCTGATGTTTTGTTAAGAAAAAGTGCTTGTTGGTCATATTATGGTTTGGCCTAGTTTCCTTGATGATCCATGTAATTAGAGTGACTATGGCTATGATTATATTGTAAACATCTTGTTACTATGAACTAACACTTCTAAAAGCTTAAGTTTATAGAGAGAGTTGTCAATATTATATTTATATAGATATTGGGTGGGCCTACTATCCCTATTACTCCCCTTCAGAGTGAACTTTATGTTTTTTCCTCAATGCATTAGCGTGATGGGATTTGAACCCTGAACCTCTTTAAATCATCTGCTCTAATACCATGTTGAAGAACCACTTAGCTCTAAAAACTAAGTTTATAATAGTCAATATTATATTTATTTAGATTTAGGGTGGGCTCACCACTATCCTAATAAGTAGTAATGCTACATGGTCACTAATATCTTCCTTCTAAAAATTGACCATATCAACGAAAATAATTCCTTCAATGAAACCCTGCTTGGTGGTTGCCCACCAAGGGTTGCCTCTCTCTGTCCTCTTGGTATATCTTTTTATTGATGTGGTTAGCAAGAGTTGGACTTTAGGGATGTAAAATTGGGATCGAAGCTCAAACAAGATCAGGAAAAGGCTGGGTCTGGTTATGGGCTGGGCTGGCCCGAATGCTTAAAGAGAACGGGTAAAATTCGGACTTTGCGAATCCGAACAATTCACGAATATTTGGTTGGTGTCTAGTTCATAGTTAGCATATTCACGAATTATTCATGAACAATTCACGAATATTTGATTTTTGGACCAAACCGAATTTACAGGCCGAATGCTTAAAGAGAACGGGTAAAATTCGGATTCGTAAAGGTCAAATGACTTATTCACGTCTTTACGATGAGACGCCAAAAAAATCAGGTGAAAAGTCGGCTATTATGTAGACTTTTTGTATCTTCTTCTGCTTATCAGAGCATCCACAATCGTCATTGTATAAAATGGTTGTGTAAATGCTAAAAATACACAATATTATATAAATACAAAATTGAATTCACAATGCATAATTTGTAGTGTTTGTGAATTTGTAAAAAAAATTATTAAAAAATAACAAAATGAAAAGTCAAAGAAAAGAAACTTTTTAATATTTGTGCTGGGCAGAGTTTGCCCAACTCATTAATCAAAATTTTTTTAATAGTTTTTTAAAAGTTTCTCTTTCAAGCTGCCTTTCAAACCACGCCCCATTTCAAGCGGTCTTTCAAACTGCGCCCCATTTCAAGCGGTCTTTCAAACTGCGCCCCATTTCAAGCGGGTTCTCAAACATCGCCTGATGATAGCGGGCTTTCAAAATCCGCCTGTCTAAATTTGTAAATCCTTTTACATAATATGTATTATTACACAACTCTCTCTCCTGCTAATGTATTTATACACTTTTAGACAATCGATTATGGATCCATTTTTTACCAAATTTTCTATTTACACCCTGCATTGTGGATGCTCTTAAAAGAGTAAAAACTATTCAAAAGCTGTTATAATGCATGAGGTGGATGCATGTGGTGGCTATCCACCATGCAAGGTACACCTTCAGTTGACACATCTATGAGTAGGTGTCTTTACCTCATCTATACTTATCTTGTTTCTCTACTATATATACTCCCTCCATTTGTCTCTTAAGAAGTAAGTAGTATGAAGTTGTATAAAGGAGTTAAACTTTTATATGTTAAGAGATATAACAGAGAGACATTGTATGTAACAGAGTGAAGTTAGTACGAATATCATATAAGATATCCAAGGGGGAGTGTTATAATGCATGAGGTGGATGCATGTGGTGGCTATCCACCATGCAAGGTACACCTTCAATTGACACATCTATGAGTAGGTGTCTTTACCTCATCTATACTTATCTTGTTTCTCT
>MVGT01000187.1:360762-410187 GCA_002174775.1 Macleaya cordata | reverse complement strand
GGCACAAATACTGATTAACTCAATGAGTTTTCAATTATCTTTCTGTGCATTATATATAGTCTCGAAAACATCAAAATTGCACAAAAAGATAGGTCATAATGAAATGGATCAAAAAACATTCTTTTGTCAATATCTAGATTCCTGAGTTGACTTGTAAAGTCAGACATTCTCTTGATGTGCTCTCGCACACCACCAAGGCCATTATACTATATGGTTACTAATTGAGTCCAATAGAGTGCTAGTCAGTGTTTTTGTTAAAACTATACAACATTTTATTTCCTATCCGAGATATCAAAAACCCTCTTAGGTTATTCACATTCCCACTAGCCAATGAACCATATGTTGTTAACAATGATTATAAACAACAATTAATTAGTCACATACATAATGCCACATCATAATAGTTTAATTATTGGGGATAATAATTAAACTTTCCAGAGTTGATCAAAAGTGCCTCAAATAAATCAACTCTGAATGGGATCAACATTTTATATATAATGATCTTCCTTTGGGCCGAAATCATTACATATAATAGTCTCCCACTGGTGAAGCATTCTTCACCTTAAGGCTAGTCAACTGAAAATAATTCAATATCAAATTGTACACCTTTGGGTGATAAAATTTTCAATCAAACTATCTCCATCAACTACCTTAATCCGTTTGGTTGAACAATCTCAATGACCCACCTTTGGGTTTGATCATTGTTTGTCGCAACTAAACGCCAAAACAATCCTACAACCTTAGTAGAGGAAAAAGAATGTCCCTACTTGCTCTAAATTCCATTGTAATTTTTCATGAATGTGCCACTTTGGTGACTAAACAATCAATCAAATTCCAATAGTACTTGTGCCAAGGATTATTTCACGTGATCAATTTCCCCGAATGAATCCAATATAACAGTGTAACATATATATGCAAATAAAAATTAACAGATAAACAATAATGTCACTACAATTTGCATAAAGTAATAGGCTCATAACACACTGTAATTAGTAGGTCAAAATTAGGGCTTGAAATCCTCATAGATGGATCCGGAAGGACAGAAAACCTTAGGGTACCAAATTTTGATACAATTGGATATCAAACAGTGGCTAAATTAAAAGAAAAACTAGTTTTAGCCTACTATATACAAAACAAACAGCCCCTAAAAGAAAAACAACTTTCCAGAAAAAGCACTTTTTAATGAAATTATCATATAAACAAAACATCACTTAACTGAAAATTACTTCTCAGAAAAGTGGCTTTTCTGAAACTGTTATTTAACAACTAGTACTTCCCAAAAAAAAAAGTGACTTTCAGAAAATAATTTTTTTTTGTAAATCGACTTTTTTCAGAAAAATAACTTTTCTAGAAAAATCACTTTTTACTGTTATCATAGACAAACAGAACCTACCTAGCCGATTCAAACACTGAGTCAACTCGGTCTTCTTCTCCACTGAAAACCCTAGTTACGAACCTTTTTTTTTGTTTGGGTTATTATTATTATGAACTTCAAATTCAGTAGATGGCGGCCAACTAAAACTGAGCACGACGTCCAATAATGGACAGAGATCACGACAACGGCCAGCCCATCACCGGCCAACGACGGTACTATTGTCCTTATCGACCAATTTTTATTTTAGGAACAATTGTTGTAAAGACCCACTCAATCTCCTTTGTAATAAGACAAAAATTACACTTTGCCAAAACCAATTCACTGGAAAACGGTGGTCAAACTTAAATCCTACTACATAGATCTTGTTAAAGTACAATAGTTGATCCAATTAAAGTTATTTAATTAATAATACCACCGGTTGGAGAGAAGATTTAAAACAGTTACAGTAAAGTGTTCAATTTTCATGAACTATCAAATCTATTATTAATGATTAATGTAACTAAAAGGAAACCGAGATTAAAATTTATTTACTTCACTTGAACCAAGTAATCAACAATACAGAGATACATCAATATATACCGGATTAGTACCAAATAATTATTCATCCGTTGTACGATGATTTACCAGCCATATTGGAAACATTAATTAAGAAGCAACAAATAATATTGTTTCAACTGATATCAAATAGACATCAAATTTATTTGAGCCGATCACCGAATTAAAGCCAAATACATTAATATTTCATGTACCGATCTGTGGGTGGCTCTGATACCACATGTTAGCAAAATAGTGCGGAAGCCAAGATCGAGTCCCCACAATCAATACATAAAATAATATTGAAACTAAATAAATCACATACCTGTCATCGTTTTAATCGAAGATGAACTGCTTCAATTGCAGAGGGTATTGAGTCTTCAATCCTCTACTCTCTAACACTTAGGATGATGGATCTCCTAGCCTTCATATGTTTATATAGAGAGAGGACTGGGACCCAATATAGAAACTGATTCTAATTAGGAAACCCTAACCATCAAGGAATTCCAATTAGATACTTACTAAAATTGTGCAATAACGATACGGTGTAACACATTGTATTATATTACAATGTACCCTTCTAAGATATGGATAGGATTGATCCAGTTTATTAAATATAAAATTAATTATTGTGACCATAATTCTGACAGTTCTGGTTTTATATAATGGGATTAATGATCTTGCGTCAATGAGAATGTTATAGCTATTAATAGAGATCTTACTGACCGCTAGATGAGTCCGTTCGCAAGGAGAGAATGTATTATTCTATTTCGTTTTCTTTTCTTATTAGTATAGTATTAAGTTGTTTCTTCGTCTTTTTTCTTGGCTAGCTTGTTTATAGCAGATCATCTGTTTCAATTTGCTTGTCCCTTTTCTGTTCCCTTATTAATTTTGGCTTGTGAGACTTACATAGAGTCATTCTCACAAAACACCAGGTCGTCCTAAAATTTTTTACCCTTTAAAAAATAATTTGAAATTCAATGATAATAAAATCATCTCTATATTAAATAATAAATTTTTAATTTTTCGATCAACTTTTGATGTCATTAGATATCTTAGAATAAATTAGTTTTAGTAAAAATGATTTAGAATAAATTAGTTTTAGTAAAAATGATCTATAATGTGATTCTCACCAAAACAAGCAGTTGGTTTGACTACATGTAGGCTCCACAATGGTGGGCCTTCTTCTCCTTAAAGTTTCTCTAATCCAAGCATGGTTTGCTCAAAAGTGTTGTGCCACATAGGAAGCGTATCCAATATTTTATTCTTAAAACCATATCCAATGCAAATGTGCTAAGCTAATATGAAGATGATGTAGCATGTGGTTTGGCTCAACACGGAATTCAACTGTGCACTCGCCTAAATTCGCAATATTTATAGACTGCATAATACCTACGCATTTAGAACTTAATACAATAGGAATCCTAAACCTAGTTTGAATTGGAAACCTCCTAACTTGCTGAAAAACGCCAACTTGCAAATGAATTCTCCCCAATCTGCCATACTATAAGTCTGGAATAATCCGCGGCATAAGTGGGCCCATGACTTGGAGATGGGCCGACATCCATGTCAAAGCGGCCCAACGTCCATTTCAGAATGGCCCATCGGCCCATCGAGATTTAGAGAGGTGGTGGAGAGAAGGGAGAGATCTGTAGGTAAAGTGGAGTCGGTGGTGGAGAGAGTGGAGAGATCTGTCAGAAGAGAGGGGTAGAGGCGGTGGAGGGTGGATGAGGTGGTGGAGAGAGGGGACAAATTTGTTGGGAGAGAGGGGTGGAAAGGATTAGAAAAAAAGAAGAAGAAGTAGCTGACGATGGAGTGGCCGACGTTGGAGTGACCGGCGGTGGAATAATGGACAGTGGTGGAGTGACCGGGGGTGGAATGGCTTACGGTGGAGTGGGAGGTGGCAAGCAGTGGAGTGGGAGTGAGGGTGGTGAATATGATGACTTAGTTTGAGATTTTTTAAGGTTGGGTAGAAAGATACCAACCCATTTTTAGATAACTACCCCATAGTAAAACTCTGTCTATCCCCCAACTATTTTAAAGTATTTTGTCTACTCCTAAATATTTTGAGGAACTCCTTTAATAGCACCCTAAAATAATGTTAAATAAGCAATTAAATAGGGTTACGTGGATGACAAGAAAAATGGGGCAAGAGGATATGGACTTGTTACGAATTTAAAGAAATTAACTCAAAATTACTGGTATATATAACGTGTCTAAACCAGACTAATAAGCTAGCAGGTTCCATAGTGTTACAAATTTAAAACAAATCAAAATTACACTATCTAACAAGAGTAATGTTATCAGCTCTCATAAATATGATGATATCAAGGACTGATTTTTAATGAAAATGTAGTTTTAGCACGATTTGAGCTAGGGTCCCCAACAGGACTGGGTCCTCGATCCTAACATTACTCATCAAATAAACGGTCTTCAGTATTGGTGAATGTCGACAAATCTAACAAGGTCCGATCATAATCATGATCAATAATGAAGGTACTCCAGAACTCAGAATCGGAATGAGCGGAATACTGAGGGAAAACATTGTTATCAGCTGGTGGAAGTTCTTGCTGGTTATTACAAGAGCTGTAATATCCTGTCGGTGTAATTTCGACTACGAATTGATCCTCATTAATTTGTCCGGTGGGGATACCTTGATCTGTATAATTTGCTTGATTATTGTCGTTATTGGAATTATATTGCAGAGCTGGAGCAAGGTACTGATCTGCAGGGAAGATTATATATAGGAGGATGATGGACATGTTGATCACCAATTAATATGTAATTACGGCCGGCAATATGGAAAAAAAAAAAAAAATTGTAATATTACGTACCTACTACTGCGTTGCTGTCAATGAATTGATCAGCTGAGAGATGATGGGCCATGGTTTCTTCATCATCCTTAGTAATAGTCTTCAAGCTGTCCGCCATGAGTTCTACTTTTTCTTCGTCATCTTCTTCTTCATTTTCTTTTAGTAATGATCTTCTAATTGGCTTCCTTCTGTAATATTCCTTCGCCCTTAACGAAGGTGAGGAGTTACGTTGGTTTAAGTGAATCCTACACAATACCCAATCATCCAACTGGGCGCATGCAAGTACCAAGTTAAAGAAGAAGATGAAAAAACTTTCAATTAGTTCCATGCATGTACACTGTGCTTGGTATCCGGAGAATTTTTGTGAAAATTTGTAGCCCAAAATACTATTATATTTGCCTTAATTGGATAGATATAAGTGCAATAATTACACTAAGTTTTAGTGGTCCCCCATATAAATTTAGTAAAATAGGTTGTAAATATTTATAGTCATAAAAATGGCTGCATTTATTTACACCCTATTTCATCAAATTTATGGGGGACTACTACAATTTAGTGTAATGATTACACTTATATACTAACAATTAAGGTAAATACAATAGAATTTTGGGTTGCAAATTTTTGCAAAATTTTCCGGATACCAAGCCGAGCTAGATTCAAATTAAAACCCTATATATATATATGTAGGTATACATATATACCTTCATGTTATCAATGGTCGTTCTACATTCAGAATTAGGACTTTCAGAGACTGTTCTTCTTTTTTTGGTCAGAAACAGAGTTTCAAAGTCGACAATGTATTCGTACATTATGTAATTGGTCTTCAAGCTTTTTCCAGTTGATGCCTTCCCTTTGTAGTAAACCAAAGTCCTTTTCGACCCAACTGGTCTTTTATCGTCGTCTTCACCGAATATGTAGGTTTCACCAACTGTTGCCTTCCAATACCCATCGGCTGTATTACGATTCGGCAGCTTCCTTCCATTCGGATATTTTCGTCTTCTGTGTGTGAAGAAGTACCATTCTTTCTCTTTCTCCCCACATACCTTGTACTTCTCTGTGAGGCAGCAAAAAACAATAGAAAATTTCGAAAAACTCGTTTAGAACTTGAAGAATTTGAAATAACTCCCAAAATAAGAGAAAATCCAAATTGTATTAAGCAAATAGAATAATTGAATGAATAAATTATTATTATTTTTTTTTAATTACATCTGTTTATATAATAAAAGGAAAGCTTCCACATCTTAAAAGAAATCAAATTAGAACTCTAATTCAAAAGAAAAGGAAACGACTAAAATAAAATAAACTTTCCTAAAATAGTAAAACTATTAATTTGAATGCTAAAACGATGAAATTTAGTTAAATTTTGGAGAATTCATGGTGAAGCATGAATCTTAAATATCTTGACGTTTTCAAATGACAGTGCAAATTTCACACGATTCTAATACTAGGATAGACTTTTTCTAAAACTTAGGCTTGGGTTTGGGCTTGGGCTTAGATTTGTCAATCACCCCTATAAACTCCTCTACATTAGGGTTCATTCATACAAAGTAAATCATATATCCACAAGGACCACAATTATAGGGAAAACACAAAAGCAGTATTGTTTTCCAACTTTACCTGAATTAAAAATAGATTTTAGCAGCACAAGTTTATTTAGCATTAGAATAATAATGCCAGAACAAATTAGTTACCATTCATTCACCTGGTGAATGGTAAGGCAATAACTCTTAAATTTAAGGGATTCCTAATGTTGCCACATCAGCATCTCCCCCTAAAATCTCCTCCTAACATTATTCTTAGTATTAATTAATAATTAATTAATCAAGGCCATGATTCATGTCCATTGTGCAGTGAAAATTTGCAAATGTGAATATTTACCGTTCTTGCAGGTGCTAATAAAAAATCTATACAAAAAAAAAAAACCCGAGATGGATTTTTATTATGCCCTTAATTAGCAAACCTCACCAAATATTGGCTATAGATTAGATGCATCATGAAGCACCTATAAACATGTAATGAACCGTACGGTGAATATTTGCATCTACAAAGCCTAATTAAATAAAGAAAAACGAAGTGGACAAAATTAGAAAGAGCAGCTGACATGTTTGTTGGCACGTCAGCTGTAAAATCAGAGGTATCATAAGGTCCCCTAGCTAGTATTAATCGGCTAGGTATATTATATATATGCAGTTGCAATGGAAACTAATTAAGCTGATAATTAATTAAACCTGAACTGCATGAGGGCTAGGTCTAGGAAGAAAAACTCACTTCAAGCTAGCTAGCATTACAGTGAGAAGTACAATTATTAATAACAGTACGTGAATGTGAAATAAAATCTGGATCGTAACATTTCTCATCCATATGGATGGTACATAAAATCTAAATCAAAAGAAACAAACCCAATTCAACCAAAACTACAACAATAGTGTACGCGTGTTAATGATAGAAATTAAAATGGCTGGTGCAAACCTATAAGGGCCTCAGGATCGTAGTCATAAAGATTTACTACTTTGATTTTGTTGGAAGGTAAAGATTCATTCAAGATCTTTTTAGCAAGATAGTGGACAATCAGCTCCTCATCAGTTGGTGCAAACTTGTAACCAATCGGTACTGAAGATTCATCTGCTGCATGTACTGCATCATCATCATCATCATCTGTAACTACTGATGAACTCATGGAGATATAGATCAACAGAAAGAGAGAGGAGAGAGAGAGAGAGAGAGAGAAGAGGGTCTCCTTTTGTCTCGGAAAGGCAGATATGAAGAAATTATTTTGGTCTGAAACATATTTTGCCATGAAAGGGTTCCTAATTCGCTTAGAAGTTCTAATAAATTGATAAAGTTATCGACTGTTAGAGAGCAATCCCAGTTTCAGGGCTAACCCATTTTCAAGTAGGTTCAACTTGGTTATGCATGGCTATATGGGCCTGCACTAACGAACGAGCAGGCCCATAGAAAAGTTTCAGTTATGCATGAAGAAGGCCCGAAAGAGTCAATTTGTTAGTGGCTTAAGAACAACAGTGAAATGGGTTCACCTAATTTAAATGTTCCCTTCTATTCGAAAATGTGCTTCTCTCTCCAGTTCTTTCTGTAATTAATTCATGTTTTAAGATTTTGCTTCGGCCCCTAATCTCAAATAGGCAGCATAAAGTATCGTATTTAGCCTAATTTTGTTACAAAAATTTTCAGTGCTCGGTTACAAAATTAGTATATCTTAGCCATAGGCATAAGCAAATAGATGATCAAAAAAAAAAAAAAAAAAAAAAAAAAAAATAATCAAAGAAGATGTAGAGAGTAAGGAGACAATTACATATGGGACACCGAAGAAAATTCCTTCTTGGTGCTGCAAATTGCCAGATTCAGCGCCTCGAGAATTCGTCCTGGCATTAGAATTATTCATCGATATCGTAGAGAAAAGTCGAATGGAGAAAAGTGAGCAAGTAGAAATTAAGAATTGGGAGGATTTGATTCATGGATGATGAGATGCTTTTAGTTTGCAAATATATGGAATAGAGAGAGAGAGAGAGAGAGAGAGAGAGAGAGAGAGAGAGGGGCTCTGCTTTACTTTGTTTATTTCTTTCTGTGTTTTCTCATCATTTTGGCTTTCAAAAGGGATACAGCTGCCTAGCACAGACAAAGACCAATGAAATTAAGGTCATTGAAAGTTACATAATTAAATTTTTTTTTTTGAAAAACTTGGATCAATGATTATTAGATCGATTAAGTCGGATAAATTAGATGCTTTGATTTGTTTGAAGAATTAGGACACGAGAGAACAAGACTTCTTTGATGATTTTAAGAGTTTAGATGCAAATGAATAGAATTTAAATTATATAGAACCTTGTAATTTTATTTATTTATTATGTTGTAATATATTTTCAAATAAATTATAAAGGTTTGCGTAGATGCCAACCTAGCCCAGTTCAAGTTCGTACCATGCTGGCGCAACATGGCTTATTTGAATACTCTACAGTTCTACATGCACCACATGAAACACCAAATTCGGCTCCTTAGATGCAATTAATAGTATATCAGGAGATGACTTGTTAGCTCATCTGTTCTCGAGGAGTCTGACAGGGGAGTCTGACAGGGTACGCCCTAGACTGGATAGTGGAGTTCGACAGGACAAAATACCATACTTGGACCTTACTTGGAGATGCTTTTGTCCGACATTTCACCAATGGGATGGATGGGAGAGTGACTAGGCGTCAGTTGGAAGAAATGCAGCAAGACCCGAATGAATCTTTTACCAACTTTATAGCCAGGTGGAGGCTCAAGGTCCGAAAAATGGTCGAGCGACCAAATGAAGAAGAACAAAAAGCGATTATAAGAAAGAATATGAAGCCGGGATACCAAGCACTCTTGAGCGGTGTCACTCACAGGAATATGGACAAATTCATACAAGCAGCCACTCAAGTAGAGGATTTCCTGAAAACCGCCTCCCTTATGGATTCTATTTTATTCCTCCGACTTCTTCAATAGCTTGTACCTGTGTGGAATTTTGAAATATCACATATTCCTAAGTTTATGTCACAACACTAAACACTAATCTAAGTGTATATGAAAGGGGGATCAATATCTACCACTTTAAAATTTAATTCACAACGAATTCATAATAAGTAGAAATTGAAACAAACAAGTATTGACTTATTCAATTCTCGAATGCGGAAATAAGGGAGAATAAAATATTTCAATATTGTACACAAATCATTCACACATATAAGCATTCAACACAAATGATTTTTGTTGATGGAAAAAACCTAACGGAAAAAACATAACGGAAAAAACCCTGGGACCTAGTCCTAGTTACCACTAAGAGTTATGAGAAATCTTACATCCGTTCACATTGACAACACGAATCCCTCATGCAAACTCGACCGGTCTTTCTCCACGACCCGAATCCACGAATCGCCTCTTCAATGATATGTGCGTCTCTAACTCTGAATCCACCAAGCCCAACACTTGTGGTGGTGTTCAATAATCTTCAAACTAAAATTTTGAAATGGCCAATGTAGAAAAAATTGAAGAAATCCCTAATTTCTGATATCCCCAACTTCTGGAACAAAATCAACTGCAGCAACACAAATTTCTTGTTCACAAACTAAATAAGGGTTAAAATTTTTTAGAGAAAAGAAAGAAAAGATAGAGGTGGTGGTCATTACGAAGAGAGGGGTGTTAAAGTGCTTTGTTCATCCTCTGATTTGCTTCTAACGCGAGTTGCTCTAGTATGTTAGCTTCTCTCTTCATTCTATGTTCTTCCTCTTCGTCTCTTCTCTCATCTCTAAATTTCTATGGTTTCCTCTGGTTTTTGTTGGGAAGTCCCTCCATATTGGGGGACCCACCAACAAAACATGTTTGTTCCCCCTTTTAACATTTTAAGGGGGACAAACCTTTTTTTTTGTTTCAAGAGAGAAACAGGATCCGTGAATAACGGATCCTGACTCTCTTTGGGGTTTTCCCTATAACCCCCTTCATTCGACAAAAGAGAGAGAGAGAGAGNGCAGTTGGGGTGGTTAGTAGATTTCTTGCAAATCCAGGCAATGAACATTGGAAAGTAGTGAAATGGATTCTAAGGTATCTCAGAGGAACGTCGAAAACTTGTTTGTGTTTTAGTGGTGGAAAGCCAGCACTAGAGGGTTACACAGATGCAGATATGGCAGGAGATGTTGACTCCCAAATGTCTACATCAGGTTACCTGTTTACTTTTGCAGGGGGAGCTGTGTCATGACAATCTAAATTGCAAAAGTGTGTAGCTTTATCTACTACAGAGGCAGAGTACATTGCAATTACAGAGTGTTGCAAAGAGATGATATAGATGAAGAGACTATTTGCAGAACTTGGGTGTAACACAAGATAAGTATGTCATTCACTGTGATAGCCATCAGAGTGCAATTCATCTCAGCAAGAATTCAAGTTTTCATTCTAAGTCCAAGATTATCAATGTGAGATATCAGTGGATTCAAGATGTTCTTGAAGATAAGGTATTACAGATTGAGAAGATCCACACTGATGACAATGGTTCAGATATGATGACAAAAGAGTTGCCTAAAGGCAAGCATGAGTACTGTAGCAGTATTACAGGACTGGGAATGGTAGATCCCTCCTCATAAGTCGGGAGGGGGAGATTTTTGGGAAGTCCCTCCATATTGGGGGACCCACCAACAAAACATGTTTGTTCCCCCTTTTAATATTTTAAGGGGGACAAACCTTTTTTTTTGTTTCAAGAGAGAAACAGGATCCGTGAATAATGGATCCTGACTCTCTTTGGGGTTTTCCCTCTAACCCCCTTCATTCGACAAAAGATAGAGAGAGAGAGAGAGTGAGAGTGAGAGTAGAGAGGGAGAACAGACGAGAGAAAGAGAGATAAGAGACGGAAGAGAGAGTTCGTGATGAAGGAGAAGGAGTTGCCGATCCATTTTTCCGAGCCTGTGACGACGTCATCCACAAGCTCTTGTAGCCATCATCTTCTTCACACAAGATTGGTATTTTCTAGGGTTTGTTCAAACCCTAGATTGGTGAGAAAATCTCTACACTCTTGTTGTTAGTATGAAATCTACCTTAGGGTAAAGATCTTGTGATATCCATTAATTTGGTGAAGATTAGTGTTAACCAAGTGTTATTGTACATCCTGATGATGGAAACCCCTAATGTTTTAGGGAGAACATTGTAACCCCATTATTATCATAGTGGAAGATTTCTAGACTAGGTCCCGTGGTTTCTACTCTTCACATTGAAGAGGTTTTCCACGTAAAAATCCTGGTACGTGTCTCATTATTTGCTTATCTAATTTATTTTCCAGCTCATATATTTTGGTACTTGTGGTTGTAGTATTTGCTCCACTGATATTGTGCTCAGGGTAGTGGGATTTATTTCCCAACAAGTGGTATCAGAGCACAATGGTTAAATTTATCGTGTACAATCATGGATGTAAACACTAATCGCATGGTTTATTTGAATGGGGGAAATTATATGATTTGGAAAGCAAAAATGGGGGACTTATTATATTGCAAGGATCTGTATTCACCGATTGAAAATAACGGTGTTAAACCAGGAAAAATAAGTGATGAAGATTGGAGAATCTTGAATCGAAAAACTGTAGGATTTATCCGACAATGGTTAGATGAATGTGTTTTTCATCATGCATCAGAAACTAAAGCTTATGAACGTTGGAAGAAATTTGAAGAGTTGTATGATCGAAAAACTGCCAGAAACCAAGCTTTTTTGTTTCGGAATCTTGGAAAACTAACTTACAAGGATGGTACTTCAATTGCACAACACTTGAATGAAATGAAAAGTATTGTGAATCAACTTGCTACTATGAAATTGGTTTTGGATGATAAGTTACAGGCTTTACTTCTTTTAAATTCCTTACCTGATAGTTGGGAGACATTGGTGGTATCTCTCAGCAATTTTGCTCCCAATGGAGAATTGACTATGAGCCTAGTAACAAGCAGTTTGTTGAATGAAGAAACTAGAAGGAAATCATTAGAGCCATCTCATTTAGAGGCACTTGTTACAGAGAAACGGGGGAGAAGTAAAAGCAGGAAACCTCATTACCGTAAGAAGTAGGGGTAAATCTAAACCAAGAAAAGATGTCAAGTGTTTCCATTGTGTAAAAATGGGTCACTACAGAAATGAGTGTAGAAAACTTAAGCAAGAACAACAGAAGGGAAATGGAGATGAAAAGAAAGATAAGGAAGTTGCAGTTGTTACAATAGAAGGTGAGCTCATTTTATTTTCTAACTGTGAAGATATTTGCTTAAGTGCTACAGGTCAAGATACAAACTGGGTGATAGACACAGGTGCTTCTTACCATGCCACTCCTCACAAGGAGTTCTTTACTTCCTACAAGACAGGTGACTTTGGTCTTGTCAGAATGGGAAACAGTGGTATTTCAAAAATTGTAGGAATGGGTGATGTGAAAGTTGAGACCAATATTGGCTGCACATTACTTCTCAAAGATGTGAGGCATGTACCGATCTCCGTTTGAACCTAATTTATGCTAGAAAATTAGATGAGGAAGGGTACAACAGTCAGTTTGGTAGTGGACAATGGAAGCTTATAAAGGGGTCTATTGTGATAGCAAGAGGAAAGAGGTGCTGCACCTTGTACAAGACTCATACCAGATTGTGTAAGGGTGAATTGAATACTGTTGAGAAGCAATCCTCTACAGATTTATGGCACAAGCGACTTGGCCACATGAGTGAGAAGGGACTTCAAATCCTCNATGGTTTTTACTCTTCACATTGAAGAAGTTTTCCACGTAAAAATCCTGGTGTCTCATTATTTGCTTGTCTGATTTATTTCCAGCTCATATATTTTGGTACTTGTGGTTGTAGTATTTGCTCCACTGATATTTTGCACAGGGTAGTGGGATTTATTTCCCAACAGTTTTCTTGTGGGTGAAAAGGATTAGAGGGAGTGAGAGGAAAAAAGAAAAGAAAGAGGAAATCGATAGACAACTTAACTATTATATGGGTGGTCCGGGTTAATGGGTATTGGGTGGTTGGTTTGGGAAGAGGTATAAAAGGGTATAATTGGAAAAAAAATGAAGGGGCCAGTCCTTTACGCAATAATTTTTTCCGGTCTCCCAAACGCTCAAGTTTTTGAAACCGACGGAATTTTCATCTCCTTTGCCCATCTTTCAAAATACCTAAAATCATAAAAATTATTAATGAGTAACAATTATAAATAGGAAAATTAGGTAGCACATACCTTTTAAGCATGGAGTCTTCCTCCAAAGAATTTCATATTTTAGGTTTAGGTATATGTTTCTGGTTTAGGTTTTTTTTTTTTTGCTTTTCTAATTTTTTCACTTTATGATATTTGTAATCTCTTTTATTTATTTATTTTTATTTTATTGTCGAAGGAAAAAGCAAATTTAATGTTAAATACCAGAATTACTAAAATTTTGGAATTCGAAAAAAATTGAGCAAAAGTTAATAATAATGTTTTATACAAATAAAACTGAAAAAAAAATTCAGAAAAAGTAAAATTCTCTTTTTCCGTGAATCTAAACTTTCTATAAAGTATTTAAGAAACAAAGTTTAAAAATACTAAATTTTATTTATTTTAAGCATATGTTTTAGAAATACTAAAATTTTGAAGGGTCCTGGTAACGTGTGCCCTTAGGGCACACGATAAGATTGTTTTCGAGAGAGCTTTTTTGCAAGTTAGAGGCCTTCAAATTATTAACTGAATTTTTGTTGACATAATATTATCATTATTTATAAGATGTCCACAAAAAATCAGCTCAACTGAATTTTTGTAGCCTTAAAATTAACCCTCCAAACAAATCACTTTAAATGTCAGCCGTTCATTCGTACTATTAAAGTCTAAATTAAGTGTTCGTAGTGCTAGTAGGTGCTAGAGGTTCCTCTAAATTAGAGGAACCTTGAGGGGTTGCTCGAGTGGTTCGACCGTGGGTTTGCTCCCCATAGGTCACCAGTTCGAATCCCCTCAAGGCCACTGGGGGGATTCTTATTGGCTGCTTCCTCCACAGGGCCCCGTCGAGGTCGCGCAAGCTGGCCCGGACACCAAGGATATCAAAGAAGGTGCTAGAGGTTCGTATTGAGCTGATTTTTTTAGATATGATCCAAATAATATAAATAACACAATTATAAAAAAATCAGCCCATTTAGACAACTTTAAGAAACTAAATAAAACACAAAACCTAAAAGCTTATCATGTGCTCTAAGGGCAACAAAATCCAATTTTGAAATACCAAAATTTCTAAAATTTTGAAGTACAAAAATTAAGAAATACCAAATTTGAAAAAACAAGATAAATTTAAGTTAGGGATTTTGGCGAAAAACCCCTACTTGGAAAATATTTAGGATTTAACCCAACAAATATTTTATTTTAGCCTAAGGCCCCTGGGTAAAAGATTGAAACCCTCTTCGGAGAGGGTTTTAGTTTGTGTAATTTACAGGCTGAAACTCTCTCTACACACACTGAAACCTTCTTCGAAGAGGGTTTCAGTTTGTTATCCAGGGGGCCTTAGACTAAAAGAAAACATTTGTTGGGCTAAATCCCAAAATACATTTCAAGTAGGGATTTTTGGCTAATTTTTCCATTTAGGGTTAATGTTTATAAATTTATACTTAACATAAATTTAAATTACCAAATTTAATCTCTTTTTTTTATAGGACCAAATTTAATTCTAAAATTTAAAAACTTCTCTCAAAATTTAGGAACTACTACGGTATTTGGATAAACTAGGAAACTTCCTCAAACTGAACCTACACCTACACTTTAACATGCTAAAAATTAAGGGCTTTTTTAGCAAATAACCCTGTCAGGTTATTGAAACTAAGAAATAACCCTGACATTTTGGATATTTCTGAAATAGCCCTATCTTGGACGGAATCGTTAACTCTCCATTCGGAAGCTCACGTGATCATCACATGGCCATATAAAATGACCTAAATTCCCCTAACTAACCTAACCTCTCAACACCTTGAGTTAGCAATAATTGTGGGACAAAAAGTTGAACATTAGATAAAAAAATATGAAAAAGTCTCCTTCCTTCTCTCATTGTTCTGTAAGGGCACTAATAGTTACTTTCTCTCAGATCCTGGAGGTTAGAGCTCCATTAATGGCTTACTTCCATCAAAGTCTACAAGGGCTCGAGCTCCATAGATGACTTCCACCTAGGCATGTTAACCCAATTGCTCCACTCTGATGGATTTATTGTCAGATTGATAAACTAGAGCTCTATCATTTGTCTCAAAAGGATATGGTATTGACGAGAAGTACAAGGGGTTTTCACTTTATTTGATCGTTCTTTCTGGTGAATGGTTTTTTTCAATCTGTTGATGATTGTGTTAGGTGAAGAATACTTACTATGATGAACAGTAGAGTGGAAGAATATGTAAATCCTTAAAACTTTTGGGTGCTAATTAGGTAGTTAGCTCAAAATCTGAAAATGGTTACTTAGTTCACACAATCTCTCTTTCTCTATAACTCAATCTCTCTTTCTTACCCTTTCATTGAATTTGTTCTTGCACAAAATTCCATCATCCTGATGTAGCAGTCGAAGTGTTCGACAAAACTCCTCAAAGACATAAGGTTTAAAATAATGAACTCTGCAAGTTAAACATTTTTAATAATCAACTGTTATTTAAATTTGCTTGGTAAAATTTCTATGTAAATTGATTATTATTCAATTATTTTTACAACAATTATTTCTTGATCGTGAATTATTTATGGTAGAAATTTTACCAAATGAGGCCTACGATGAATTCATCTACATCTGAAGAATTTATATTCAACGAATGATGCTCGTACTAGTGGAAAAGTGAAAAAGACCCTCTTTAGTTTATTGGCCAAAGTTTAAAGAAGCTTGAAGAGTTTTAAGTTTTAACTTGGAGGGAAGATATATAGAGATCTCTGCAACTTGTAATTAAGGGAAGATAAAATCTTGGCGCTGTCGATATTCTATTTGGGGTCAATTAGAAAGGCCTATTAAGTGAATTAGGTCACAGTTTGAACTTAAAAATGGGTGCTAACATGGTGTTGATGGGTGCGACAATTATCCCCCTATTATAATCTATAGGCATCTTTAATATCTCAGATCAATCACAGACAGGAAGAACAAGAACCATCAATTTGCTATAGTGTTTGATTCAAGTATTAATCCGTCTAGTTAATTATTTTCATACTTGGGTTGTTTCTGTGGTGGAGATATTTACACAACCAACAGATTTTCTTTGATGCCAATGGTTCAGTCTTTAATGCCTTATCTAATAAGATTAATTATTTACATCAATTTTAGTTATGTTAGTATTTTAATAAGCTTTTGCTGCTGTAAATAATGTGTTTTTACTTTGTTTTTGTAAAAAAATCTTTTGTGCTTGTAAGCTTATTCATGGGTTAATTTCTCATTTAGCATGTTGCTTGGCAGATCAATATGATAGTTATTCTACATTTGTTGTAGTAGATATTTATCTGTTACTGTATGAAAAATGGTGAGCAGAAATATTAGAAAAATAAAGAATCACACAATAACACATTCGATATTTGAGAATTTTTCAGCGTCAGAATGAAAAGTCCCACAATTGCTGCTAACTCGGGTTGGAACTGGTTGGGTTAGTTTAGGGGTATTTAGGTACTTTTACAAGGTCATGCAATGGTCACGTGGGCCATGGGATGGAGAGTTAACGATTCCGTCCATTTTAGGGTTATTTCAGAAATATCCAAAATATGAGGGTTATTTCTTAGTTTCAATAACCTGACAGGGTTATTTGCTAAAAAAAAAATCAAAAAAATGAACTGAAAAAATCAAACAATATTCATCTAACCGGTGTCATTGATCAATATGAAAAATCCTTAAAAATGATCAGCACGATCCATCTTCGTTAACTCCGCATGAGTCTCAATTTTAAAATCTGGATCCTCTTCTGCAGCCATGGTACATAGTGAAACCCAATCATGGCTCTCCGCCATGAATAACTGATCATCATCAATAGTAGAGTTAACAGCTGAGAAAGCATGACCGTCGAATCGATGTTATTATCACCAGAACCCGTATAAAAATGGGATGAGCTAGGACCGGGATGATATAATCCAGGACAACAATGATCATCAAATCCATACAAATAATTTGATGATTCCTCATGATTATCCTTTAATAGGGAATCTTGGTTGTTCATCATCCGACCATCTTGATCATTATTCATCTGATTCTCATCATTCATTGGATTGTTGCCATTGTTCGTTGGATCGTGGTCGTTCGTTGAATCATCAATTTCGTCGACTTCATCATGATGTGCTTGATCAGCTGTTCTACGATTCTCAAAAATCCTACACAAGACAGGGTCCAACTGCCAAAAAAAATGCCAACAAAAAAACATAAAACAAAATAATTAAACCAATTAATTAACTATATTTGCATGGGAATAAAGATAACTCTAGCTTAAATAATGGTATATATTATTTAATCTTGTATATACATGTAATTTGTTAAGGTTGTGGTTCAATTCAAGTCATAGAAAATTTTTCAAAAAATAAAAATGGTTAAAAAATCAACCATTGATATAGCCACATCTTAATTTAATACTAATTACAAATAATAATAAAAACAACTAATGAAGACAATATTGGTGCTAATGAGTACAATTTGTAGGGCCTACATATAATGTATTCAGAAGCTGATTTTTAGAGAAGATATATTCTCTTCACTATGTATTTAATCATATTAAAAAATCAGCTCATTCTAAAACTTCTAAGAGCATCTTCAATGCAAATATCTTATAAGACAATGTTTTATCTACGTGGCATGTCTTATTAGACCATGTCTATAATCTACGTGGCAACAAAATCTTCACAATAGACATTGTTAAAAAAAATGCATCTCTAATGCAAATGTCTTGAGATGACTTTTTAACTTATGTTGCACTTAATTTTTGAATGGGTCCAACTTATTTTGTTTAAAAAGTAACTAAAAGTTTTAGAGGGAACAGAATTGTTCATGATGTGGACCGTAAGATATTGTGAAGATGAATGTCTAGAAATAGACATTCTACTTCACAATGTCTCATCTTCACATGCTTTCTTCACATTAGCATTGGAGAAGGTTTTTTAAAGAGAATGTCTATTTATCATACATGACAGTCTTATTTTACCACATTCACATTAGCATTGGAGATGCTCTAACTCCTTCAAATTAGCTCTTAAAAAATTTACAACTTTTAAACTTTTATTTTGACCGTTGATTTAAAATGAGATAGATTTGAGGTTAGAAGTTTTAGGATAAGCTGATTTCAGTTAACTATGTTCTCCTCATCATGTAGATCATTCTCTAAAAAAATCAGNATTTAGTGCTATGGGTGGGACTAGAAATGTGGATCCGTGATGTTTTAGGGTTTTTAAGACTACCAATATTATAGATAAAAATACAGAAATGCTTTTGAGACCGGGCTATATATATATATATAGGGTTAGGTTATATAGCCCCCCTTAAATAGCCTCCTTATATAACCCCACTTGTGGGGCCTATATGTAATGTATTCATGAGCTGTGATTTTTAGAGAGGATATTCTCCTCACAATGTATTTCATCAGATTAAAAAATCAGTTCATTCTAAAACTTGTAACTCTTTCAAATTAGCTCTTAAAAAACTTGCAACTTTTAAACTTTTATTTTTGCCTTTTGATTTAAAATGGGGTAGATTTGAGGTTAGAAGTTTTAGGACAAGCTGATTTCAGGTAATTATATTCTTCTCATCATGTAGGTCATCCTCTAAAAAATCAGTATCTGAATGCATTATATGTGGGCCCTACAAACGAGGTTATATAACCTAGCCTATATATATACTATAGCTTAGAGAGATATGATAGTCAAATATATATACCAGAGTATCTTTTGGATGTTTCTCTTCATTCTCCTGCCGTCTATATTCATGCATAACCCAATTTGTTTTCACTCCATTTGGAGCGTTTCCTCTATAAAACACTAATGTCTTCATGAACCCAATTTTAGTTTTGCAACAACAAATTATCTGTTCCTGTAGCCTTCCAGTATCCATCTCCTGCTGCACGATTCGGCCGATTCCCATTTGGATACTTTCGCACCCTCGGCGTAAAGAAGTACAACTCTGATGATGAATTTGTATATGACTTGAAATTTGCTAAATACAATCAACCAATTAATCAAATTTATATTGACCATATATATACATATACATATACATCCTTGGAATTAAAATCAAGAATATATTATAAAAATAAATAAAAAAAACTAACAAGTGATGTTTATGATATACCTAACATATATTTTTTTTTTCTGTACAATGTTTTATAAATTTTTTTGACAGATCCACTAAATATTCTTTTTGAGAAGTATTTTGGTGGTTTGATCCCAACTAGTTTTTGTTTCTCTAAAACCTCTTTTATTGGCTTTTTATAGATAGTTTAGTCTTTTATTAATTAAATAATGATGTACCCATAACTAATATCTTTTTTATAAAAAAAAATCATTTTTTAGAAAGATATGCAAATTCAAATTTGTAACGCAATTTTGAATTTGCAATAAGAAATTTAATTTTGTAATTTGGACTCATTAAAAATCACAGTTGATATTTGCAAAATTGGATTTGCAATTCGAAATTTGAACTCAATAAAAATCACAGTTCATGTATATAAATTTGAATTTGTGTATTTTGTAATATAATTTTTTTTAAATATTGTTGACTCTATTAAAAACTGATTTCTATTTTATAAGTTATGTTATTTTTATTTTAACAATAAAATAAAAAATTTAGTTTGTGCTTGTATATTTAGTGGGGAGGAATTTTCATCATATGGGACTGAACAGCGTAGAATCTAAAAAATTATTGGGAGATTGAATTCCACAAAACAAAAAAAATTCAAATTTGTTAGACAAACTAGGGCTTGAAAATTATAGGAGTCGACAAATCATAACTGAATATATATAGATCTTTCAAACCCTAATTAGTTTGTCGTAATAGCATATTCTAACTAAAAAAAAGGAAGAAAAACCCTGTCTTTCGATTGTATTCTTCATATGGCCTCATAGACCAGTGCAATCATATATAGTGTAAGAAACTTTTAAACGAACCCTAATAGAACTTCTAAACCTCATATATATAGACCAGTGCAATCATGTAATAATAATAATCTTTTAGACAATAAATTAGTAAGAAAAAAAAAAGATGAGAGAGAGAAATAATTAAGGAGTTTGTATACTTACCTTGTAACTGATCAGGAGTGTAGCTATATATATTCACGTTATGGATTCTATTTTTGCATTTTGGAAGGTGTAGAATCTTTCGCTTGTAATAGTATAATATTAATATAAGTTCTTGGTCTCATACCCGATGGAACTGAATTCCAGTAAACATCATTAGCATCAAAATCCCCACCTTGATCTCCATTAATGGCTGCAGCCACAATTGATCGATGAAGAGAGAAAAAAAAAACACGTAATTACTCTCACATTATCTTTATATATATATTTCTTCGATCAACTGTAATATGTACAAAAAGGAATTCCTAATTAGATTAGGACAAGTAATCTATTAATTTTATATTTATATTTATCCGGATACAAGGTTAGAATATTAAATATATATTATGTGTTTTTTTTATAATTATAATTCAACTAATCCCAAGTAGAGTCAACCAAACTAACTGTATGGCCCTGGTTGGTACACCGTGAATATTTGCGAATGCGAAAATTCATGGTTTATCATATATTTGTAGATGATTGATGATAGCATCTAATAACAAATATTTGGTAGGATTTGTAATAAGATTAAAAAATGAACAATCTAATTTTTTTTTTCTAGTTTATAAAATTTTAATTAGCACCTACAAGAACCGTGAATTTTCACATATTCACGGTGTACCAAGCAGGGCATATATATATATATATATATAATGAGGGAGGTTATTGCACCCCTCTTAGAACACCCCCTTATAATGCCCCACCTGTGGGGCCCACATAAGATACATTTAGGAGTTGATTTTTTTAGAGAATGTTCTCCTCACTATATATATCATCATATTCAAAAATTAATTCTTCATAAAACTTCTAACCCTATCAAATAAACCTTTAAAAATTGGTCACTATTTGACCCCTCAAATAATTATCAAATAGTTATCAATGTTTAAAGGCTTATTTGATAGGATTATAAGTTTTAGAACGAAATGATTTTTGAATATGATGATATACATAGTGAGGAGAACATCTTCTAAAAAAATCAGCCCTTAGATGTATCGTATGTGGGCTCCACATGTGAGGGCGTTATAAGGGGGCGTTCTAAGAGGGGGTGCAATAACCTCCCTCTATATCTATATACTAAACAAATCAAACAAAATTTCTGTATATAAAATTAAAATCCTTAACCCCCTTTAAAAATCATCCCTTGGAGTGGACCTTAAGGGTTTAGTGCAGATATATTGACACCTTTTTTTATGTTCAAATAGAAAAATTATCGGAGTAAATCATGTTTGCCAAGAATTAGCCCTTTGTAAGAATAAGTAGGGAGTGTTCAGACAAAATAAGTGGGTTAGTACAAAATTTATTATATAGGTGGCAGCATATGGCTGTCCCACCATACGAGTCATAACAGAAAGAGGTGGCATTACTTGACACCACAGCATGTGCGTGTAGTACATGCATCCTACCCCTCTCCTTTATATACCTATATATTCCCTTGTACTATGTATGTAAGTGATATGTGTGAAGTTAGTTTTGTACGATCAACAGAGAAAGTTTTGTACGATAAGTTAAGCTTATTTATGTTGAGAGATATAACAGAGAGAATGGTTCTTGAGTTATCTGTAAAATATGAAATCTCTATCTCCACTTCTCTCGTACTTGTAGTTATACTCTGTGTGTAAAATCATAACATGTTATCAGCACGAGTCTCTACCACTCTCAAGATCGAGACCTCGACATTTTGTGATCAACCCGAAGCTTCTGGGCATCTCAATAAATCTCAAAGGTATACTTGTGTAGTTTTATATTTTCAATGTCGAATCTAACGAAGCTTGAATTTGCTGCTTTAGATATCACTGGGAATAACTATCTTTCCTGGGTCCTGGATATGGAACTCCATCTCGAGTCAAAGCAACTCGGAGATACTATTAGATAAGGAAATCAGTCGACCACGCCGAGTCGTGCTGCTGCTGCAACTATTTTCATTCGTCACCACATCAATGAGGGACTTAAATCTGAATATTTAACGGTGAAAGATCCATTAGTCCTCTGGAATTGTTTAAAGGAAAGATTTAGCCACTTGTCGATGGTCATACATCCTGGTGCTCTGAATGATTGGAGGAACCTGCGTTTGCAGGACTTCAAATCAGTAACAAATTATAACTCGGTTTTATTCAGAATAACCTTGCAGCTGAGACTGTGTGGTGATACTGTTACTTATGAGCAGCTGCTAGAGATAACCTTCAGCACTTTCCACGCCTCTAATGTGCTGTTACAGTAGCAATATAGAGAGCGTAGGTTTCAGAAATATTCCGAGTTAATCTCCTGCCTTTTAGTTGCCGAGAAAAATAACAAGTTGTTATTAAACCATGAGGCTCGTCCCACTGGTTCTACGTCTGTACCTGAAGCTTATGCAGCGACTGCTTCAGGATAGGGACGTGGATGATGTTGTTATAAGGGTAGGCTCGGAAGACGCTACCGACGGAATAATTTCAGAAAGTGGAATAATACAGATCATGCTACACAGAATTTCCATAAAAAGGATAACGCTGATCCCCAGGAGAGGGATAGTGGCGAAACGAAGCAAGGTAAAGGGAGAGGTTGGAATAAATCCCCTACAGATGTAACCTGCTATTGTTGCGGCATGAAAGGACACCTTGCGCGTAATTGTTATACGGCCGAGCACCTAGTTGATTTGTATCAGGCTTCATGTAAGAAAGCCAAAACTCGTGCCGAGACAAATTATATTTGTAATGGTGTTCCCACTGATGATACCCACCTGAAGTTGTCCGATATGTTTCTCGATCTAGAAGGAGAGGATGTAAGCAAACTAATTGGGGAATGAGCATGTTCATACCAATTAGAGTTTTGCTATACAATTGGGGAATGAGTATGTTCATACCAATTGTACTACTTTTCTTGTACTACTTTCCTTGTACTACTTTTGTTTATATATAATATAAGCGTTTTGTGTATATGCTTATTTTTGCTTATTTTTAAAGCATATGGACCCAAACAGAGGTATATCCTGAGATATTGGTCTAAGCAGAGACATATCCAAACAAAGTCAATATGGCGAGGATGTTGTCTAGCAGACAATGCTACGACCCATACAATCCTCCGAGATAGTAAATTTTTCACGAGCTTGAGTATGTTCAAGGCTTGCGTGACTACTATCACTGGTACGACCAGTTTTATTGAGGGCTCTGGTAGAGCTAGTATTATGCTCCCGGGTGGTACAATACTTGATATTGACGATGCTTTGTATTCCTCCAGATCCAGGAGAGATCTGTTGAGCTTTAATGATATACGTCGTAATGGGTACCACCTTGAGACAATGAATGAGCATGATATAGAATACTTGTGTATTACTTCCATTGTCTCACACCAGAAGTGTATATTAGAGAAGCTCCCAACTCTCTCCTCTGGTTTGTATCATACGATAATAAGAAGGGTTGGATCTTATGCCTTCTTGAACCAGAAGTTCAATGATCCGAAAGCGTTTATGCTTTGGCATGACCGACTTGGTCACCCAGGTTCTACCATGATGAGTAGAATAATCCAAAACATGCAGGGACATTCATTAAAAAACATGAAGATTCTGATGTCCAAAGATTATGCTTGTGCAGCGTGTTCCCTGGGTAAATTGGTGCTTAAACCATCTTTAACCAAAGTCGTGGTTGAATCCCCAGCTTTTCTGCAACGAATTCAGGGAGATATTTGTGGGCCTATCCATCTCCAATGTGGACCATTCTGATATTTTATGGTCTTGGTGGATACTTCTGCAAGGTGGTCGCATGTTTGCTTATTATCCACTCACAATGTTGCCTTTATACGTTTGCTCGCTCAGATTATACGATTACGTGCACATTTTCCCTAATTTCCTATCAAGTCTATCCGTCTTGATGGAGCTGTCGAGTTTATATCTCGAGCTTTTGACGCTTATTGCCAAGTAGATGGCATCGACGTAGAGCATCCTGTTGCTCACGTTCATACACAAAATGGTCTAGCAGAATCATTTGTGAAGCGTCTTTAGCTTATTGCTCGGCCTATACTTATGAGAACTAAGCTACCAGTTGCAGCCTGGGGACATGCCATTTTACATGGAGCTGCATTGGTTCGGATTCATCCGACTGCATATCATTTGTACTCTCCTATGCAACTTGTTATGGGTCACCAACCAAATATTTCACACTTACTTGTATTTGGTTGTGCTGTACAAGTTCCTATTGCCCCTACGCGACGTACCAAGTTTGGGCCTCAGCGTCGGCTATGAATATATATTGGCTTTGATTTACCTTCTATTATTCGTTATCTTGAGCCAATGACAGGTGATGTTTTTACCGCCCGTTTTGTGGACTGTAATTTTGATGAGACAGTCTTCCCGTCATTAGGGGAGACAATCCTTCGTCAGTAGAACGACGTGATTCGTCATCAGAAGAACGACATGTGATTTTTTGGATTACACCATCTATGTCTCATCTTGATCCACGTACCAATGCCTATGACATTGAGGTGCGGAAGATTGTTCATCTTCAAGAAATTGCCAATGAAATGCCTGATGCATTTAATGACGCAGCTAAAGTAACCAAGTCATATATACCTGCTGCAAATGCTCAAACTAAACTTGATGTCCCGGAGAGACATGCTGTAAGAGCCTATGTCCCGCGAGGACATGTGATCCTAGTAGGACAGATTGCAGCAAATGATCTTCTAATGCACGCCAAAAGCGTGGGCGACCTCTTGGTTCGAAAGATTCTGTTCCTAGGAAGAGGAAAAGCCAATCAATTGTTGAAAATATTCCAGGAGAGAGTATCATTGACCGATCCACATTCTCTGAATATATGCCTCTTGAAAAAGACAAATCCCGAAAAGAGGGACTGGTACAACCCCCAAGAGAGGGAAATGAATCCCTAGGAGAGAGAAATAAGGAAATCTCTATAAATTATGCATGTAACGGATAAATGTGAAATCGCAATGAAATAATTGTCGACGATATTTTTTCCTTCTCAGTAGCTACTGACATCGTCACAGAGAACGATGATATTGAGCCACGCTCTATAGAGGAATGTCGGCATAGAATTGATTGGATAAAATAGAGAGAAGCTATCCAAGTAGAATTGGCTTCTCTTGCAAAGCATGAGGTGTTTGGACCGGTTGTACCAACACCCGCGAATGTGAACCCGGTGGGAAATAAATGGGTTTTTGCAAGAAAACGCAATGAGAAAAACGAGGTCGTTCACTATAAGGCGCGACTCGTGGCACAAGGTTTTTCACAGAGACCTGTGATTGATTATGAAGAGACATATTCTTCTGCTATTGATGCAATTACTTTCAGATATTTAATAAGTCTGGTAGTCTC
The DNA here is from genome assembly GCA_002174775.1 of Macleaya cordata. NCBI lineage: Eukaryota > Viridiplantae > Streptophyta > Magnoliopsida > Ranunculales > Papaveraceae > Macleaya > Macleaya cordata. The sequence goes on along the minus strand of MVGT01000187.1, from coordinate 384,419 downwards.
AAAAAGACTCGACATGCATCAGATGGATGTGGTTACTGCATCTCTGTACGGGAAGTTAGATACAGATATTTATATGCAAGTCCCGGAAGGGTTATTTTTACCTGAAGGAAGACCACACCATGTGTATTCACTTAAGCTCAAAAGAGCTCTATATGGATTGAAATAATCTGAGCGGATGTGGTATAATCACCTTAGTGAATACTTGATAAAGGAAGGATATGTAAACGATCCCATTTGCCCTTGCGTTTTTATAAAGAAATCAGAATCTGGATTTGCTATCATCGATGTGTATATCGATGATGTCAACTTAATCGGGATTCCTGAAGAGCTCCGTAATGCTGCTGAATACCTAAAAAAGGAATTCGATATGAAAGATCTCGAAAAAATGAAATTTTGTCTCGGCTTGCAGATCGAGCATAACTCAAGTGGAGTTTTGGTCCATCAAACAGCATATACTGAGAAGATTCTGAAGTGTTTTAACATGGACAAAGCACATCCATTGAGTACTCCTATGATTGTAAGATCTCTTGATATTGAGAAAGACATATTCTAACAAAAGGAATAAGATGAAACACTATTTGGTCCCGTACCATATTTGAGTGCAATCGGCGCATTAATGTACTTTGCCCAATGTACCAGACCAGACATTGCATTTGCAGTGAATCTGTTAGTCAGGTTCAGTTCTGCCTTGACAAGGAGATAGTGGATAGGTGTCAAGCAGATTCTATGTTATCTCCGCGGGACTACAAATTTGGGATTATTCTATCCGAGAAATCCATCAAATGGATCTCAGATAATGGGATACACTAATGCCGGATATCTCTCTGATCCTCACAAAGCTATCTCTCAATCTGGTTATGTTTTTACAAGTGGTGGTATAACATTCTCTTGGTGATCCAACAAGCAAAGTCTTCCAGCTACTTCTTCGAATCCTTCGGAGATTATTGTATTATATGAATCCAGCCGAGAATGTGTGTGGCTACGATCACTGATTGGGCATATCAGAAGCTCTTGCGCTCTACCCTCTGTCACTGATGTTCCAACAATCATTTTTGAAGGTAATGCTGCTTGCATATCACAAGTTAGAGAAGACTACACCAAAGGTGATAGAACCAAGCATATTTCACCAAAGTTATTTTATTCTCACCATCTCTAGAAGAACCGTGAGATTGATATCCAGTAGATACAATCCTGTGAGAATTTTGTTGATCTATTCACCAAGTCTCTACCAACGGAAATATTCAGAAAGCTAGGTTATTGTATCGGTATGAGACGGATGTATCATCAAGCGGACTGATTTGAGTGTCTGCTCTATCAAGGGGAGTATACTAGTTCCTGCTTTTGTTTCACTAGACCATTTCGCGCTCTAGTCTTTTTTCTTTGTCAAGGTTTTGTCCCTCTGGGTTTTCCTTACTAAAGTTTTTAATGAGGCAGCTTATGCGAGTCCAACACTCTTCTAAGTCTATTGTATTCTTTTTTCCTTAGCTCAGTTTTTGTCCCTCTGGGTTTTCCTGGCAAGATTTTTAACGAGGCAATTATCTTAGAATGGTGAACATCCAAGGGGGGAGTGTTATATAGGTGTCAGCATATGGCTGTCCCACCATACGAGTCATAACAGAGAGATGTGGCATTACTTGACACCACAGCATGTGCGTGTAGTACATGCATACTACCCCTCTCCTTTCTATACCTATATATTCCCTTGTATTATGTATGTATGTGATATGTGTGAAGGTAGTTTTGTACGATCAACAGAGAAAGTTTTGTACGACAAGTTAAGCTTATATATGTTGAGAGATATAACAGATATAATGGTTCTTGAGTAATCTGTAAAATAGGAAATCTCTATCTCCACTTCTCTCGTACTTGTAGTTATACTCTGTGTGTAAAAGCATAACAAAATTGTTGTTTTTTGAGCACTTTTAGTTGGAGTTTGTTTTGAGAAATGCATAAAGGTAATGTTAAAAAAAATAAAAAATTAGTGTTTTTTGTATGTGAAAAAGGCCCTGTTTTTATTTTATACACAGGGCCCTTAAAATCTCAAAGATGGTCCTACTTCTACCACCATCATACCATCCACTGCCACCAATACCACCCCACCCAATTCCACCGTTGCCTCCACCTTCACCACCATGTCACCATCGCCACCACCTCCGTCATGACCTAGATAGTTAAAGAGAGAAGATAGAGGATCTCCCGATCTCTCCCACTATTTTCTCTCTCCCTCTGAATTTTTTTATCTCTCTAAAATACCTCCACCACCCACCGTCACCATTATCTAAAAACCCACACAGATCTAGAAAAAAAATGGTCGAATTTTTCTAAAAATTTTGACTATCACTAGTTGAATCATGATTTCGACTAGTGTTGGTCAAAATTTTTGAAAAAATTTGACCATCAATCTTTCTTTCTTTCTCTATCCCTCTCTCTCAATCTAATCTTTGTAGTTTCTCTCTCTCGATCTGGCATTGTGATGGTGGTAGTGGTTTGGGAAAGATAAAAATGGTGGGGTGTATTTCATTTTGTGGGGAGGATGCCATAAAATGGACGACCTTGATGGATCAATGAAGATAACGAACGGCAGAGAATCGGAAGGCAAAATGATTTAGTGACGGTTTATAGCTGTTGCAAATTTGATTAGCAACGGCTTAAAAAATGTTGCTAATCAACTTTTTTTGGTGAAATGGCCGAAGGTCCGGTGGCCAATCCAAGGCTATATGTGGATCCTGCGACCAGTTTTGCTATTCTTCGTCATTTCCCATGTTTTTTGGTTGTTTTGTGTTCGCGCCATGTTTGTGATGGCTTTCGACTCTCCAGGGTCCAAGGAAGCTATTGTTTACGTGCGTGGACCCCTATGTTGCTTTGGAAACTTAAGATGGAAGGTTTCCTATTCCTTCTAGATTTCTAATTTTGTTTTGACTCCAATACTTTTAGAGGCTATAAATACACCTATGTATTGTCTGTTTTATATGTACATGGCTAGTCTGAAGTATTCTATCTAGTTCTGAGAGTTGTACTGAGAAATTTTCTAATTATTATAGATTTTTGTTCAAGAGATTTTCTAAATTTTGATTTTTTTCCTAAAAAATATTGTGTGCGAATTTCTCTTCTTTCTTTGTTCTATTTCGTTTGTATAGAAGGGTTGAGTTTTGTTGGATATGTAGCAATATTGCTAAAAAAATGAAATAATATTAACCATGCCAACAAGAGTAAATCCTGACTTGTTTCACACAATCTCCAAGTTGTGCATGAAATAATGAGAAACATGGAGAATTTGATTACAAAATATCAATTAAGAAACTTAACTGAGTGCCACAAATTAACTAAACTTAATTTGCAAACTGAGCTAACAAACATTCATGTTAACTATACAAATTAATAGAATTTCACCAATTCTCTTAAAAACTCTGTCTCTTAACCATAATTGTCCAAGTCCAACTCATCTGGACTCCGACAATTAAACTCATCTTTCCAACTCAATTCAGGTAACTCATGTCATAGTGTTACAAACCTGAGTACCTATATACTGGATAGCTCGATGTGGCCGAGTCAATTCAGAATCAGACCTGAACGAACTTGGTGCCATAAATTGATGAACTTGATTCCCATGTGCATGGCCCAGCCAGACCCAAATCCAAAATGTAAATGTAAGACTATCTTGGATTAAATTGAAAGAAGAATTAATTAAAGGGGATTATTATGTTGAGTATGGTGGGCACTTGGATACCAATAAGAAGACACTATTTTATAAATAATAAATATCTTACAAATGGTGGAGTACACAACTTATAACACTACACTCACAAACACTCCATACACCCTCACAAGTACTTATTTGTATTAGCTACTTACTTCACTCACTTGCTAGCACTTATCACTAACTCACTTACTTACTTGCTAACTTTGCTCACTTCACTTGCTTGGTTACAAAATGGAGACTAGCACCCTATTTATAGTAGTATTCAACCTACACACTTAAGTTGCTAGAGTTTTCTAAATTAAGGAAATATCTAGACAAAGTGGGATAGTATAATAATAATATAGCTAGAGATATTTAGAAGATAAAAATCTAGAGAGTTGTAAGGAGAAGTAAAGAGGATTCTAGAGACTTGTTGAAAGTTGGTGGTGAATTTCAATACTCCCCCTCAATACCGACTTTCTTAATCAGCTCAGTTCGTGAAGTCATTCCAAGTTCTGCTCGGAGTTCTTCGAACTTCTTATTGTTGAGTCCTTTAGTGAATGTATCTGCGACTTGATCGTCTGTCTTGATTGTTTTCATCTCTATCTCTCCTTGTAGTACTTTCTCTCTTATAAAGTGATAATGTATCTTAATATGCTTGGTCCTTGCATGGAACACTGGATTCTCGGCCAAGCGAATAGCTAATTGATTGTCACAGTACAAAGGTACTGTATAATCTATTATTTGATGTAAATCTTTCATTAGTTGTCTCAACCATGAACTTTCTTGAGCTTCTGCTGCTGCCCTGTATTCTGCTTCTATAGTTGACAAAGATACGGTTGGTTGTCTTTTGCTACACCAAGAAACTGCTGCTGAACCAAGATTAAACATATAGCCACTGGTCGATCGTCGAGTATCATGATCACCAGCATAATCAGCATCTCAGTAGCCGACTACTTTGACTATTTCCCCTTTCTTGTATAGGAGTCCCAGGATTGTGCTCTTTACATACCTTAGTATTCGCCTTACTGCTTCTAGATGAGATTTTTTTGGCTTCTCCATATATCGACTTACAACTCCAACTGCGTACGCAATATCAGGTCATGTCAGGGTTAGGTAGATTAGACTACCTACTAACTGTCGGTACATGGTTGCATGAGGCTCCATAGGAGTGGAGATTGGCTTACACTCGAGCATCCCAAATCTTTGTAACAAGTCTTTTGCATATTTTTGCTGACACAAGAATATTCCTTCCTTACTTTATTCGACCTCGAGCCCAAAGAAGTGTTTTAATTCTCCAAGTTTCTTCATCTGAAAACGTACTGATAGGTTTTCTCTTGTCCTTTGGATCTCCTCTATATCATCTCCTGTGATGATCAGATCATCTACATATACTAGCATTATTGCTAGTTTTTTATTTTAAACTTTGACGAATAGGCTCGAATCAGCAGGTGCAACAGAGTATCCACTTTGAACTAGGAACTCTGCTATCTTACCATACCAAGCTCGTGGGGCTTGCTTTAATCCGTACAATGCCTTCTTTAATTTGCAAACATAGTCTGGATGGGTTTTGCTTTCAAATCCCTTTAGTTGCTCCATGTAAATTTCTTTGTCTAGTTCTTCGTGCAGGAAAGCGTTTTTAATGTCCATCTGCCACAGCTTCCATGACTTGTTTGCTGGAAGTGCTATCAAAACTCGTATCGTTGTAATCTTTGATACAGGACTGAATGTTTCATCATAGTCTAATCCATGCTGTTGTGAGAATCCTCGTGCCACCAATCGAACCTTATATCTATCTACTGATCTTTAGGTTTGGGTACTAAGTCCCAAGTTTGATTTTGGTATAACGCCGAGATTTCTTTTCCCATTGCTTTCTGCCATTCTACACTCTGAGATGCTTCTTCAAAACTTGTTGGTTCATTTACAACTTCCTCGGCTAATGCAACATTAGCATACTTCAGATTAGGTTTTCGTTGTTTGGTTGACCTTTGAAGTTGTGATTCTGCTTCTTCCTCTATTGATGTTCCTCATCTTCTCTTGTAGTACTATTGTGCACTTCTATGTTCCATAGATTTTGTGCTCTTGGTGGGCTGGGTTCTGGATTTTCTTCACCTGTTGAAGGGATTTGCCCCTTAGGTTGTTGTTCTTCTTGTATTTCCTCCCTCATTTTTTCTTGTAATTTATCTTCTAAATCTTTAGAATCCGGAAGCAATACTTCTTACGGCGACCACTAAGATGATGCCTCATCAAACACCACATTCCTTGATGTGTAGCAACAACCAGTTGTAGGATTACAACATTTCTATCCTTTTCTTTCACTGTCATATCCTATGAAGATGCAACGTATTACCTTTTTGTCGAATTTGCTCCGTAGGTGATCAGGCACAAACACATAGCACACAACTGAAAATTCGGAAGTGACTTACTGTAGGTTTGGTGTTCCACAATTTTTGAAATGGTGAAACAAACCCTAATCTTGCCTGTGATAGCCTGTTTATAACGTGTGTTGTCGTCGTCATACATTCGGCCCAAAAATGGCTAGGCACGTTTTTAGCATGTAGCATGCTTCGACATATCTCTGCAAGATGCCTGTTTTTACTTTCTGCCATACCGTTTTGTTGTGGAGTGCCAGAACAAGTTAATTATCGCCTTATATGACATTCTCTGAGGTAGTCAGAGAATTCATTTGATGTATACTCACCTCCATTGTCAGTGCATAAGCATCCAATCTTCTTTCCTATTTCACTTTTAACCTTTTCTCGAAATTTCTTGAATATGCTAAGGACTTCTGACTTTTGTTTGAGGAAGTATACCATACGTACCTCGAGAAGTCATCAATAAAGGTCACCATATATTGCATTCCACCGATTGATGCTTGCTTTACTCGTCCAAACACATCTGAATGGATGAGCTCTAGAGGTTCTTTAGCTCTGAACTTCGACTATTTGTACGGTAGTTGATGTGCCTTCCCATATTGGCACCTTGCACAAATGGTCTCACCTCGAATATCAAGTTGAGGAAGACCTTGTAGCATCGAATTTTTCATCATTATCTTCATCTTGTGATAGCTTACATGACCCAACCGTGCGTGCCATAGATCTACAGTCTCATTCTTCCGTGTCTTATCTACGTATGCTGATTCTGCTGACACGTAGATAGAGTCTAACCGTCGTCCTATCGTTATTGGCGTAACTGAAGGTTTACGATTTTGGTATACTTTAACATCGTCGTCATTACGTAGTTGCCTGATGCTGTCAGTTGGGATACTGATAGCAAATTTTTCCTCATCCCTGGCACGTGGTAAACATTTTGTAGTTGAACTTGATGTGGACTGAAGCATAGTACAATTACCGAATTACCGATTTTGAGTTGTTGGCGGTTACCACTACTCGATCTCCTTTGTACTCGCACATGCTAGATAGCTTCTCTTTATCGCCGGTCATGTGGTTGGAACATCCTGAATCGACGATCCAATCTTCACTATAGTTCACCACTCCTGGATTAGATACTGCAGCGAGTGCTGATTCTTCTTCTTTCATGTCAATGTCTACTTCTTTTTCAGTGTAATCGTGCTCTGTCACTGCAAAAGATGCTTGAAAGTCCTACTCTTCTTCACTACTATCTTGTTGAGCTTTGGATGTCACCAAGTTTCCTTCAACATACTTCTTCTTTAACCAGCAATCTCTTGCCAAGTGACCCTTCTTGCCGCAGTTGAAGCATTCATTATTTCGACGCCTATCTCCTCTGGACAGTTCATCTCTCTCTTTGTTAGGTTAAGCTCCCCCTGTTTTAGAGCTCCTCTCTTGTGGCTTCTATGCTCTACCTCCATTATTTTTTATTTTTGTAAAATTCTTTCCTCTATATTTTTTGTTACTCTTATTGTTGAAGAGTGCCTCCTCTTCGTTCTTTAAAGTGACCCCAACAATTTGTTTTGCTAAACTCTCTTGGCTAGCTCGTATATTTTCTAGTTCCAAGAGAGAAGGTTGGGTTTGCCAACCTTGGACCGCAGTGATAAAAGATTTATATTCAGGCCTTAAACCATGGACTATTAATCTTCTCATCCTTGTCTTAGTAATTTTATTTTTAGGCTCTAAAAGTGAAATTTCATGGGATAAATTTTTTATTTTCATAAAATACTGACTAACTGACATATACCTTCTTGTTTAGTGCTGATCAGCTCACTTTCTAATAGTTGGAGGGGAGCATCGTTGGTTTTTGCGAAGAGAGAGGCAAAGGCATCCCATGCCACTTTGGGTGTTTCTGCATCCTCGATGTGCTCTAACAACTCATCCTCTATGGTTGTTTTGAGCACATACATGGCCTTCCCCGCGTTGATCTGCCACTTCCTAAGTGCTTCAGCATTTTCACTTGGAGGTGGTGTAGTATCACTACCACCAACAACTTCCCACAAATTTTGTCCTTCCAAATAGGACTTGATACGGGTTTGCCAATTTTTGTAGTTGTTGTTGAGCTTTGTGAGTCCTCCAGTTGTACTCCCAAGATCCGCCATCGTGATTGGTCCCTGACCAGATAGCTTCATAGTCCCAGACTGTACGCGGTCATGATATTGCTAGTAGCACCACAAAAGAACGATCCTGAATCGTCCCACTCTGATACCAAATTGTTGAGTATGGTGGCCACTTGGATACAAATAAGAAGACACTATTTTATAAATAATAAATATCTTACAAATGGTGGAGTACACAACTTTTAACACTACACTCACAAACACTCAATACAGCCTCACAAGTACTTATTTGTATTAGCTAATTACTTCACTCACTTGCTAGCACTTATCACTAACTCACTCACTCACTTTCTAACTTTGCTCACTTCACTTGCTTGGTTACAAAATGGAGACTAGCACCCTATTTATAGTAGTATTCAACCAACACACTTAAGTTGCTAGAGTTTTCTAGATTAAGGAAATATCTAGACAAAGTGGGATAGTATAATAATAATATAGCTAGAGATATTTAGAAGAGAAAAATCTAGAGAGTTGTAAGGAGAAGTAAAGAGGATTCTAGAGACTTGTTGAAAGTTGCTGGTGACTTTCAACATATTAGTACAAGAAGGGGGATTCATTGATCTACATTTATAATAAATCAGTGCATGTGTGGGACCTAAGTCCTAAGTCCTAACCAAAATGGTGGTTTCATTTATCAAAATGGCTACATGTTTCACAAACATTCAGTTGAAAATCAAAATGTCTACAATGAAAATCCAAACTCCCCTGCTCTTTAAAAATTCTAGTTAGCTCTGTTTTATCTTTTTCTTCTTCTTGTTTTTTTTTTCAGTAAAAATTCTAAACCCTAAACCTAAAATTCTTCTTTTTCTTCTTTAAAGTTGCAAGGAAATAAGGTTTTGGTCAAATTGAATTGTGAACTTCTGTTTACATAAAATGTTTTTATATCTTCATTTTATGTGGTTTAATTTACTTTCTAAACTATTAATTCACTGGTGAATTCCAAATGCTTTAGAGTTTAAACTTCTAACTTTCTGTTATATTTTTCTTAACAATAACTCTTGGTTGAGAGACATAAGAATCAATAAATTTGGATTCATTTGAAGAAAATCCCACAATTTATGCAAAATTTCTTAACAACTCTTGGAAATGCAAGCCTATATACGTATCAAATTTACTCATGAATGGGATGCTTAAGATCCATTTTGAAAAAGAAACCAACTAAACATCTAGCTCGATCGATCAATCGAGCCTCTAATTACATGAACTGACTTGAAATACTCTGCATATTGTTCTACAGTTCTACAATTAATTAACTGCTCCCAAAATCCTAATGTGAAAACACAAAAACAACAACAGAAACAAATGTATGTATCAAACAAAATCCATGTAAACTCTATCTAGCTAAATTCAAAAATGTATCGATGTGCACGACTATATTATTCTCCGTCTAGTGCAGTAAACTCCCATAGATCCATCCCTTGTTGGCTAGCTATTGATGAACCAATATTTTTTGAACCAATTACTATTTCCTCTCCATGAGCTACTGATCAGTAGAATTAATAGAGGGAGTGAGAGAAAGAGGCATCATAACAAATATGGACTATTCCAAATTCTGTGTCGACTATTGTTTATCGTCGTTCATGAATCATCTTCTTTCTTTGGACCATCATCTTCTTTCTTTGGATCATCTTCCTTCTTTGGACCATCATCTTCTTTCTTTGGATCATTTTCCTTCTTTGGACCATCATCTTCTTTCTTTGGATCATCATCTTCGTTCTTTGGATCATCATCTTCGTTCTTTGGATCATCATCTTCTTTCTTTGGATCATATTCGTTCTTTGAATCATCATCTTCATCATCGTCGTCCTTCATATTTTCATCTTCATCTTCATTTTCATTACTGCTCATCGAATCTTCATCTTCATCATCGTCATCTTCGTCTGATTCATCCTTTTTTAAGACATATTCTATACAAGATTGTGAAGCTGAGGTCCAACTGCCAAAACAAATGCATAAAAAAAACTCAGACCATCTAATTATGTATATTTGTAAGACATAGTAAGCTAGAGAGATTGCGAGGGAGTCATTAATAATATATATACCTTCATATTTTCTGGAAGGTCCTCTTCCTTCTTCTGCAATCTATATTCATACATCATCCAATCGGTAATCAAACCTTCATCAGGATACTTTCCTTTATAATAAACCAACTTCTTCTTGAACCCATTTTAAGTCTTATTATCATCATCTAGGATTTCCTCATCGATTCCGGTAGCCTTCCAGTACCCATTACCTGCTAAACGACTAGTCCCACTCACTTTCCGATATTTGGTTGAGAAGTAGTACATATTTGAATTCCCTTCTAATGATGAGTATAACTCTATATATGAGGATTAAACATTTAATATTCATATTAACATCAAGAACTATCACCAAAAACAAGAAAAAGAAGAAGAAGATGAATTCAAAACAAGAACCAGACAAACCCCTCTGTTTTGTTTTGTTCTGTTCTGTTCTTAAAAGGTACAGAGAACAGATACAAATTCATCTGCCCCTAAAAAAAATAGATACAAATTCATCTTCATATGAACCCCAAAATCCAGTGTAATAAAATAAAGAAAATAACTCTGTTCATCATCTTAATTTCTTATTGGTATAGAATAAAACTTCAAAACAAACCCAAGAAGGAAAGAAAAGAAAGAAATCAGAGTTAAGTACCTTACAACTGATCAAGAGTGTACATGTAGAGATCCACATCTTCCTCTTGGAAATCTCGGATCATAGGGTTGATTTTAGGGTTGTTTAATGGAAGGTTTAGAGTCTTTTTTCGGAGATAATTTCCTACAAGATATTTGTCTGATGGTCTAAATGAAAAACTTGGGGTTTTCAAAGCATTCCGATAAGCATCATCATCATCATCTCCATTACCGGCGCCAGCCATTGTTGATGGATGAAGACGATCTCTTATTAACCAATAAGAATACCCAAAGAGAGAAAAAGAGAGATCTAGAGAGAGAGACAGAAACAAATTTAAGAAAAAACAGAGAGAATGAAAGAAAAAATAGAAAGAATGAAAGAAACAGAGACACTAGTGCTGGTTTAATAGACCATGGGTTGCACTTCTCTTACATGACAGTTATGAGGACAGCTTAGCTATGCCAGAATCATTGAGTTAGTTACAATCAGTTATTTCTGTTTCACCTAGGCATTGTTTGAAAATGTAGTTGATGGAATAGCCTTTCTTCTAGTAGAAACAAAAACTTCAAATTCCAAATTCAGGTTGCATTAAATTTTATGTTGGTCAGATGTGGTTTAAGATATTTAAAATGAAAAAAAAAACAACAACTATCACTGGGTTTGGGATTGGGTGGAGGCTCAGGGCAACCAAAAAAAGTGGGCAATAGTAGTGTAAATAGTTATAACTGCTCAAGAACTGCTAGATTAAATCACTAGTACAAATATGACCTTTGGATACGGTTCTACACCGCGACTAAAGGTCTATCGTCTCGATTTCCCATTTCTCAAATAACGAGACCAAATGTTGTGTGACCTAAAATTATGCTTTTTAGTCACGGTGAAGCACCGACACTATTTCAAATTATACCCATTACCAAAGCAATATCACTGTGACTGCTAGGCTATAAAATAAGAACTAGTTACATATTTAGTCATGGTGGCAAGCCAAACACCGTGACCTATTATACCTACATTATGGGTTAATTGGTCATAATGTTCAATAAAAAATGTGACAAATTGACCATTGATATATAAGAATTGGTAACGGATTTTTCTGACTCACGGGAGTGTAATAAAAACCGATACAATAAACACATTGGTCAGACTTAACTAACTTATACCTAACTTAATAACTGTAATAACAAAATATAACAAACTCTTGCTGACTGTATAGATTAACAGAATTTAAGTAACTGAAACCTCTCTTATCTCTTAACTATAAGTCTATAAACAATATCTAGAAACTGTCTAACTCATCTTGATTCAGACAAACTCATTCCGAGTCAACTCGATCAGATAATAACTCATGTCATAGTGTTAGGAAAACTGGGTATATACTATATATATATACTGAACAACACAAACTGGCTGAGTCAAGTTAGACCTAAACCATCCAAAATGAACTACTTGATTTCCATGTGAATGGTTCAGAACCCAAGTTTATGCAACAACAGTATTCAATAAAAATTGCAGATATATATATATAAATAGAGAGAGAGAGAGGGTAAATTAGTGTTCACTTTGTTCAATTGTAGTCCTTCAACTTATCCAAAACAAAAAAAAAATTGTAGTCCTTCAGCTTAATCTGTATGAACTTGACATGCTAATAATTCTGTTTAATCTCAGAAAGTCAGAACACAAATCTCAAACAAGACAAAAAACAAAATAAATTAAAAAAATCAAACAGAGTTCGTCTAATTAACCACTATCTGATGCTATATATAGTCATGATCTAACTGAATGAAGGGTTTAATTATCTGGGTTATCGTAGTACTTCAGTAATATATCCAAAGATCTGTCAAACATATCATCCTCCGTCATCGTTGTTGGTCCAGTAATCTCCGATTCCATGTTTTCCACTGTACTACTAATGACTTGTTGGAACCCATCTCTGGTATCCATGAATGGGTTCTGATCAATAGTAGAATTAACGGATGAAGGAGCTGTTAATTTGTCGATATTTAGTAAGATTCTAAATAAGAGTCCCACAAGGTTTTGGAAACTTCTTTTCTCTGATTTTTGGGAGAACTGCTATTTTAGGTGGGTTTTCTTTTTCATATGTAGTTAGGATTCCCTTTTCCTTCTAGGATTGGGATACCTATTGGAGTCTATAAATATAGGAGTAGGGCCTTAGCCTAAAGTATTCAGAAAACAACATTGAGAGTGTGATATCTCTTGAAAGGGTTGTGAGTCTGAAGATAGAAAGAGAGGTGAGATCAATATTTGTGAGAGCTTTCAACAAGGAGGGTTTGAGAGAATCCTTGTAAGGGTTGAGAGGCTTGAAGTTTGGGTTGCTTGTGAGGTAAGTCCTTGTAACTATTCTTCTTTGTTTTTCATTATAGTGGAAAGAGTTCATCGTCGTCCGTGGATGTAGGCAATCTTGCCGAACCACGTAAATCTTGTGCGTTGTGGTGCTTGCTTTATTTTCTGTTTTACGTTCTCGGTTTGCTTGTTGGATTGTTTATCTCTAGTTTGTGGTTAATTTGATCCCTAAATCCTAACAAACTGGTATCAGAGCTTTTAGGGATTTTTTAATTCTTTCTTGAGATGGCATCGAAACATGTGAAGGTTACGAACTCTAGGTTCGATGTGGAGAAGTTTGATGGGAAGACAAATTTTGGACTGTGGCAAGTCCAAGTGAAGGATTCGCTGATTCAACAAGGTTTGCACAAGGCCTTGAAGGGAAGACCAGCGGATATGAAAGACGATGAATGGGAAGAATATGATTTACAGGCTTGTAGTGCGATTCGATCGTGTTTGGCACGGGAGGTCACATACACAGTGATGCATGAGGAATCGGCTGCATCGTTATGGACAAAGTTGGAGAAATTGTACATGACGAAGTCTCTATCAAGTAGGTTGTTTCGGATGAAGCAATTGTATCGTTTTCGGTACAAGGAAGGTACGGCTATGAACGAGCACATTAATAATTTCAACAAATTGATTTGTGAGTTATTGAATGTGGGTGAAGTAGTGGCTGATGAGGCACAGGCTATGTTACTACTATGTTCTCTTCCCGACTCGTATGAACCGTTCGTTCAAGGAATCTTGGGTCCAAAGGAGAGGATCAAGTTAGAAGAGGCTACATCAGCTCTTTTATCAGATGAATTCAGAAAGATGGATGCAAGAGAGAACAATCAAGCGGCAGGCTTGTTTGTGAATGGTAACGAGAAGAAGTCCAAAAATAAGAAATTTGGAAAGGGAAAAGCCAAGAAAGAGATTGAATGCTATTGGTGTCATAAGAAAGGGCACATGAAGAGAGATTGTCCCAAGCTAAAACCTAGGGACGGAGAGGGACCAAGTTCGCAAGCAGCAGTAGCTGAGGATGAGTCAGATGCAGGAGAGGTGTTGACGGTCACGACGGGTGATCATCGAAAGGTATGGATTCTTGATTCTGGTTGTTCTTATCATATGTGTTCCAATAGGGACTTGTTCACTTCTTATAGGGAGTTGGATGGTGGTTCGGTTTTGGTTGGCAACAACTATGCTTGCAAAACCGTTGGTATAGGAACAGTTCAAATCAAGACCGATGAGGGTAAAGTGAAAACCTTATCTGAGGTTAGGCACATTCCTGAATTGAAGAAGAACTTGATCTCACTCGGTGCTTTAGAGTCCAAGGGATACAAATTTGTAGCTGAAAGGGGATTTCTAAAGGTTGTAGATTCAAACTCAAGGTTGGTAATTCAAGGGGAGAGGAAGGGAAATCTGTATTTTCTTTCGGGATGTACGATAGTAGGTGGAGCTGCTGTGGGTACCGAAGATGATGAAGAATCTAGCCAAGCAAAGCTATGGCATATGCGACTGGGGCATATGAGCGAGAAGGGGCTGGATGTGTTGTGCAAGCAAGGAGTGCTTGATAAATTAAAGGAGGTCAAACTTAGTTTCTGTGAGCATTGTGTTTATGGAAAACAACATAGGGTGAAGTTTGGCAAAGGCGTTCATCGTACCAAAAGTACTTTGGACTACATTCATTCGGATGTGTGGGGGCCTTCTAAAGAAGTGTCCAAGGGAGGTATGAGGTATTTTGTCACTTTCATTGATGATTTTTCCAGGAGAGTGTGGTTGTACGCCATGAAGACAAAGGATGAAGTCATCGAGAAGTTTAAAGTGTGGAAGACTATGATTGAGACCCAGACTGGCAAGAAGGTTAAAAGACTTAGGTCGGATAATGGTGGGGAGTATAAAAATGACCCATTGATAGAGTATTGTCAGAGTGAAGGCATAGTAAGGCACTTTACAGTGAAAGCGACACCTCAACAAAATGGGGTAGCGGAAAGGATGAACCGGACCCTTATGGAAAGAGCACGGTGCATGTTATCCAATGCGGGTTTGGGTAATGAATTTTGGGCTGAGGCAGTAAATACGGCGTGCTATATCATCAACAGATCACCAAGTGCAGCCATAGAGTTGAAGACACCTATCGAGGTATGGTCCGGTAAACCTGCTGTTTATGATTCCTTTAAAATATTTGGTTGTCCTGCTTATTATCATGTTAGGGAAAGTAAGTTGGATCCAAGGGCGAAGAAGGCCATTTTCATTGGCTATGAAGAAGGAGTCAAGGGATACAAATTGTGGTGTACACAAAACCACAAGGTTGTGATCAGTAGGGATGTGACATTTGATGAGTCGGCTTTGCTACACCCTAGCAAAGAGACTTCAACTCAGGTGGAGGTAAATGATGGTGATACTGTGCGGGTGGAGATTACATCTCAAATTGATTCTACGTCAGAAACAGATGTGGATGAGGAAGAGGTTCCTACCGAAGAACCTCGGCAACAACAGGTACAATCCTTGGTGGACGGAAGGGATAAAAGAACCATTAAGGCACCGGTTAGGTATGGCTATGAGGACAGCGTAGCTTATGCATTGATGGCTTATGGAGATGAGCCAACCACTTTTCAAGAAGCATTGAAGGATGTGAACTATGATCAGTGGAAAGCAGCGATGGGTGAGGAGATGAATTCTCTTTACAAGAATCAGACTTGGGAACTTGTAAAGTTGCCTAAGGGAAGCAATGCAATTGGGTGTAAATGGGTGTTCACAATAAAGGATGAAGCTCCTAGTACGACTGGCGTACGGTTTAAGGCGCGATTAGTAGCTAAGGGTTATGCACAAAGGGAAGGTGTTGATTACAATGAAGTTTACTCTCCGGTGGTAAGACACACTTCAATCCGAGCCTTGTTAGCTATTGTGGCATTTTACGACTTAGAGTTGGAGCAACTCGACGTCAAAACAGCGTTCTTACATGGTACTTTGGAGGAGGACATATACATGTCACAGCCCGAAGGTTTTGTTGTTGCAGGAAAGGAGGAATATGTGTGCAAGCTAAATAAGTCATTGTACGGGCTCAAGCAATCGCCTAGGCAGTGGCATAAGAGGTTTGACACATTTATGATGGGCCAGAAGTTTACACATAGCTTGTATGACAGTTGTGTGTATTTTAAGAAGCTACCAAATGGATCTTTGATTTTCTTACTCTTATACGTGGATGATATGCTCATTGCTGCTAGGAGTATGGTAGAAATTGAGAAGCTGAAGTCTCAATTGAGTATGGAGTTTGAGATGAAGGATTTGGGTGCAGCTAAGAAGATTCTTGGCATGGAGATTCTTAGAGACAGAAAGAAGGGCAGGTTGTGTCTCTCACAGAGGAGATACGTGGAGAAGGTTCTTGCTAGGTTCGGGATGCAAGATTCTAAACCGGTAAGTTTACCTTTGGAGGCGCACTTCAAATTGTCGGCGAAGATGGCTCCAAGCACTAAGGAAGAAGAGGAGTACATGGCTCGTGTTCCGTATGCGAGTGCGGTTGGTAGTTTGATGTATGCTATGGTTTGTACTCGACCAGACATTGCACAGGCAGTTGGTGTTGTTAGTCGGTTTATGGCAAATCCGGGGAAGCAACATTGGCAGGCAGTGAAGTGCATATTGAGGTACCTACATGGTACGATTGACGTAGGTGTGGTATACCAGCGAGATGGTGGTCTAGGACCACAGGTTTGTGGCTATGTGGATGCGGACTATGCAGGTGATGTGGATCAATCTAGATCTACTACAGGATATGCTTTTACATTAGCTCGAGGTCCAGTGAGTTGGAGGTCAACATTACAGTCAATTGCTGCCCAATCAACAACAGAGGCAGAATTGATCGCTGTAACAGAGGCCATGAAGGAAGCCATTTGGCTTAGAGGATTAACTGGAAACTTGGGTATTCTGCAAGATTGCATTCAAGTGCATTGTGATAGTCAAAGTGCAATCGACTTAACAAAGCACAAAGACTTTCATGGGAGGTCGAATCATATTAATGTTCGTTATCATTTAGTGCGGGATACTATAGAGGGTGGAGGATTTTCTTTGCTGAAGATTCACACAAAGGAGAACCCTGCAGATATGCTGACAAAGGTGGTACCATTGATTAAGTTCAAGCATTGCCTGAACTTGATCAATATCCTACGGATGGAGGCGCCGTGAGGCGCAAGGTGGTGACGATGATGAACTTGAATAGAAGAACTGGTACGTGAAGTAGAGAATATCGTCAAAGGTGGAGAATTGTTAATTTTTCGATATTTAGTAAGATTCTAAATAAGAGTCCCACAAGGTTTTGGAAACTTCTTTTCTCTGATTTTTGGGAGAATTGCTATTTTAGGTGGGTTTCCTTTTTCATATGTAGTTAGGATTCCCTTTTCCTTCTAGGATTGGGATACCTATTGGAAGCTATAAATATAGGAGTAGGGCCTTAGCCTAAAGTATTCAGAAAACAACATTAAGAGTGTGATATCTCTTGAAAGGGTTGTGAGTTTGAAGATAGAGAGAGGTGTGAGCAATATTTGTGAGAGCTTTCAACAAGGAGGGTTTGAGAGAATCCTTGATAGAGAGAGAAGTGAGAGCAATATTTGTGAGAGCTTTCAACAAGGAGGGTTTGAGAGAATCCTTGTAAGGGTTGAGAGGCTTGAAGTTTGGGTTGCTTGTGAGGTAAGTCTTTGTAACTGTTCTTCTTTGTTTTCATTATAGTGGAAAGAGTTCATCGTCGTCCGTGGATGTAGGCAATCTTGTCGAACCACGTAAATCTTGTGCATTGTGGTGCTTGCTTTGTTTTCTGTTTTACGTTCTCGATTTGCTTGTTTGATTGTTTATCTCTAGATTGTGGTTGATTTGATCCCTAAAATCCTAACAGGAGCCATATATAACCGCAGATTCGACGTTATTATTACAGATTACTCCAAATCCCATGTATGATGAGCTAGGGCAGGGGTACTGATGATTGAAAACAGGACAAAAACCATCAAATTGGTAATAATCTGATGAATAAGATTCCTCAATATTAGCTTTGAAGGGTTCTTCGTTGTTGTTCGTCAGACGTCCTTCTTCTTTCATCATGCTCGGATTGTTATTGTTCATTGGATTGCCGGCGTTCAGTTGATCTTCATCTTGGTCGTCGTTGCCCTTTTCCTCTAATTTACCTCCTTTTTTGTTCAATTTAATCCTACACAAGGCAGGGTCCATCTACCAAAAGAAGTGCAAAACAAAAATCAGATCTAACTAAGTATACTTAAGACTTTGTAATACATAAAAATAAAAATCAGATCCAACTAACTAGTATACCTTCATATCTGTTGGGGGATAATCTTCATTCTCTGGCATTGTTCATACATCACCCAGTTGGTTTTCAACCCTTTAGGTGCCTTTCCTCTGTAAAAAACCAAAACCTGCTTAAACCCAATTTTACTACCATTGTCACCAAGGATTTCCTTTCCGATTCTAGTAGCCTTCCAGTACCCATCACCCGCTATACGATTCGGACGACTCCCCTTTGGATATTTGCGATCCCTCGATGTGAAGAAGTATAAGTCTGAATTTCTATATGACTGCTTAAAATTTTCTGTATATATTAAATGATCAAAAAATTAATAAAATTTATTGGGAGAGGGTTTGAACCCTTGACCTCAAAGAGGGAANAACATTTTGCTCCTTTACTCAATGCTTTTCCTTTTTCTTGTTTATAAGATTTTAGCAGGTTACCTTCTTCTTGATAATTAGTCATCTACATGAGCAGCTAGCAGAAATAAAAGAACAGTATTGTCACTCAACTTATAATAGGACCAAAATGAACCATTTCTATTGAGGAGAGAATACTTATATACAAAGAGGTACTACTGTATATTAGTTGTTAGTACCTAGTAATACAAAATTTGATGATATCAGTCAGCTTTTTGCTAGCTTCTGCTACTACCCTAAACCCTGGTCTATCAAGTGGAGGGGAACAGCGAAAAGAACTAGCGCAAAAAGCATCATAAGATTCATCAGCACTTTGCAGACATCAGTACATGCCTGTTTGGTAACGAAACTATCTCAGGGCATACAGAAGCCTCGGCTAGAATGTTATCGACTGATGTTAATGCAATGGGTTGTCTCATTCCAAGACTCTGTGAACCCATGTCCATGTTTTCGATTATCGGGCTATGGACTGGAAAAACATCAAAGACAGACCTGTTAGAAACTTCTGGAAGAATGGAGCATTGTGTATCATCAGCAGAAGTGGGAGCCTTAATCTCTTCACATGGCCCCAACGTAGCTACTTTGTAGACAGGAGTAAAGCAATTTAGAGTATCTTGACCAAAACCGTCAATGACGTCAAACTGCTTCTCATCTAAAAAATACAAATTCTCAAAGCAACAAAGGTAGTCAAACACCATGGACTCTGAATATCATAACTAAGCAAGGCAAATTCACTGACATGGTTGCTAGACAATGCACATAATTAATTACCTCTTGCTTTTTCATAGTATATGGGCTTCTGCAGCAACGTTGTGTCTGCAAAAAGAACCATGTTGAAGTTCCTAATATCATCTTTATGGGATAAGTCCAACTGTTGGAAGGAGAATGATTTTATCCATGTCTCCAGCATATCAGAAGTTGCAGGGATGATCAGCTTCTCCACATGTAATGAAGACAACATCTGGTAAAATACGCAGCTCACACATCAGTAAAGGCACAATAGAGAGATTCATGAAAGGAAGGAAGAAAAACAAAGAATGATTGATTAGAGAGAGAGAGAGAGAGAGAGAGAGAGAGAGAGAGAGAGAGAGAGAGAGAGAATTTAAATGAAACAATTTTGGATACCCAGGGAGATCTAGAGAGAGATCTAGAGAGAGAAGAAACAAAGTTAATGGGAAACGATGAAACAGAGAATGAACAAAAAAACAGAGAGAATAAAACAGAGGATGAAAGAAATTCTAGCTCATCTGAAAATTAAAGATCCTAGAGAGAGAAAGAGAAAGACTACTGCTGGTATTTATTACACTTTTCTTACAATGTTACATGACAGGTGTGCACCCAGGTCAGCTACGCCAGCTCATCAAGTTAGTTACAGTTAGTTATTTCGGTTACAATTAGACAGTTATTTGAAAGTTGACTTGAAACCTCTTATGTCAGTGGAGTCTTTCTTGTTCTAGCAGCAACAACTTTGAATTTCGAAGTCAAGTTGTAGTTGATTTTATGTTGGTCAGACTGGGCTTCAACTTGTGGATTTGGAAAAAAACCACTGAATCGGTTTGGGATTGGGTAAAGGCCGAAGGGTACCAATGGACCGAAGCCCACCAACATCGTTTCATATAAAGAAAATCTAAGTGCTGATTTCACCATATATTTGTTTTTCAAAACAAAATTTATTTTATTCTAAAACTTTTAACTTCCTTAAAATTTGGCTGAAATATATCAATATTAGTTCAACCACATTACCTCAATGCATTTATTTACACATTGTAGCCATTAAATTTATTTAAATAAATTAGTACGTATCTTTACTCGGTTGGTTTACTTTGTTTTTTTAAATTATTATTTTTTTAGTGCGGGCGACTTGGCCAATTCGATCCACTAAATCAGCCACCGAGTAAATAAAAAGTCCTAATAAAATAGGATGCTTGAGATGCATATAAAATGGCAACAATTAATTTTCTTAATCGGCTCTGCGAACCATGCTTAAAATTATGTCTTTCTTACTATTAATTAATCTAATATTTTATTCTTGTTCTGAATTAATCTAATATTTTATATTAGATGGACATGTTATTTGAGGGTATTTTTGTAATTTCTTTAATAAAAAAAGTCATAATAAAATAGGATGCTTGAGATGCATATGAAATGGCAACAATTAATTTTCTTAATCTTATAAATAAATAAATTCTCCATGTTTATGGATTTTAAGCGTCACATTTTTTAAGAACTTTTTATAATGACCGTCAAAAAAAAATCCTAGGGTTTAAAAACATCTAAACCCCTCCAACCAATCCTTAAATATTAGCAAATTTGGATACGTCTTTTTTCTGTTCAATCAACTTTTGTTAGAGTTAGAAGTTAGAATTTACTTATTAATTAATTCTCTACGAACTTTAAACTTTCATGACTATGAGACCATCCGCACAAAAAATCAGACCTTCAATTGTCTCCATCACCGAGTGTATCGATACGCTAGCGCTGATCACAGTCTTCGTGCATATATGGTCTGCTCAAATATCGATCCACTACTACTCCTGAGCAGTAGTTGAAAGGTATATATATGTATATATATATATATATATAGGCTGTTTCTTTCTCTCTCATCAATGGTTCAAGTTTTTATAGTGTGTTGAGAGATTTTTGGTTCGAGTAAATTTTGGTTAGCTAGACTGATCAAAGAAAATAATTAATCAAGTTGGCGTACCAATTTAAAAAAGAAAATTTTTTGTTCTTTGTTTTGTTTTCAAGTTTTTTTGGATCTGCTTAAAAGTTTTAAGTTTAAACCATCTTTTCTGATATTTTTAAGACGAATTAATTAGGGTTTGATAAACTACTAATTAGGGTTTGATAGACTGATTTTTAATAAGGATTTGACAAATTAATTAGGGTTGATATATTGATTTTAATTTGATAAACTAATAAACTAATTAATTAGGGTTTGATAGACTGAATTTTATTTTTATTTTTATTATTTTTATTTGGTAAACTACTAATTAGGGTTTGGTAGACTCACTTTTTTATGACAAATTAATTAGGGTTTGGTAGACTAATTTTGTTTACGAAAAATTAATTAGGGTTTGAGAGATCCGTACCCTTTATTTGTTGACTCCTAGTTTTTTTAACAAATTTGATATTATTTTCTTTTTTATGGGAGGATTACTTGTATGTAATAAACATTACTTTTATATTTTTTTTACATTCAAAACCTTGGAAATATTTTTCTTAGGAAATATATAGGGATATTATTGTAACTTTTATTACCATATTAGTAATTATTATCTTAATCTTTCCAAGTAGTTTTACTAATAAAATAAAAATTCTATCCGAAAATAGTATTTTCTAAATCTCTCTTATCATTATTTCCAAGTAGTTCTTACTAAATAAGAATTCTGTCTTATAAAATTTGTAATTTGTAAACTTTTTCTAATAATTAGAAACAAAAAAAATAAAAATCTAATTTAAAAACTTTTATTTCATCCATATTAGTTTTTTTTAAGGCATTTCATCCATATTAGTAATTATTATATATTAAAAAAATAATTAATTAAATAATTTTGATTAAAAATTTTCCGGATATGTAGGCTAGTTAGATAGATATATGGATGACGTATTAAATTATATCATAATTTAATTGAGAAAAACAAATAGGACAATGCTACAGGCATCCTGGATTTGCACACAAAATCATACCCAGGGTCTAATTTAGTCTACCACGAGTCTAATTTTGGTCTAATTTGACTAAAATAATCAAAGGTATTAGCAAAGGTGCAAATCCAAGGTGCTTGTAGTATCCAAATAAAAAGAGAGTTTTATTTCAATTAAAATAAAACGAAGGTTGACCCCACAAGAATGTGGTCCTTAATTATTTCATGCATTTTAATTAGATTTTAGAAGTTGTTTTGTTGATAAGTTTCTAAAATTTGAAAATCAATTTTAGAAGCTAATTATGGGTTTTTAAAAGGAGGTCTCTTTAGGTTTTGTAATACCCCACTTTTCAAATCTTATAATCCAACTCAGATCATTAAACTTGAAAAGAAGAGTATTAGAATGATACATGATTAGAGGCATTGTAAGAACAAAGATTGGTAATTCCTTTTCACTATCCCATAAAATCCAACCATAATAGGTCAACAAAATATACTCAAAAGAGTAGTTAAAAGTTAATTCATAGTTAACTAAGTTTGACTAAAGTAAATCAAAAGGTTTATGCAAACTAATAGATGTTTTAAACATATAGTAATCTGTCTAGAATCTGCATTAGGTCTGTTATTTTATACATAAATAATTCATCTTAAATTATTTTTAAGTCATTCTAAGACTAAACAAAAATAGACAAACAAATCTAAAATATCACAGAAGAAAGTTTTTTAATTTGGAAAACATAACATACTGTAAAATCAACTGTAACGGGGTCCATCTGCACTGATAGCCAAAATTCAATAACGTGATATGATGTTTTACCCTATTAAAACTAGACCATAAGTAATCCAAAAATTATGAAATTTTAGGAGAAAATAACAGAGTTTATTATGAAAATATTCCAACTGACGGAATATCATTTCGATCTCATAATTAAGAGAAACAATTCAAAAATCGCAGTGCTATCAGATTTTGAGTTCAAAACTAAACTTGAAAAATTATAATTCCAATATATAAAACGATTTTCCAAACCAAAATAAAACTTAAAGCATCCCATAATCCCTGTGATATAATACATAAAGTAGTGTGATCAAATAAATTAAGCACACCTACAAATTATTCTAGAAAGTAAGTCTTTCCACGATC
>MVGT01000187.1:318346-344974 GCA_002174775.1 Macleaya cordata | reverse complement strand
AGAGAGAGAGAGAGAGAGAGAGAGAGAGAGAGAGAGAGAGCAGGGTGCATTTCAGGTTTTATATATAATAGTTCAAGATGAACAGAACAGATGAGAACAGAACATGCAGAACAGATTTTCTTGTGTAAAATGTAATAATCTCTGCTCTAATCAGATAACGAATACAACAGAAGAATGGAAATTAAGAATTAAAGTTCAAAACAGAACCAAGAAAAAGGAAATAAAGAAAGAAATCATAATTAATTACCTTTCAACTGCTCCGGATTGAAATCATAGACGTTCACATCGTGGATCAAATTCATGGGACATCGAAGATTTTCATTCTTTCTCATGAGATAATATTCTAATAACTCCTCGTCTGTTGGTTTAAGCTTGCAACCTGGTGGAAAAGAATTCCAGTATTTCTCGAACGCATTTACTACTTCATCATCTCCAATAATGGGTACTTTATCATCTCCTTTAATGGGATCCATGTTTGTGTTTTAATCAATGAAGAATCTCAACTATTATGAATACCCAGAGAGAAAGAAAGAGAGTTTAGAGAGAGAGAGAGAGAGAGAGAGAGAGAGAGTTTAGAGAAAGAGTTTAGAGAAAGAGTTTTGAGAGAGAGTTTAGAGAGAGAAACAAATTTGAAGAGAACAGAGAATGCAAAAAAAAAGAGACTACTGCTGCTATTTATAGACCATATGAGTAATAATTAGATACACTTCTCTTACACAACAGTTATGATGCCAGCTCATCAAGTTAGTTAAAGTAACATATAAGTATCAGATATTTTCTAACTGTTTTGTATAACAAACTCTTTCTAGTTAGTTAGTCAAGTTAGTTACAACTGTGTCAGAGAGTACCTCCCTGTAATCAGTTATTTCTGTTAGAATTAGACAGTTATTTGAAAATACAGTTAAATTTTTTTCATTTCTCTAATCTCTTTTTTCTATGAGAGAGAGAGAGAGGGGACAAAAATGAAAGGAAAAGAAACAACCATCCTTAATACCCTAAAAACAAAACCTAGCTCTCTAATGAAAATCCTAACTCCTAATCTTTAAACAAATCATCCTTAATACCCTCCCCTCCCTCAAAAATTTAAGAAAAAAAAGAAGTTGAATACCCGCGTTTTATTAGTTTGAGAACTATGCAAAAAGAACATGGAGTTCTCGATCAGTTAACGAATCGGTCTATGAAGCTTCTTCTTCTTATATATGCATGTAAAAATTGTGCCTACAGACGTCGAAAATCACATTATGTACTTCGATTCGAATTTTAACATTAGTATAAAGGTTCAGTTTATAAGTGAATGGAACAACAACTCAACATGTCACGAACCTTTACCTAGAATTACATGATTGAATAGCCGTTTACTAAGTAATTAACTTTTTCTTTAACAAAAACTTCAACATGGTTTAGATATGTTGTTTACTTTCTCAACTACTCTTCACAGGTGATCCTACTTAATTTCTGTTATATATTTCTTAACAACTTTGGTGTTGAGAGGGTAGGAGTCTGAAGAATTAACAAATTTGGATTCATTTTAAAGAAAATCCCAAAATTTTTACAATTACACCTGTCAACCTTGTTGGTTGTGGCCCATATGATCAGGCCTTGGTTGTGGCCCATTATGCTCAGAGAGAGAACTTATTCCAGCTGGCCCGTGCTCTCTTGATGGATAAGAGAGCAATTGTGTTTAAGGAAAGAGATATATAATGGTTCATAACTCTTGCCCTGATTAAGTAGTTTTATTTTTCCATCAAAAAATCATTGGTAAGACAAGGGAAGGAGAGTTAAAGCCTATTCTCTCCATGGTAAACTGAAATCATTACAGAGAAGTGGAAATCAAATCAGAGAAGTAGAAATCAACATCAAGATGTCACAAGGTGAGTAGCTGTATACCTTTTAAATCTTATGTCATTGTAGCAACATGTAAATCAAGATCCTATAGGTATTAGCTCATTCCCCTTCTATGGATCTAATTATTTCATTAGACTAAGTGGGAAGAAGAATGAACAAATTCATGTTCGGTTTCAAATCTAAGATTTTGGTTCGGTTTCAAATCTAAGAAACCTGACTCAATCTTTCTTATCCCTCAATTGACACCGGTAATGCAAGCTTAATGAGCAAATGTACTTACGAATGCAGTGCTTAAAATCCATCTTGAAAAAGAAAATAACCAAACAATCAACTAGTTCGATTGAGCCTTTTACCTCATTTGACTTGAGCTACAAATGTACTTTATATGTTGTTCTACAGTTCTATAATTAACTGCTCTCAAAATCAAAATGTCAAAAACATAAAAAAAAACAACAAAAACCAAATATATCAAACAAAATTCATACATGTAAACTCTAAATTCAAAAATGTGTCGATGGACAATATTATTCTCCGTCGAGTAGTGATGCAGTAAACTCCCATCGATCCCATGTTGGCTATTGACTGGTAGTTATTGGATCCAATTTATCTTTCCTCTCTATGAACGACTGATTAGTAGACCTAATGAGAAAGACAGAGGCATAACCGATTCAATGTTCCAGATTCTATGTTGTTGTAGATCATCAAATTCATAATAATTTGATGCTTCCCCATTAGTACCCTTAGAGGAATCTTCATTGTTTTGTGGGACGTCGCCCTTTTTCATTGATTGGATTGTTATTGTTCATAGAATCGCCGATGTTCATTGGATCTTCATCGTTCATTGGATCTTCATCGTCGCTTTCAGCTCTATCATGCGTCTTCTTTATTTTGACCGATGTTTTATCTTTCATCTTCTTTATATTGATCGATTTTGTATCTTGTATCTTGGAAATCTTACATAGGACAGTATCCAAATGTTTTGGATGATTCTCTTCATTCTCCTGTAATCTATATTCATGCATCACCCAATTGGTTTTCAACCCTTCAGGAGCATTTCCTCTGTAAAAAAACCAATGTGTTCTTTGTTGGGGGTTGGGTTAAAACCGACCCGACCCGACCCATTACTTAAGTTATATGGGTCCACTACTTAAAGCCACTTCTAGTAAGGGTTTTAGTGTAGAGTTATATTTTTCTCTTGAGAGATAAAGAGGGAGAGTTTTCTAGAGAGAGAAAGTCTTTTCTCTTTAGAAGGAGGTGTTCTTGAGCGGTTATCTTGGAGAACCCTAGGGTTGAGAGTTTGAGCTTGAGATTGAGATCTAGTTGGAGGGAAGAAACTAAAGGATAGAGGTGAGAATCCTTGTATCAACTTTTTTTTCTTTTCACTAGTGAAATCACCATCTCTCCGTAGATGTAGCCCGATTTGGAGTGAACCACATAAATCGTTGTCTTGTGGTTGTTTGCTTGTTTTTTGTTTATATTCTCTTTGTTTTGCATCTACTTTTGTTGTTGTGGTAATTGTGGTTGGTTTCATCTTGGTTTGACATAATACAAGTAAGATCTTGGGTTTGTGCTCACAAGGTGTTTGATAAAATTACTAAGTGAGTTTAAGGGTGTTTCACACACACTAACATTTGGTATCAGAGCTCCAGGGTATTTGGAGGTATTCTTTGAGATGTCGGAAAGGGAAACAACTTCAATCGGAGGTGTGAAGGTAGAGTTGAAGCCTTTTGATGGGAAAGGTAATTTCACACTATGGCAAAGGAAGATGAGGAACATTCTTATCCAACAAGATCTCCATACACTAATTTTGGGTATTGATCACAAACCAAAGGAGATGACTAATGCCCAATGGGAGAAGTTGGATTTGAGGGCTTTAAGCTCCATTGAGTTACATGTAGCCGATGAGGTCATGTACAATGTTATTGGAGAGACAACGGCAAAGGGAACATGGAATAAATTACAAAATCTATACATGGGAAAGACAATGACAAATAAATTATTCTTGAAAGATCAATTGTATGGTTTAAGGATGGAAGAAGGAGGAGACATTATAGAGCATTTAAATGACTTTAACCGGTGTTTTAGTGATTTGCTAAAAGTTGATGTCAAATTTGAGGATGAAGATAAGGCACTTCTTTTGTTAAGGTCGTTGCCTAGTTCATTCAAGCATTTTCATACTACCATTATGTTTGGCGAGGAGACTCTTGGCTTGGAAGAGGTTGCTCAAAACATCATAGCCCATGTGAAGATGAACAAGAGGGTGATGATAGTCATGGAGAAGGACTCGTTATAAATGGGTCAAATGACAGGGGCCGAGAAAAAGATAGGAGTAAGAGGGTTGAAAGAAAAAATTCAAGATCTAAATCCAGGAGTTAGAAAGACTCAGATTGCTATTTTTGTGGGAAGAAAGGTCATTACAAAAGAGATTTCTACAAATACAAAGCTAGCAAGGAAGGAAAGATGACAGAGAACAATGCTTCAGCAAGTGTTGCATCTGCTAGTGATGGAGAGCTCCTCACGGTGTCTTCAGGTAATCCCTCTAATAGTACATGGATTTTAGATTCTGGTTGTACATTTCATATGTGTGCAAATAGATATTGGTTTGACTCCTATGAACCTAGTGATGGTGGTGATGTGCTCATGGGAAACAATTCAGCATGCAAGGTGATTGGAATAGGTACAGTGAAGATCAAGATGTATGATGGAATTGTTAGGACTTTGGATAGTGTGAGGCATGTTCTTGCACTAAAGAAAAATTTAATCTCTCTGGGCACTTTAGATACAAATGGGTATACTTTCACATCAAAGGGTGGAGGAATTAAAGTGTCAGATGGGATTAGGATGATTATGAAGGGAACAAAACTTCCTAACAATTTGTACAAGCTTTCTGGGAACACAGTTGTATGTGGAGCTGCTGTATCAGCAGAAGATCACACCGGTACAAATGACTCACAGCTTTGGCATTTGAGGCTAGGGCACATGAGTGAGAGAGCAATGCAAGAATTACACAAGCGATAATTTTTGAAGGGTGTAAGTGTTTGCAAACTGGAATTTTGTAAATTTTGTGTGTTAGGAAAGCAAAGCAGGGTGGCCTTCAATGTTGCAGGGAAAGGAATTAAAAGCAAAGGAGTGCTTGATTACATTCACTCAGATGTATGGGGGCCGTCACCAATAAACTCAAATGGTGGAGCTCGTTACTTTGTCACATTCATGGATGATTTTTCTAGGAAGGTCATGAAGCATAAGTCAGACGTCTTTGATAGATTCAAGGAATGGAAGGCGGAGGTAGAAAATCAGAAAATGAGAAAAATCAAGTGTTTGAAAAGTGACAATGGTACTGAATATAAAGATGGTAAATTCTTAAATTTCTGTAAGCAAGAAGGGATCACAAGGCATTTCACTGTGAAGAAAACTCCTCAGCAGAACGGTGCAGCTGAGAGGATGAATAGGACTCTCATGGAGAGAGCTAGATGCATGAGGTTGAATGCAGGGTTGGGCAGAAGCAGTTAATCATGCATGTTATTTGGTTAATAGGTCACCATCTAAGTTGTTGGAATTCAAATGTGCTGAAGAAGTATGGACAAGAAATGAAGTTGACTACGCAAATTTGAAGGTTTTTGGTTGCAAGGCATATGCTCTTATTCCTAGTGATGAAAGGAATAAGCTAAGTCCTAAATCACTCGAATACATATTCTTGGGTTTCGAAAAGGGAGTGAAAGGCTACAAGTTATGGGATCTTGAACACAAGAAAAAGATTCTAAGTAGGGATGTAGTCTTTGATGAAAAGTCTATGGTTCAGGAAGATTTCAAGAAAGCTGATGGTGAGAAAACAGTTGTTACAGAATTTCCTATCATAGGGAAGGGTACTATACATAAAGAAACCCAAGGGCAGCTTGAAGAAGTCGGTACATCAAGTGGTGAGGAAGAACAAGAAGAAGAGGTTCATGAAGAACCAACAAGTATAGCACAATCAAGGCCAAAGAGAAATATCAATCCTCCTCAAAGGCTTGGATGGGAAGATGAAGTGCACTATGCACTTGTGATAAGTGATGGTGATCCAACTACTTACAAAGAAGCAATTGCCAGCAAAGAGAAAGAAAGTTGGATGGGTGCTATGATGGAAGAGATGGAGTCTCTTGACAAAAACTCTGTGTGGGAGTTGGTTCCTAAACCCAAGGAGATGAAGCTAGTTGGTTGCAAGTGGGTGTTTAGGAAGAAAGAAGGCATACATGAGAATGAAGCACCAAAGTTTAAGGCAAGGTTAGTTGCCAAGGGATTTTCACAGAAGGAGGGGATAGACTATGATGAGATCTTTTCTCCTGTAGTGAAACACACTTCGATCAGGGTGTTGTTATCACTAGTAGCACAATATGATATGGAGTTAGAACAACTTGATGTGAAGACTGCTTTTCTTCATGGAGATCTGGAAGAAGACATTTATATGGCTCAGCCGGAAGGGTTCTTAGAAGTGGGAAAGGAAAATCTGGTTTGTAGGTTGAAGAAGTCATTATATGGTCTAAAGCAATCTCCAAGGCAGTGGTACAAACGCTTCAACTCCTATATGCAAAAAATTGGCTACAATCGTTGTGAGTATGATTGTTGTGTTTATACACATAGATTTGATGATGGTGACTTTATTATTTTGATGTTGTATGTGGACTACATGCTTATTGCTTGTCGAGATATGTCAAAGGTGAAAGAACTCAAAAGGTTATTGAGTCAAGAATTTGACATGAAAGATCTTGGAGCAGCCACCAAGCACAAAAGAGGTACATTGAGAAAGTACTTGAAAAGTTTAACATGAACAATGCTAAAGCAGTATCTACTCCTCTTGCTCCACATTTTGCTTTGAGTGCAAAGCAGTGCCCATCTACAGATGCTGAAGTAGAAAAGATGGAAAATACACCGTATGCAAGTGCGGTGGGTTGTTTGATGTATGCTATGGTATGTACCAGGCCCGATCTCTCACAAGCAGTTAGTGTGGTTTCCAAGTATATGGCAAATCCAGGAAAGGAGCATTGGAATGCAGTTAAGTGGATTCTAAGGTATTTGAAAGGTACTAAAGATGTGGGGATTAAGTTTGAAAGAAGAACAGGGGAAGCATCCATCATGGGATTTGTTGATTCTGATTATGCAGGAGATTTAGACAAGAGGAGGTCCACCACAGGGTATGTCTTTACATGTGTTGGAGGACCGGTTAGTTGGAGATCTATGTTACAACGTACAACTGCCTTGTCTACAACAGAAGCAGAATATATGGCATGTTCGGAGTGAAAATCGGATGATGAAAGGGCCCTTACTTGTGGGCCCTTTCAAAAATCAAAATGCTATGTTCTGAGTGAAAATCGTTCCAAGCCTTGTGGGTGGTGATGATGATCTACATTATTTGAGTTTTTTTTTTTTATGGTCTACAAGTTTAATAGTAGGCTGATTTTTTGGGTGCAGTAGTTCTCATCATCCGACCTCCTAGAGATAACAATCGTTCCACTCTAAACCCGAGTGAATATCAGGTGGTAGTCTTCTAACAAACTCCATATGTTCAAATCAGTAAAATCCAACAGAGAATGGAAAAGAAAGACTGCCTACATCGACAATACCATCGTGCCTTCACAAGAAAGCATTTCAATGCTTGAAATTGAAAAAGAAAAGAAAAGGGCATTCCGTCGCTTAACAACTATCGAAACCCAGTACCTAAAAATTATCTTGAATTCTAAATTTACAGTTTTCTGATTAGAACAGGGGACAAGGGCATGCAGGAAAGGAAATCACCTGAATCAGATCAATAATGAACAATCTGTGCGTGTTGTTTCCATTGCTGTCGTATTATTTTTCAGCCACCGTCTTGCCAGTTCTGTTAAACACCGGCAGCTCTCTGTGCCTTTTCCTTTCTACAAAGCAGCTTGGGGAGTAATATTTTACAGTTTCATATGACCAATGCCTCCCTTGAAGGAACCATACAGAGGCCGTGACCTCCTGAAGCTGAAAATATCATCGATTCTGACGGATTGAGGAGGACTCGTTTCATTTTTAGTCTCTTTGTATTCAGCAGAATGTAGTCCTCCATATACTTGCACTGACAGTGTCTTTTTCGCGGGTGCACCAACTTTGATATGTTGATTGAAGAAATCTATTAATTCTTGTTGGCTTAGATTCTTTAATGCTGCAATCTGTTTCATTAAAATTAGCAATGTCAATAATTCCAGAATGTGGGAGTTGAAAAGATTACATGCAGCATAATAGAAAACGTTTGGCTTGGAAGGGAGGCTTTCCTCCAAAATGTGTGTTTGAAAACCCAGCAACGTAAATGTGGTTTCACAAATCACAAGATTAAGGTTTATGTTTAAACCAAAGTATTTATTTCGAAGAGACTTCGAACACCATCGATGATCGAACAGAACAGGACAACAACTTCTACTACAAGAAAGGAGGATGGTGATCAAAAGAAGTTAGTTGACAAAACACTAGCTTATTAGTTATATAGATAGAAGGTTAGTTTCGTATTATACCACTAGAGGAAAAAAAAAAATAGGCGGTAGCAATACTGATGATACAATTGTGTTTTTGTGTGAATTTGAGTCTGTCCAAATAAATACAATTTCAATAAAAAAAAACCAAAATCGACTTTCTTTTTTTTGTGTTTTCAAATTTTGGGTTATTTTCAGATTATATATAATTGCCCATTTCTGAAAATGGCTTAAGCAAATACTTTTTGTTCGAGATTTTTCGTATCCATTCTTTTCAAGCAATGAATAGTATCAGGATCACAGACCGAAAACCCTTTAGTTTTTATGTGTTTCCAAACCAACTTTACTACTCATTGACTTATATAAGTCAATGAGTAACTTATTTGTATGTTCCCAAAGGCCCTACAACACTGTAAAATATTCTTGATAGTACAGTTCACAAATAGGAAAAAGGAAATTACTCACCTCAGACTCTCTCCGGTCAAACTTGAGGGTACCATCAACAATTTCTCGCCAGTAAAATGAAGATTCCTCCCTTAAATTTTTGTGCTTCTCGAGCTTCATATCAATCAGCGCATTCACATTGCTCTGTCAAAGAATCAAATTAGTGTTAGAAGTAACCTGCAACTCCAAAAGGTCTGAATTTTATAATTTAAGGGGATGAAAGCCCAAACCTCATACAAAGACATGGAACATTTGCCACAATGCTTAACATGTAATAAACTTACCAGAGCTCCCCCATATGTCAATCACCAACTCTACCTCATCCAGTATTTAAAGAGGCATTTGAGGCTCTAGAGCTATGTAACAATGACAAGTTTATGTCGATGTGTATGAGTTTGATTTTGTTGACTAATTAACGTGGTTCAGGAAGACCCCACTATGTCATTGGTGCGGACTAAAACAAGTCTAAACGGTCAGAAGAATTGTCCAGTTGACCTTAACCCCGCACTAATCATATGGTGGTGTCTTCTGATCCAAGTTAAATGTGGGGGAAAAAATCACACTACCATTTGTCTGCATTAATTAGAAAAAGTTATGTCCCTAAGAATGGGTGTCCCCTTGTACAGAGCTCTTGAGGTATTACCAATCTCTTTCTGCACCATACAAGTACATCGGCACATTTATTGATAGTATAATGTGCAGCCAAAGCAATATTTATCTTACCCTGAATTCCTCAACAGGCATCTCATAGAGTTTACTCTCAAACTCCTTAAGAAATGCTTCAACTCTTAAATTAATTTGTCCGGGATCCTGCCAAGTTCAACACATACAACTCTTTAGACAAGACAAACTTAAAACATACGCAGGAGACATATTCTAGCATTCTAGGTACCTTCACAGTAGATTGGACAATAAATTGCAAGCCTCGGATGCCAGAATCATTCCTACAAATGTAGAAATCTGGAAACCTTAGAACATATGATAATAGAACTATATATGTAGAAATAAAAGGACAAAACCTTCTACATACCTCAGCATAAGCACAGTTATGTACCCAAGTTGCTCAACTGAGCGAAGCTGGTGGAAAACTGGTTGCTTTGCAATAAGAGCAAAAAGCTGAAGTTTCACATTCAACATCAAATCATCCTGGTGAACCTAAAATAAACCAGAAAATAAGTCATTAGTACCATCGTTATATTAAGGGAACTTCTCCTGTAAAAAAACAATATATAAATAATTGGACAGAATAAAGGACCAGATTTATGGTTTGTATAACCATGAACAAGTAGTTTCAAACCCTCACAAGCCATTAATTTTCCTTTTAGAACTGTATTTTGACACAATCACAGGTTAAAACAGATGATATTTGTCAGCATCTAGTTTAGAACTAGATGTGAACACAGAAATTGACAGCTACTAGAACTTTTAGCTTCACTTACACCTAAGCCTCATATGTGTTGAGATGAGTTGCAAGGAGAAAACATAGAATAAAAATTCCAATAACAATGTTTTTTTTTTTTTTCTTTTGAGATAACAAGGGCTAGTACCTCTTCAAGATTAAAGAAACAATGGTAGAACTCTTTAAAATGACATAAAATATGGAATGAAGGTTATGGAACACCAATTTAGTGATGCAAGAGGGGAAAGGTCCACGGGGAACTAGGGTTCAGAAAGCTGTAAATCAGGTTAACATAAAGTAGAATCGAGAATTCAAAATCAGAATTAGGGGTCTGATGATGAAAAATTAGGAATAGCCGAACATGGCTTTGGATAGAATGTGAGAGCGGACTGGTATTTCTATATCTGAACAAAATCAGTTTTCATAAACATTTACCTGAACTGTAAATACACAATGAATTCTCAATTAGACATTTTCAGATGAAAAGTTACCTGAATATAGTGAACTAGGGCAGAATTCTCATCACTTTGATTTAGGACTTCAATTGGGTAGAAGTGATCAATGCCCCTATCAAGCTTAACAACTCTATTTGTCAAATGCTCAGAAGGGAAAAGAGGTCTGGATATCGGTTGGACCCCCTTAAAAAAAATATCTTCAATATGGAGGACCATCGACTCTGCTTCCTTTGGTTCAATATTTCCTAATGTTAAATGGTCAAGTGATAATAAAAAATAAATAAAAAAATTAGGACAAGATATCAGATTTGTAATATATATTGAATAAGGTTAAATTGCTAAGTATGTGAACCTGCCGCATAGCACTCCAACAAGGATTTTGAGAGCAGCAGAGGTGAAAATTTAGCAAGGTCAGCAGCTTCAAGATTAGGAAGAACTTCAAGCTGTTCAGTCCAAGGCCATGAAAGATCCTCCAAAACTAACGAGCAGTAGTACATAGCCTGCTGATACGGTTGTTGAAACTTGAAATTTTGGTACTCCTTTATTACAGTTTCCTGATTAACAATAACAAAGGAAGGAGAATGTTAATCAGTAAAAATCACTTAAAAACTAGTAAGTTGGAAACTCTTCGTTTTGTTTACTGTTTTTGAGTGTTGAGAATTAAGCTTGTCCTCGACTGCGGAATTCTTTTTTTAATAAAATTCAGCTCTGCAACACTTAATTCCTCTAAAAACAAACAGGCTAATTATTTGGAAAGTGATGAATTCTTCTTCCTTTTTTTTATCACTAAGAACTGAAAGTTTGTGTAAAGAAACAATCTCCTTAGTCTTGGATTGTTTTTTATCATTTTACCACGTCTAAGAGGGAAAGAAAAGATGATAATGTTATACAATAAAGCTACTACAACCTACCAACATCAAACATTGACACATAAGGTGAACACTTGGAACAAAGGCACTAAAGCTACAGCCATGAGCCATCCACCTATTTTAAAGCCATAATGGATGTGTTTCATGCTGCATGCATTATGAGCTCTTGAACTATTTAACAAGGCGAAGAGTGCTTTCTAGAGCCCGAGCCTGCATTTTCAATGACACCATCTAAGAATCATATCCCATTCGTCGACTATGACTTAATTAGAATATTTCACTTGGATTTAGAAGAAAAACATCACACATGATGTGTTTTCAATACAAAAAGATAAGGAGGAAAAAAAAAAAAGAAAAAAAAAATATAGCAGAACCAGCAAACTTGAAGAACTTTATCTTAATGAGGAGTGGTCCGGTGAGGACTGAAACCACAGCCATTACAAGTCAAACATGTCAACAAAAAGAACCCTAAGGGATACAAATAAAGAGGAAGAGAAATAGAGGAAATAAAGGGCTAAGATATGCTTTGTTTGGATTGTGCAACCAAGAAAAAAGAGACTGTTACAGGCATAAAATGTTGATTTTCCTTGGTAGCATTTCTCCTGTATTAATAGAGTATAGAATTTTCAGACTTTTAATTATTTAAATTTCAGCAATCCTAGTTTTAGAAGTCTTATTTAGAAATATCATTATATTTTTACTCACAGTTGATAAGCTATGTCAAAGACTTGCTTATGAGTAGCTTATTTAGTAAGTGTAGAAGAAGGCTGGAACTTGAGATCCAAGTTCCAAGTTGAAGAAATAGTTACCTTATATTTTATCTTCCTCTAGCTTTCATATTTCTTGTAGCTTACTTGCATTGTCTTATTATTAGAAACTTTTATTGCTGATTGTAGTTTAGGTTTAGTGTGGAACCTAAATGACATTAATGATAGGAGTACAAAAAATTTGACGCTAGCATAACTATTTACCTTAATCACAGCAAACCTGTCTGGTTTTACTTTGAACTCCTGAATCTGCTCAAATATTTTGTCTACTAAGATCCTCATTTTGTGATTATAACCAGTCACAATCACCTAGCAAGGAAAACCAGAAGATTAGTGCATACAAAAATAAATAAATAATATAAAATAAAATTTGTAAATGAGTCTTCAGGGCAGAAACTAGATTAACGAGCTTAAAGCATCAGCTAAGAGATTATTGCAAATAAATATTATATTTTTACCCGTTAAGAATTTGCTCTACAAAAGATGAGGAAATTCTAATTCTCCTTAGGATGATCTCTGAAGCAATTATGTTGAATCTTGCTCTTGTGAACGAAAAAGGGTTAATTTTTATTACAAGATTACTCTAAGATTATCCCTGGCAACATTTTCCTCTTACGTATGCAACTCAGCATACACAACTAAGTTGAACCCTAAATGGAGGAGATGAAAAACATAAACTACCAGTTACGTAGCTCTTCCATTTAATAAAGCATGTTTTATCTTTCAACCATCTTCGAGTCATCCGCCCCCCTTCAGCGATCGAGGGGGGTAACATTCCAATACTACTATTACGTTGGCTTGGGACCCGACTCTTGCCAGAGATTGACTTGACTTGTAACTCGACAACTTTAAAACAATAATATATATATATATACACACATATAAAAAAAAAGAAAAAATAAAAAAGGTTCTTGCAATTGTGTATGACGGACAAAATTTAGATAAATAAAATAAATAACCTGAAAACCGGTATCAGTGCTGTTTATTCCATAATAGAGGCCAGCAACCTGAGCATCATAAGCTGAAAGTCATAGAGATTGAAGTAAGTTTTGATTGACTTAGATGAGTATAAAGACAAAGAAATTAATGATGGAAGTTAACCATCTAAATTAAAAACAGCAAATTGTTTTAGAAGAAAGTATTTTTGCCTTGCATAAAAGTACATGAGAAGTAGAAACTAGCAAGCTTTACAAATTGAGATGAGGGAAATCATAGTTAGTCTCTGTTCTTTTCAATATCTAGATTTGAGGAAGATGATCAGGTGAGAGCATTGATCTTGCAGACAGTAAATCTTCAGTGAAGAATTTCATCTGCTAATTACATGTCCAACTCAAATTAAGGAAGCTTGTACACTCATCCACAGTTCCACACCATCAGGTAGTCAACTTGGTTAACTTCAATACTATGCAGCAAGGCTGTAAGGATATGGGTACAAATGTGGATGTCAAAAGAAGATACAACGTATCAGAGACAACAGGTTAAAGAAGACCACAAACATGACGAATCAAAGACAACACCCCTGCCGCCCCCTATGTTCTGCTCTGTCCTGAGAAGATTGGATATTGTTGTACATGTTCAGTTAACCATTCGAAGTCTTTAGACCATTTAGTGTAATCTGCAGAACTCATGGCAGAAATGTAAATTGTTTATGTGGAAGAAGGTAGCTTAAGGACTGTTGAAGAGAGCGCTATTTACTCAAAGCTACAAACATCAATAAAGAGCACGCATGAAATCACCTATACACAGTGCAGGAAGAACCACGTTTAGTGTAGGAGCTCATTGTGGAAAATCTTGTTCAAGACAACACAAATATCACTGGAATTGGTCCCACAAGTTGACTAACTGCCAACTGAGACTGTTTCACGTTCTCCCACTCAGTACTCAGGAGAAAGAATCACTGAGGCTTTATAGGATTCCCCTTTTTGACATAATCAGTGGCTCTTGGTTGTGCACAAGTAGAGCTATCAATCTAAACCAGAATGCTCGCACAACCTGTGATACTTGGGTGCACGTAAAGGACTACATTTTTCCTATAGTCACTTCGCTAATCAGTTATCAACCAAAACAAACAACTACACGATAGATAAAATACCACATATTAGGAGCGTACTATTTTTTTCTAAATATCATAAACTAATTAAAAGAACTCAACGAGTAAACTACCTGAACACAGAATTATCCATGGCACTGGAACACCAGTGGGACATCCCACCCTAATTTCAAATGTTTCATTTCGGATTCAGTGGTAACATAACGTAACCTTCTAGGTTGGTACTTCATATCAATATGTATAGGTATTATGTATTATTCATTAACTGTTTCAGAATGTTTTGGTTAGAGCTTCTTCATTTTCCAACTGACCAAAACACTTGGTTGAAACAAGATTTTGAACCTTGATCGCAACGTGGAAAGAAAATGTAAGATGTGTTTAGTATAATAAACTCTTCAAAATATTGATTAAGGACAAGAAGCTAGTATAAAATATTTCATCAAGAATGATGAAATTTCTCTATGGCAGATTTAAACAGCCTTTCTCATTAAGAGTTTTATACAATAACAATCAGAAAAAAGAAAAAAAAACTTCTAGATTCATGTTCTGTGCTCTTAACTCACCATATTCGTTCAAGTAGTCCATTAACAATCGCGTGAAAATATCAGTAAGAACTTCTGCTTCAGGGGTGTGGCTTGTATATGGACAGTTGAAATCTATCTTAACATAAGCCTTAGGATTGGAAAACATTGTATCAGGCTTATACCATAATCTTGAATAGGATGACTTCCTCAATAGAACAGGAAACTTAGCCTGAATGAAGAGCCAGTTACATCAGTTAGACTTAAACAAACACACTTGGGAGAAAGGCAAGCACATAGAAATACTGTAGTATACTAGTATGATCACGGATTTTACCTTTTCCGCAACAACTTTAAGGGACAAATCAGTCGGAATGAAGACATTAGGTGTTGGTAAATGTAGATGTTGATTAGGAGCAGCATCTATCCATTGCTACAAAAGATACAGAAATTTTGGAGGACAAACTTTCACTACATGTTATGTTTGATAAAGACTGATAGCTCAGAAAATCAAAATAAACCAAAATAAATTCTAGAACTAAAAATAAGTCTGACAGAATAAAATTAAGAACTGTATCCTGAACTATAACATTTGGTATCGCATTTAACTTCGAACAACAAACCTGTATCATAGAACTACTAATTTTCTCGAGGGAGTATGCAGTTCCATACCAAGGCTCAGCCATATCAGTGTGTCCTTCAAATTTCTTTGATTCCCAAAAGATTCTGCCAAACAGGGAGTGATTCTTAACATTAGCAAACAGACAAATTTTAAACAAACAAAAAATATTGTAAAGTAAATCTTTCAATGAGAAACAAGGTTTGGTCATACAAAAAGAAAAGAAAACTGACTCATTAGCTGAAGGCTTGCAGTGAGGAACAATAGTAAGATCTTTAAGCAGTAAAACAAAAAATTCGTAAAATCTTTCAATGAGAAACAAGGTTTGGTCATACAAAAAGAAAAGAAAACTGACTCATTAGCGGAAGGCTTGCAGTGATTAGTAAGATCTCTAAGCAGTAAAAAAAATCTTAAAAACCCAGATGTTGGAGGTGCAATTATTAAGAACTTATACGAGAATATATTGATTGGCCACTTTCATTCACAAATGTCGGACGCCCACTAAAAAAGGTCACAAAAAGAATCCCATGAAAGGGAAAGAAGGAAGCTGGAGGCTCCACAGCATACAATGTGGGGCTGGATTACGGATCTGAAGGTCTCTTCCAAGGCAACTCATTTGAGTAAGTTACCAAGAAAGGTGATGTAGAGTTCCATATCAGTAACATCTTACAAATAACTAAAATTGTTTCACTAAATAACATAGCTTCTGCACTAAAAATAGTTTGGGAAAATGCATCCTCACATCAGTTACAGACAACACTATAGCAGTAACCATAGCAAAACCATTTTGGTTTGTCTCAGTTTGTATTGTTATGTTTCATAACGTTCATGTATTGATTCAAAATGTTTCATTCAAAACGAGAGATTAAACCTCAGTAACAATTGCAACTAGCCAGGTCAAATATGTTACAGTTACATTCACCAAATCAGAAAAAAGAAAATACTCAAATTCAAAATCATAACACAAGGAGGAAAAATGAGTGTCCAGACTCCAGATGTCCCTTTCTTCGTATGCAACAATTTTGAGCATTGAATAAAAGATGATTGGGTGATCACCAACTAATTACCTGACATTTTCTGGAGTTAGCTCATCGAGTATCATCTGAATAATGCCTGGACTGAACTTAGAAGGCAATGAAGATGCTACTAGCCAATCTTTTGGAGAATACATCTGAGAAAATAGTTTTCAAAATGTCACCAGGAGTACTTTATTTATATAAAGCTGGTAACATAGAATATTGTGTGTATTCTAACACAAATAATCAGGCAAGAAACATAGTCGACATGCTTGCTCAAACCCTTGCCTAAATCCCACATAAGGTCAACCATGGAAAAAATTGCGGTCCTTGTTGTGAACATTCAGTTCAATTAAGCAATAAATATTGAAAGATAGAAAAGATAAACACAAAGGAAATGCTAAATCTAATAAAGCAGAAATAAAAAATTAAATTTTCTCCTCAAAAGAATAATTTGTAAGATTATTATGACTTACCTGCATGTTTGATGCAACTCTGACCACATAATTGATAGGAGGAACTTTGTCCTGATAATGGAACGCTGTCTCACAAAGGGCCGACAGCTTGATCACAAAATACATTATCTTAGAAAGTTTGCATACCAAAAAATCAAATAACTGCATAGCAGATATGCAATGTACAAGAACTAAGATATTCAAAGAAGCATGTATTCTTCATCTAATCAACACAGTCAAACCAAAAAAGTTATTCAACACAAATCATATCTCACAGTTGGAAATTAATCACACATTACTTCACTATATTTTGAGCCTCACTAATAAAACATAAAACAAGCAATTCCAATCCAAGAGCTACATATAATCTTCCTGATTTAGCACATATCCATATACTGAGGTTGGTTATCAAAAAAAAAAAAGATCAACTTTAAAGATTCCAGAAGCCATGTTCTACGGATCGCAAATTGATCACTAATTGGCATAAAAATGCTCTATAACTACTTTGGAATCTTTCAAAAGAACACGTGTCTGTAGATATACAAAATTCACATACCTCATCAAAAATCCATTTATTAACACCAGATTGTTGTAAGAGGGCAATGTATTTGAACAACAATCCAACAATATCTTCCATGTGCTCTGCCATTCAGTTTACAAAAGCAATATCAGACTCTAAAACAAGACAAATGAAAAAGGTCTAGTTATTTACAAAACAAAGGAAATTTTATTTGTAAACAAAGAGAAGATCCAGGAAAGCTTGTAAAAGCCATGATCTTGAAAACTTAGTGCCAAACATCAGAAAAGGAACTAACCATGGCCAGCATCAGTAAGATCAATAGCTACTTTGAAGAAAGCAAACTCATTACTCCAATCGTCTTCACCTGCGGACAAACTTGTAGCCCACCCTGCACGTTTGGCAAATTTACAGTCAGAAGGCCATACAGAGTAGGCATTAATGAGTAACCTAATATACAGACCATCACAAAGAAAGATCTAGAAACTAAATTTCCCAAAGTAACCTAATAGAAGAACTGATAAGAAGGCATAACAATATTAGCTCAGTAACCTAGACCTACTGTATTTCTATTTTATTTTAATTGACACCTAGACCTGTTGTCCTCACTTTCCTGGATAATGATGTCTGTGAGCCCGCTAACAGATATAGATAGTAGCTACATATGTATTTACTTTCCAAATATTATGACCTGTTTATGCAAGTAGAAAGATGCAAAATTGTTGCTTTATCAAAAACAAAAAACGGATGCTAAACTATCACTAGTTTCATCTGAAATTAAGCATATCCTGACAAAGTTGACTAGAAATCAACGGTGAGGAAATAGGTTCTGTGAATAATGGACCATTGATTCTCAATCAACTTTTGATGGGGTTAGAAGTTTTAGAATTGGCTGATTTTTTTGTGAGGACGTGGCGCCCACCATGTAGATCATCCTCACGATAAATCAGCCCTTGGATCATATACATGTGGACCCCATGAACTTCTTGTAAGTCTCTTTGTACAAATATCTGTTTTTTTAATAAAGCAATGAAAAACTTTACATAAGAGGGAAGAAAATATAAAATCCTCGAAAAGAAAAAAAAAAAGAATTACTTATACCTAAGAGTGTTGCAAAATTATTAAGGAATTACACCATCAAAGATATTAACGAACACTATGAGAACATAAGACGTGAATGGTCAATTTCATA
The DNA here is from genome assembly GCA_002174775.1 of Macleaya cordata. Lineage (NCBI taxonomy): Eukaryota > Viridiplantae > Streptophyta > Magnoliopsida > Ranunculales > Papaveraceae > Macleaya > Macleaya cordata. The sequence continues at coordinate 326,361 of MVGT01000187.1, read as the reverse complement.
CCTAAGTAATAATTTCTAGAACATTGAAAGGATTCACTACCAGGTAAGTCCATGTCCTGAGGAACAGGCTGACAATTAGAATACGAATGCAGAACTCACCTAATGTTTTCAAGATGTAAAACAAAGACCCTTCTCCTTCATGGCCAATTAGGTGACCAAGATACCTACAGGGTGCTTCTTTATAATGGCGAATGCTTGGAGTGTTGGGCCATATAATTTTCAATTTGTGACCTTGCTTTATGGGGACAGCTTTTACAAGAATCTGAAAAAGATAAAGTATAGAAAAGAAAGGGAACAAGATATGTAATTGTTAGTTCAGACTTCATTCCTATGGCAAGTGCTCACCTACATCAGAAGCAATTTTCAAGAAAGAAGCTCAAAAAGTAACAGCTGCATATAGCATTTGTGTGCGATAAAATTTACATCATTAATATGCATCAGTACCTGAAGATGTTCAGACGTACAAGGCTGACCCGGATAATGGAAACAACTTCTATCGGTATTTCGAATTTCCTTGAATTTGTGGTCCACCAGGCTCTGAAGTTCATCAAGACTCTCTGTAGTCATCCATGATTAATAAGTCTTGATAATAACTAACTTTGTGGAATCATCACTGAACCAAATGTTTAATTGAAAACTAAGTCACTTACTTTTCCCATATATAACCAAATGCATAAGGTTCGCAGAATAGTTTCCTTCATAGAATTTAAGAAGCTCATTTCTTGTATCCAGCCCTTTTTCTTTTGGACGAACCTCCAAAGTATCCCAATTTCCTAAAATTGTAACATACTTTTAGTACATAATAATAGGATATAAATGAAACCTGAACCTACAGCCAAGTGCAATGTCTTTAAATGTTAAAAAAGAAAAACACCAAACAGTTTTAGTACGGTGATTGGCCAACCTCTTAGGATGACAGAATACTATTGATCGAAAGAGACTATATTTCATGCCTAAACAGAACCATGTCATTTAAAATGAAAGAGAACATTTGTTAATCCCCTATATAAGAATTGCAACACTAAAAGATTTATACCTGTACTGAACTTATGAAATGGGTGGCCCTCTGCAGATAGATGTTTCTGAAGCTGAAAGAATAATCAATTTTATGCAGAAGAAGCAGTAAGGGTATGTTTGTCAAAGTAACAGTACCACTACATCAAAAAGAAATTTTTAATAAATAATAAAGTAAAAAAAGGCAGGAGAAGCATTTGATATGAAAATAGAAAAAAGGAAAAAAAACAGAAATAACTAAATATACTACTACAAATGTTCGAACTTTATTTGACCTCTCACCTATTGAGCATCTTAGCTCACCCATCTTTAGTGAACCTTTGTGCAGAATGTATAAAGAGTGATTGTAATACTTGTACAGGACCAGTAAAGCAGTTTCAAGTGTGATAGTAAGTGCTTACGTATTTTAATAATACAGTTCTATCCTTGTATCTTAATTGACTTTTCACCTATCGAGCATCTCAGGTTACCCATCCTTTATAATCCCTAGCAGAGTGATAAAAAGCTATAAAGAGGCCAGTGATCGTTCTATATGACCTGTATGCAGTTCAAGTGTGATACTCAAATGTATTTTTATTTTATTTGTTTTAATCTGATATGCTTATGTATCAGATCTATCTTTTGAGGATGGACCTCTTGTAAAATCATAACCAGTGCCTGTACCTTGTATCTGAGCCCATTTCTATATAATTGGACATGCCTTGTAATTCACAATGACGAAATGTATTAGCTGATAATCTGATTCTCTGAAGTGGTGTTTTGGATGTGAACAATTCATAACTAAATACAGAGAGAAATAAAATGAAAAAGGATAGCAGATTAACAAGCTATTGTACCATATGCAATTACAATCCATCTCACAAATGAAGTAATTATATTCGATGTCTTCAAACTCTTTCAACATAGACACTCAAGCAACAGCATGCTTCCCAATCCTAGGCACATCTTACAATACATATTACTAATGAAGAAATCATACTCATCAGGAGATTTCCGGTTGGGCAAGCACTACCCTAATCATAAGAAGCTCCTCAAGCAAAACCCAACATAAACCATTAACCATTGTCATTCTCCTTCCAATGAGCATATCTATTTGGGATCATCTATTTTTGGTGCCCATCCAAATAGAAGCTTCTAGAATGCGGGAGATTGGTAGATCACTGTGAAAAAAGGTTTAACTGAAAAGGATTTTTGGGAGTGATCTTTCACGCTCTACATGCAAATGAATCAGCTTTAACCCTCACGTATTGGAGCTTTTACACACGGCATTAATCAATCTGCCTTTGAAGAAAATCTTTCTGTACTGACAATCAGCCACCACTCTAAAATTTATAATCATGGTCATAACTGCATAAATAATACTCTACATCTCAGATAATCAGCCTTTTGCATCAGCCTCCATATGACACAACCAAAACATATCATAGAAAAGGGAGCAATAGTCATGCCTAGTTTACTTAGCCTCTGACAGAGACAAGTGCTTAGTTTAGCAGAACTATTAACCCATCAGAAAATGAAGTCCATTGACTTCAACTCCTATTGTCAACGTATTTCAAAAAAATAAAAAATTAGTTATTAAACCAAGATATGTAAAACTGAATCTACAGCATCTTAGGAAAAAATAATCATATTGTATTGCAATATTTAAAAGCAAGCTTCATAATTTCACAGTTAAATGTTGAATTGCATTAACTAGTACCTGAGACATTCTCCAGGCATCTGACAATAAATTTTTTTGATTCTCTGGATAAGAGGAAAAAGGAAAGAATTGGTAGTACTTGAACATGATTCAGAATATACAAGAATTTTATGGTACATACAAACTTTCAAACAGCATAAACTCACCAGAATCAACAGCTTTTATTTCCCTCGTGGTAGCATCAGGAGACATCAAAGGTCTAATAAAGAACTGAGCAAACCTGAATCAAACAAAATAAAAATATGAAGGCTCCAAAAGTGGAAAAGAAATAAAAGAGGGAAAAATGGCAGTTAACAGAAAAAGTGGTATCCTACCTATCAAGAGCTTCTTCAAAAGAGTCCGTGTTCACATCAAAATAATAGTTTGTATGCTCAGAAGAGGTAAAAGCATTTGTAGAGCCTCCGTGCTGAGCATCACAGAGAGAGAAAGAGAGAGAGAGAGAGAGAGAGAGAGAGAGAGAGAGAGAGAGAGAGAGATCACATGAACAAAGATGAACAACATAAGATAGTGCACACCACTAATGATCCCATACTTTGATAAAAGACACATCAACTGTCTCACAGAAGGCAATTCTTATTCAATCAACATTAATATTAACTAAGCTATAGTCAATACAAAGTGCATTTGACAAAACATCTATAAGCAAACAACTGGCACATAATCTTTCTTATTGTTTTGAAGAAGTAGCTGCATGAGCATGATTGGTAGATGGAGCAATACCTACTGGTGGATCCCTTTCATGAAAAAAGTTCTGAAACAATTAAAGAACAAACTAGCACAGAAAATTCTGCAGATTCATACTGGAAGAACAGAATCTAACTTCACTACACCCAAAACTAAAAGGATAATACATATAGGAAAAGGAACCTTTCTAGTGGAAAAGTAAAAAAATCCACGTTCTCTCCATCTCTCTTCTTCTTCTTTTCCCTTATTCTTCTTCTTTTACCACTAGGATTTAACTATGTCAAGCAGAATTGAGCTTTCGAGTAGAATCAACTTTCAAATCTTGTAAGACTTTTTAATGGTTAACATGATTTGGTTGCACATGAAAGGACATATATAAATCATGCTAACCTAGATGTTTATACCGTTATGCCCGTTGAATGCACAAAAAACATTTAATACAGCATCCTTGGATGTAAATGAAGGACAACCCATCTTGAGAAATCAAAAACCCACGTTTGCGAAATGTATCTCACAATGAGAAACTGGCATGGCAGTAAATACCTCTGTAATGTACTTTGAATAACTGTCCTCCACTGGATATTTTTCACTTGCATAAAACAGCATATGCTCTGCAAGACAATAAAAAGTGCAGATAAGACAAAAATTTCTAAAGAATAAATAATGGCAAGTATGGCATTGTCACTACATAACAACGATGTTTAAAACTTGTCCATAACATTCAATAGTTTTCACTTTTCGAAGTAACATTGATCTTTCCGACCACGTATCCTATCAACGGGGAAGAGAAGCAATTACACTTCCAACTCCCTTTCCTACCTTAAAAGCTTCCACTTTTACCCAACTTAGAAGAAAATCCAATGTGTATTATCAGAAATATAATTTGTATGTATTAGTCTCCCTAAATACAACCACTCAAACAATAATACGCGTAAAACCCACTACTTCTAGTAAAGAAATATCTCCATCATGATCATTCCTCATCCTTGTTTTTTCTCCACATAATTCTAATCTAATTTGACATCTTTAATTTTGACGTCTACTTAAAGTTCTAACATAATTTGAACCTTCCAACCAAAATTACGTCTTGAATTCATTAACAAACATTAAAGAACTTCAAATGAAGTACAAGAAAACACTAAAATTATAATCTTATCTGAACCCAGAACTTACCGAGAAAGTGAGCAAGTCCTTCAAGACCTTCTGGATCGCTAAATGAACCTACACTAACACCCATTGACGCAGCGGCCTGAAAAAACCCTCATAACAAAATGGAATTCAGATTCTATCAATCAAAATAAATTACTGAAATTCAAAAAGAAAAAAAAATTGAAGATTTATGCAATAATCAAACAAAAGATACAATGAAATTGAATGATTTCAATTGATCAAATAGTTCATCAGAAGTGAATTCAGAATCAAAACTAACAAAAATTGGAATGAAGATGAAATGGAATGTTGTAAAAAAAAGTTAGGATTTTGAGAGAGAGAGAGAGAGAGATCGATTAATAAATTAAATTGAACCTTGTCAGTTTCGGGATCGCTGATGATGAGGACTTCAAGAGAGTTAGGGAGGACGATCCTCCTGTACTCTCTCTTGTCCGTACGGGGCTTTATTATCTCTGCATCTGTAATTCCAACCGCCATTTTTTTCTTGTTCTTTTTCTTCTTCTGCTCTTTTTCTCTTCTCTAGACTGTATTTGCTTCGGCAAAGACGACGTCTTTTTATACAGCAGAGGAAATAGAAGGTGGAGGACCTAAAGTCCGTCAACCTTATACGTGGCGAATCACCATTGGTTATACTTTTCACCATTTGTAATGTATCACCCGGGGAGATTATAGAATTGACCCGGTGGAAGTCTTCTTACCCGGTGCATAGCACGGGAGCATTTTATTTAAAAAATAAATGGAAAACATAAAAAAAATCGGTGATTGTGTTTTTAACCCTTTTTATAAATTTAATCCCTACTTTTATGACTTTTATGTCCAAAACTAATAGGGGTAAAAGTCGGTCGGGTTGGGTTGGGTTGGGTTGATGTGCTGACCAAGCCCAACCCAAGGTTCAGAAACCTCAACCCAACCCAACTCAACCTAACTTCGGGCGAAGAATTTCTCAACCCAACCCAGCCCAAGTGGGCAAAATCGGGTTGATCGGGTTACTTCGGGCTATTTCGAGTTGAATTTCTTTGGTACATTTAAATGTATGACACAATAAGGCTAAAATAAAAAATCACTTAATAAGTGAAAATAACCAAGAATTCCAAGACACAATTCTTCAATTCAATTAACTTCTAAAAATTAATGTACTAGATCATCATGGGAAAATAAAAATATCCAACACAATTAATTGAGGCCAATGAAGTCTCGTCTACTAACTAAATTAGCCATACTACTCAAATTCGTAAATTATTCAAACCAAATCATCAAATAAAAAAAAGTCAATTTATTTAATTACAAAAATTAAAAGTCTCCACGCCTTATTCAGTCACTTGTTCAGTCACAACAGACTTTCCCACTACTTCAACTTGAGCATTACTATTGTTCTCACCCATTTCTTCCACTAATTTTAAAATCAATAAAATTTAAAGACATCATATGAATAAGAATATTGAAAATCCCCCCGTAACACACATCATCTACTATATCTCTAAATTAAAAGAATTACACAACCATAAGCAAATGATAATATAGATTATGAGATATCTTAAAAACCAAAATATAAGCAGATTCTTAACAATATATACTAAACAAAGATAAATTTAAGCAATAGTGTAATTGCAAATCCTCTATTATTTTTCTTTTAATGAAGATGACTAAAAACATAACTGCAAACCCACCAAGAAAAAATAAACCATAAATCACCAAAGAATATTCGACGTTATAACAAGCTACTAATTTAGATTTAGGTAGCTACAAAGTTACTATTTCATAGAACCCTTAACAAAGTATTTTTTAATAAAAAATAATTAAAAATTAAAAAAATAGAAAAACAACAAAAAATTAATGTCTCACTGAAAACCCTTACTTTTAAATTGGGATCAGGGATTTTGAACAAGACAAAAAAGAAAAAAGAAGAATAAAAACCTAAAGAAACAGAGAAACTTATATTTATCAATGAAAAGTTGAAAAACGAATTAGCTCTTTGGGAAAACAAAATAAAAAATCAGACTAACCCTTTTGATTTTGAGTTCAAATAAACCAAATGATTTCTCATATTTAAATATTAGACAATAGAAAGAGTGTTTGTGCATGCTTAGTTACTTACCTTCTACTGTAGTAGCTCCTATGCAGTCAACAATGGTGGATTAGCGATGGTGCTGCGACAATGTTTCGATTGTGGCTGTAGTTTTAATTTACTTTGTGAAGAAAGAAATTTATAAACTAGAAGATTAACAAGTGATTTAGAAAGTGAGAAAGATTACCTAAGTGGATTGAAAAATAAAGGTAACTTATAATTTACAGATTTGAATGACAAAGTGTTCCTAATTTGTTGCCCATAGAATCACCTAATACAATCTAATAAGGTATAAATATAACATATATAAAGTAAAAAAAAATTCTTATATATAGAAGGGTCGGGCTCGGGTTGGGTTGGGCTGACCGAACCCGACCAAAAATTTTCGAGTTTTTAGAATCTCTGACCGTGATTGAACCCATGACCAACAAATCATGATCGAACCCAACCCAATGTCAGGTTGGTCAGGGGTTGGTCGGGCTCAACCCGTCCAACTTTCACCCCTAACAACTAAGGACTAAATTTATAAAAAAGAACTAAAAACATAATGACTTTTTTTACTTGGACTTTTTTTCCAAAACCCAAAAATAAATAAATAAATAATTTTAGATTTTATTATTTGATAATTTAAATGAAAATGGTCAAAATATTAAATATATAATTTTTTAATCCATTTAATACACAAGATTTTCATTAAGGCTGAAACTTAAATTTATTTTAAAACTTTTATAAATCTATTTAGTCCAATTCTTCTTTTTTAATATTCCTATTTTTCTTTTATTATATTTTTCAATCACTTTTTTGTCTTTTTCTAACTTGTACAGATATATGAGAGAGAAAATTAGTTATTTTTTTTGTTTTTAAATTTTAAAATATTATCTCTTAAATAAAAATTCAGATTTTAACAAAATTTAAATATTTAGAAAATCATTTTTCGAGATCTTCAAAACTGGACAAGTCAAGATGGTTTTTGACAAAAACAAATTGTAAAATTTATATAAAAATATGCAGAAAACATGCAAAAATATTTTTGCCTACTATTTTGAGTAACAGATTTTGACAAAATTTATATATTTAGAAAATATTATTCAAGATCTTCACTTCTTCTTTTAATGTTACCTGGTTTAAGACTCGTGAATTTGAATTTAAATGCAATCTTGATAAAATGTACTAGTTGTAGTAGTTCTCTGTTTATTTGTGGGAAAATATTTTTGCATGTTTGTAAAAATATTTGAATATGCACAAACATGCAAAAATATTTTTGCCTACTGTTTTTACTAACAGATTTTGACGAAATTTATATGTTTAGAAAGTAACCGTCGAGATCTTCACTTCTTCTTTTGATGTTATCTGGTTTGAAGCATGCAAATTCAAATTTTGATA